>JANUWF010001050.1:935000-1535000 GCA_026120185.1 Voacanga thouarsii | reverse complement strand
TGCAACAATTCCTCTTTCACAGCCTTCAAAATTTGCAGACATTTCAAATCTTCAGCATCATTATTTTTTCGCTTTTCCTAAATCTCTACTGTGGCATTACAGACTTGGACATGTGTCTAATAGTGTGCTTAGACATGTAATAGATACCACTTCAACTGTAATAGCTTCTGATGAAAACACTTGTACTGTCTGTTCTATTGCCAAACAGCATAGACTAAGTTTTCCTATCAGTTTTTCAGTCTCTAATGCAATTTTTTATTTGATCCACATTGACATCTGGGGGCCTTATAGATACAACACTCTTCATGCTCAAAAATATTTCTTGACTATTGTTGATGATTACTCTAGATATACCTGGACCTTTCTTATGAAAACAAAAGCAGAAACACAACAGCTCATTCATGATTTTTATGCCTATGTTGATACTCAATTCAACAAAAAAATCAAAGTCATAAGAACAGACAATGGGGCTGAGTTCAACATGCCCAACTTCTATCAGTCAAAAGGTATCATACATAAAAAAACTTGCCCCTACACTCCACAGCAAAATGGGATAGCAGAGAGAAAACACCAACATCTTCTAAACGTTGGAATAACATTAAAATTACAGTCTAATACTCCTATCTCTCTCTGGGGTTTTTGTATTCAATATGCCACATTCCTTATCAATATCACTCCTACACCTCTCTTACAAAACAGAAGTCCTTATGAACTTCTGTACTCAAAAACCCCTAAGTATGACAATTTAAGAGTTTTTGGTTGTCTTTGTTTTGCAGCAAACTTAGAGCCAGATCACTCTAAATTTGATCCTAGAGGAAAACCTTCTGTGCATCTAGGTTTTGCACCTACCAGTAAGGGGTATACACTTCTTGACCTTAAATCCAACAGAATTTTTGTCTCTAGAGATGTCATCTTTCATGAGTTTGGTTTTCCTTTCAAGATCAAGACTGGAACTAACTTGGTCAATTCTCAAGCTCAACATAGCCAAAATACTAATACCCTCTTCTACTTTGATGATTGTCCAAACAACCAAATGCCTGTAGCCTTACCTACAGCTCCTCATAAAGGAGAACTTCCAGCTTATCCAGCTCAACAGCCTCCATCTCACTCTCCTCTAAGAAAGACTCTTAGAGAAAGACATAGACTAGCATATCTTAGTGATTATGTCTGTAATCTTTCACAACACACTACTCCTCATTCTATACATTCTGTTTACACTTTGCATCATTTACACCTTGAGCATAAATCATTTGTGATGAATATGACACTGCATAGAGAACCAACCAGCTTTTAGGAAGCTTTGCAGTCAGAAGAGTGGAAGAAAGCTATGGAGGCAGAAATCTTGGCTCTTGAGCAGAATCACACCAGGTCTTTAGTGTTAGGATTCGTGGACTCCTAAACGTGGAAAACATCCACGAATCCCTCTTGAGGACCCAAATAAATGATTAAGAAAATCTAAGCTTTAAGAATTACCTCTGGTTGCTGTAATCGAAATCCTTCGATTCTGGTTGCGCTGTTGTACGTTCAACCTGAACAATCACCAGACGCTGCAGTATGCGAACGTCCTCTATCGGATACATACCGCGAACTCACTCGATACCCGGGGAGTGCTAGCGCCTAGGGTTTGAGAGGGGTTTTTTTTTTTTTTTCTGGTAGAGAATGACACGAATGTTCTCAACCGAAAAATTGGACTATTGAAAAGACGGCTAGGGTTTTCTTAAAAACCCCCGAACCTCTTAGAGTCCAACCCTAATAATATCTTATCATATTCTAATTTAAATTCAAATTAAATTAAAACTGATATGATAAGATTCTGCCATTATCTCGGTAATTTAACTAATTAATTTACCGAGTCAAATTCTTATAATCTGGATATCATCCAGATTCATCGAACCTGGTCACCAGAAAAATAACCTAACAAGTTCGCTTATTGTGTGACCCTATAGGTTCATTTAATACTGGCAGTGTGCTTAAATAATATTTAAATGGCCCACAAGTTATAAGCGATTTCTAGCAAAACATTATAACTATCCAGGTTAAATGAAGATTGGTGATCTCTTTGAACTAAACCATAATTTTATATTTAGTCCTTTTGTCACACGATATCCAGATTAAGCATAAGGCACGGAGCATGTCATCCTTATTAAGCTTAATCAATTATTTCTTGATTTCATAGTAGACTGTTCAATCAAATGATATCAATATCTTAGATTGATATATTGGAGCACGGCCATGCATTTTTAACAGTCTAACTTATCAAGGGGCCCATGGATATCTCTCCCATAACTGAGAGGGACAAATTCCTTCACAATCAATCATTTTCCTCTCCTTGATTTATTCTATATCCAACAGTAGTCTAATTTATTATCTGGTTAAAGACAACTTTAGACAATGTCAAAATATAGAATTTATCAAGTAGGAAACTATGATGAATTTAGGTCGAAGGACTTTCAATATTATTATGGCTAGAAAGTACTTATGACATATTCCATGAAGTACTCTCACAGTGGGTCATGTCCAATACAATGTTCTCTAACATTTATTTATGTCTTGACTCGATATCACAAATATCCATGGCCAGTAAAACATAGCCATCAAGTCACAAACATACTAATCTTAATTTATTATTATTCCAATAATAATAATCGATCGATGATGATTTTAGAATAGTCATTGTATTCATTGTAGGGTTTTACTATCAAGTCACGTACTTAATGACCAACAAAACAAAACTCACTATTCATGGAAAGGAAAGCCTCATATTATTATATAAAACATAATGACAATTGTATAAGTACAAATTGACTCTAGGGCATATCCCCAACATTTAGTATCATTGCCTACAAATAAAAGAGCAATTGGTTGCAAATGGGTGTACAAAATTAAACACAAGGCAGATGGCAGTGTAGAAAGGTATAAGGCCAGGTTGGTAGCAAAAGGATATACACAACAAGCAGGGATAGATTTTCTTGAGACATTCTCTCCTGTTGTCCAGATGACAACCATCAGACTTATACTGGCATTAGCAGCCCAAGAAGGCTGGTTTCTTCATCAATTAGATGTTAACAATGCCTTCTTGCATGGTGAATTGATAGAAGAAGTTTATATGGAGTTACCACCAGGTTTCAAGCTACAACAACCAAACCAGGTATGCAGACTTCAAAAATCATTGTATGGGCTAAAGTAGGCAAGCAGACAATGGCATCAAAGATTAAGCCAATTTCTGCTCCAGCAAAATTTCAGAAATGCACACAGTGATCCTAGTTTGTTTATCAGGATTCATGAAGGCAACTTTACTCTTCTTCTAGTTTATGTAGATGACCCGATTGTAGCAGGGAATAGTCTTCTAGACATTAGTGAAGTGAAGCAGCAGTTGCACCAAGAATTCACCATCAAAGATTTAGGAACATTAAAATATTTCTTGGGGATGGAAATAGCAAGGTCAAAAGCAGGGATTTCCCTCTGCCAAAGGAAATATACTCTTGAGATGCTAGAACAGTTTGGATTTCTTGGAAGCAAGCCAGTCTCCACTCCTATGGAATATAGTGGTAAGAACACAATTGATTCTGAGGCCTTGTCTTCAATCCAGGTTTTCAGGCCGATCATAGGAAAATTGTTATACCTCACAGCCGCTAGACTAGATATTTCCTATAGTGTACAACAGCTTTCTCAGTTTTTGGAAAGTCCTACAACAAGACACTTGCAAGCTGTTCACAGGATATTAAGATATCTTAAAGGTGCTCCTGGACAAGGACTGTTTTTCTCTGCCAGTTCTAACAAATGTATGACAGCTTACAGTGATTTAGATTGGGGAGAATGCAAACAAACAAGAAAATCAGTGACTGGTTTTTGTGTCTTTTTTGGAGAGTCATTAATCTCCTAGAAATCTAAGAAACAAACAACTGTCTCACTCAGCTCAACAGAAGCAGAATATTGAGCAATGAGACAAGTCACATGTGAGATACAATGGCTAACTTATTTGCTTGAGGAATTGCAAATTATTCACAACCAGCCTACTCCTCTCTTCTGTGACAACAATGGGGCTCTACAGATTACAGAAAATAACTGTTTTCATGAAAGAACAAAACACTTGGAGATTGATTGCCATTATGTTAGAGACAGGTATGCAGTAGGTCTCATCAAACCACTGCCAGTCCGTTCATCAACTCAGATAGCAGACATTTTCACCAAAGCTTTACCCCCAGCACAATTCTAGAAAAATTTATCAGCACTGCCTGTGATTAACTTGTTTGTTGTTTCTTCTGAACGTTCTGGATTGAGGGGGGTGTTGAAACAGCTGCCAGCTCAACTTCACAATCAGCATACACATCAGCAACACCAACTGACTTGGAGCCAGCTAGGATAGCTACACTCATGTGCGGGAAACAGAAGCAACTCACACCAAGCATGCTGCAGACGGTTATGCATTGAGGATGGCTTGATGATCAAGCTTCTTATTTGAATTTTCTGTTCTGATTATCAGATTTAGATTTGTAAATAGCTATTCCTGATGTATATATATGTATGTGTGTGTGTGTGTGTGTGTGTGTGTGTGTGTGTGTGTGTGTGTGTGTGTGTGTGTGTGTGTGTGTGTGTGTGTGATATAGGACATTGTATTGATTATTCTCTGGGAAGATGAAATAAAATTCTGAAGTCTTCTCTCTCAGTTTGCCTTTCTGCATTTTTTCCTTGCTTTCAAGTCTTCTGTTTCTTCAATGGTTACAATCATGATCATACTTAAATATCATTTAAGTTTATTTGATTCATAATCAAGTTTGAATTTATGTTTGGATTCATTCAATTATTGTTAGATAATATTTATTCAAATTCAAGCTTAAATTGTTCAAATTTAGTTCACAAAAAAAACTATTCAAATTCATTTATTTTACATTTTTTATCCTGAATTTTTTTAAAAAAAACAAATCTAAATAAATTCAAATAACCAATACTAATATCAATTTTTAATTTAAAATAATTATTTATAAAAATAAAAAATAATAATATGAATATTAAAAAATTATATATATATATATATAAGATTATTAATAATTTTTATTTAATAATTCAAACAAATAAGTGTCAAAGAGTTTGAGTTTAGTAAATTAAATCGAATCAAATTTTGTATTTGAACTCAAATTGATTAAACTTATACCAATCGAACGATTGTGAACTAACTTTTGTTTAACTATCAACTTAGCAGTCCGTGATACGATCTAGTCACTGAGGTCCCCGGAGAAAAGTAGGCCACCCTCAAGGTTGGTAATTTTCCGAATAGCCACCGAGGAATCCCCATCGACCACGAGACTCTGTTCCTTCATGGATTGCTGCAAAATTGTTCCTTCCAATGAAGCTGGAGGTAGCCTTATTATGTTCCCAACCTTAAGGACTAGTTTGCAAGTCCAAGTAAAGAAAAGAGAAGAAATTTTAAGCTGTGAGAGAAAAGAAGGAAAGTGATATATATATATATATATATATATATATATATATATATATAGTTGTTTAGAAATTTAGAAGAAAAAAAGAAAAAAAGAAATTGTTTTATTTAGAACTTTAAAGAGAAAAGAAAAAATAATATTTAATTTACCAAAATATCTTTATTATTATTTTCTCTTTCATATATTCCTTTAGAACAATATAGTTAGAATTGTCATTTTAAAAAATTTTAAAACTGTAGCAAGAGATCTTTCCATTTCTCTTCATTTTAAAGAGAAAGGACCAGGGACCTTGAAGTGATCCTCCATCCCCCCACTTCCTTTCTCTCCCTAAAAAAAAGCTCCCGAACGAGAGAAGTGTTATGAATATATTAAATTAGTGGAAGAAATTAGTGGAAGCTCTACTAATTATGAATTTATGTGAATTATTATAGAAGATTTTTATAGATGTCCACCATTTAGTTGAGACACCATTAATTAAGATTAGTGGAAGATGATGTATGTCATAATGTATTCCACTAATTAGAACTCTATAAATAGAGCTATTCTCTAAGCTTGTAAAACACCATCATTTTGTGAAAGAAAGATTAGAGAAAATTGTGAGAGAAAAGAAAGAGAGAAATTCTTGTGCAAAGAATAGTTAGAGTTTTATTAGTGTGTACTGTGAAGATTTTATTCTAACACTACCCAAATTTTATAACACATTATCAACACGAGTCTCTACCGTTACAAAAGCCAGAAGACTAAGCACGAGTCTCTGCCGTTACCAAAGCCACCGTTACCAAAGCCAGAAGACAGGTATATACGCATTTATTGATCTCTATGGCTAACCTCGCTAAACTCGAATTTGTAATCCTTGATATTTCTGAAAAAAATTATATGTCATGGATTCTCGATGCAGAAATGCATCTAAATGCTGAAGGCCTTAGTGAAACTATTCAAGCAAATAATAGTGCATCTGCACAACACAAGGCTAAAGTTTTGATTTTTATTCGTCGTCATCTCGATGAAAATTTGAAAATGGAATATCTTACCGAAAAATATCCATATGTCCTGTGGTAAATTTAAAAGAAAGATTTGACCACCTGAAGATGGTCGTACTACCCACTGCGAGGTATGAATGGTTGCACCTGAGGTTGCAAGATTTTAAAACCGTGAATGAATATAACTCCGCAATGTATAAAATTACTTCTCAGTTAAAATTATGAGGAGAAAAAGTGACTGATGAAGATATGTTGGAGAAGACATTCTCCACCTTTCATACCTCGAATATTGTCCTGCAGCAACAATATCGAGAAAAATGGTATACCAAATTTACAGATTTAATTACTGCCCTCCTCATTGCAGAGAAAAATAATGAATTATTATTGAGAAATCATGAAGCCAGACCAACTGGCTCAACAGCACTCCCAGAAGTGAATGCTGTTGGCTCCAACAGAAACCATCGTTATAGTCGTGGCCGTGGCCGTGGTTATGGTCGTGGACACGCTTGATATTTCCCTTATCACAATCATAATCAAACTGTGAGAAATACTAGCCACCTGAAGTGGAACAGAAAATATCATAAGGGAAAATAAAAGGAAAAAGAAATGAAAGAAAATTATGAGGATACATGTTATAGATGTAGCATGAAAGGTCATTAGTCACGTACCTGTCGTACGACTAAGCATTTAGTTAAATTGTATCACGCTTCATTGAAAAATAAAAATATGGAAGCAAATTTTTCTCAACATCCAATAAATGATGCTGCAGATGATGATATTGATCCTAAAGATCTTAATATCAATATTACACATATGGATGTATCAGATTTTTTTGAACACCCTGACGGTAGGATAGACCATTTAATTGGTGATGGCAGTGTCCAAAAGAATTAAAAGCTTCACCCTAATATTTTTGTATTTTCATTATATTCTAATAATATTTACGTTTATATATATATATATGTGTGTGTGTGTGTGTGTGTTCAGATGGCTGTTGTTAATGATGATGTATACATTATTGCTAGTGGAACTGCACACACCATACTAAAAAATGAGAAATATTTTTCTAATCTCAAAATGGAAGAAATAAATATTTATACGATAAACGGTAGTACAAATGTGATTGAAGGCTTCGGAAGAGCTAGTATATTGTTGCCTGAAGGAATAATACTTATTATTGATAAGGCACTATCATGTTGAAACAAATGAGGAAAATATGATTGAGCATCTTTATATTACTCAAATTCATTTGGGTAAAAAATCTGTATTAGAAAAACTATCATCTTTTTCTATTGGTCTATATTTTACAAAAATACGTACAATTGAAATTTATCATCTCATAAACTAGAAGTTTACTGATCCTATTACTTTTAACATTTGACATGACCGGTTGGGTCATCCGGGATCTACCATGATGAGAAGAATCATTGAGAATACCCATGGTCATCCATTAAAAAATAAAAGAATATTGACATCAGAAAAATTCGCGTGTACTGCATGTTCCCTAGGAAAATTAATTGTTAGACCATCACCAGTAAAAATATGAGCTGAAAGTCCTACATTTCTTGAACGGATTCACGGAGATATTTGTGGACCTATTGATCCACCATGTGGACCGTTCAAATATTTTATGGTCTTAATTGATGCATCATCCCGATGGTCACATGTGTGTTTATTATCTACTCGCAACCTGGCGTTTGCGAGATTACTTGCTCAAATAATTAAATTACGAGCACAATTTCCTGACCATCACATTAAAAATATCCGTTTGGATAATGCTGGTGAATTTTCATCACATGCGTTTGATGCATATTGCATGTTAATTGGGATTAATGTTGAACATCTTGTAGCTCATGTTCATACACAAAATGGTTTTGCTGAATTTTTGATTAAATGATTACAATTAATTGCTAGACCATTATTAATAAAAACAAATCTCCCAACATCTGCCTGGGGACATGCTATTTTACATGCTGCAGCACTTGTACGCATAAGGCCAACTAGTTATCATAAATTCACTCATTTACAATTGGCTTTTGGGTCAGAACCAAATATTGCTCATTTAAAAATTTTTAGGTGTACTGTATATGTTCCAATTGCACAAAACCAACGTACAAAGATGGGTCCTCAAAGAAGAAAGGGGATATACATTGGATATGATTCTCCCTCTATTATCAGGTATGTTGAACCCCTGACAAGAGATGTATTCACAGCAAGATTTGCTGATTATCATTTTGATGAATCATTATTCCCTAAATTAGGGGGAGAACGAAAACAGTATAAAAAGAATCTTGCTTGGACAACATCATTAAATTATCTTGATCCGCGCACAAGTGCATGTGAACTTGAAGTTCAAAAGATAATTCATTTGCAAAGCATTGCAAATCAAATGCTAGAAGCTTTTGTTGACTTCAGAAGAGTTACAAAATCGCATATTCCAACTATAAATGCTCCTATTCGAATTGAAGTTCCAGCAGAACAAAATATTATATCTATAGCTGCTAAGTTAAAAGCACGCCAAAAGCGTGGCCGACCTCTTGGGTCCAAAGATAAAAATTCTCGAAAGAAAAGAGGATTAACTGATCTAGAAGATCATATTGAAGAAGAGAATGATAAAGACTAAGAGAAAACTGATGACAAAGAACCAGAAGTTGATGAAAGGAATACTGAAATTTCTATCAACTATACCACTTCCGGTAGAAGTTGGAATCGGATAGAAACTGTTATTGATAATATATTTGCATACAATATATCTCTTAATGTTACACAGGATAGTGATGATCCTGAACCAATATTAGTTGATGAATGTCGGTATAGAAAAGATTGGCTACAATGGAAAGATGCGATTCAATCGGAGTTAAATGCACTGACAAAACGTGAAGTCTTCGAACCTGTAGTCTGAACACCAAAAGGTGTAAAACCTGTTGGCTATAAATGGATATTTGTGCGAAAGTGTAATGAAAATAATGAAATCGTACGATATAAAGCACAATTAGTAGCCCAAGGTTTTTCACAAAGACCAGGTATTAATTATGATGAAACTTATTCTCCTGTTGTTGATGTTATTACACTCCGATATCTTATTAGTTTAGCAGTACCTGAAAAGATAGATATGCGCCTATTAGATGTTGTCATTGCTTACTTGTATGGAAATTTAGAAAATGATGTTTACATGAAAATCTCCGAAGGAATTCATATGCCTGAAGCATATAAACATTATCCTCGTGAAAATTACTCCATCAAGTTGCAGAAATCATTATATGGCCTGAAGCAATCTGGGCGCATGTGGTTCACTCGTCTTAGTGAATATTTATTAAAAGCGGGATTTAAAAATGACCAGGTATGTTCATGTGTTTCTATTAAGAAATTTGGTTCTATATTTGTGATATTAGCTATATATGTTGATGATATTAATCTTATTGGAACTCCTAAAGAGCTCCAAGAAACAATTGATTATTTAAAAAGAGAATTCGAAATCAAGGATTTTAGTAAAACCAAATTTTGCCTTGGTTTACAAATTAAACATCTGAAAAGTGGAACATTTATTCATAAATCAACATATACAACAAAAGTGCTAAAAAGATTTTACATGGACAAAGCACATCCATTGAGTATTTCAATGATCGTCCGATCATTAAATGTGAATAAAGATCCTTTCCAACTTCAAGAAGATGATGAAGAATTCCTTGGTCCTGAAGTACCATATCTCAGTGCAATTGGTGCATTGATGTATCTTGCTAATAATACACGACCTGATATTACTTTTTCTGTCAATTTATTAGCAAGATTTAGTTCTTCACCAACACGACGACATTGGAATGGAATTAAACAAGTCCTTCGATATCTCCAATGTACAATTGATCTCGGATTATTTTATTCAAATAAAACCAGCCCAACATTGATAGATTATGCAGATGCTGGTTATTTATCTGATCCACATAAAGCACGTTCTCAAACGGGCTATCTATTTACATGTGAAAATACTACTATATCATGGCATTCTACAAAATAATCTATAGCAGCTACTTCTTCAAATCATGATGAAATTATAGCCATTCATGAAGCAAGTCGAGAATGTATCTGGCTAAGATCCATGATTCATTATATCCGAGAAAGTTGTGGATTATCATCGATCAAAGATATTACAACTCCTCCTTATGAAGACAATGCAGCTTGCATAGCTTAATTACGAGGATGATATATTAAAGGAGATCGGACAAAACATATTTCACCAAAATTCTTCTTTACTCATGAACTCCAGAAGAAAGATGAAATTGATATGCTACAAATTCGGTCATGTGACAACCTCGTAGATATTTTCACAAAGACTTTACCGATTGCAACATTTGAGAAGTTGAGATATAAAATCGGTATGCGTCGATTTAAAGATTTAAAGGAATCATCTCATCAGGGGGAGTAATAAATAGATATATAGAATAGTGTACTTTTTTTCTTTCACTAGATTTTTTTTTCTATTGGGTTTTTATCTAATAAGGTTTTAACGAGGCATATTCTTTATGTAATTGATAGACATCCAAGGGGGAGTGTTATGAATATATTAAATTAGTGGAAGCTCCACTAATTAATGGAGGCTCTACTAATTATGGATTTATGTGAATTATTAGAGAAGATTTTTATGGATGTCCACCATTTAGTGGAGACACCACTAATTAAGATTAGTGGAAGATGATGTATGCCATGATGTATTCTACTAATTAAAGCTCTATAAATAGAGCTATTCTCTAAACTTGTAATATACCATTATTTTGTGAAAGAAAGATAAAAGAAAATTGTGAGAGAAAAGAAAGAGAGAAATTCTTGTGCAAAGAATAGTTAGAGTTTTATTAGTGTGTACTGTGAAGATTTTATTCTAATACTATTCAAATTTTATAACAAGAAGACAATTCTTTACAAATTTTTTCTCTTCTCTGCATTTTTCAACTCCTAAACCAAGCCTAAGACAGCCTGAGCCTGGTAAAGATCAGTTGGATGGGTGCAATGTATTCTTTTGGTGGACCCCCTGGCAGAAGTTTCTAGCAACTGAAAAAATTCTTTTCTCGGCTGTTGTGAAAACTGAATGTGCCTGTAATGCAAATTCAAAAAGGAAACCGTTCCAGGCTCTTCAGTTATGCGGCTTGGCTTAGTGGCGCGGCTCGACTTATATGGCTTCAACAGTGCTTCTTCTCCAAAAAGCCTCTTGCGAACTCTCTCTAATTTTTTTTCATGGTTTTCACTCAAAAATCATCCAAACAACTGCATATACTCTTAAAAACACTGGGCTTACACAATATCTATGAAAGTAAGTAAAATACATTGTTCTTATACTTCCATTCGCAAAACTTATATTGAAACTACTTATACCAGTAAGCACGAAAGATCACAGATTTCAACCTAAACAAATATTTTCTTATTTTAGTTAAGCCTAACATGTTTCCTACATTTGCCAAACAATGGCTCTGATACCAATTGAAGGCTTAAAATGGCAAAAATCATCAAAACGAAAGCATATTAGGAAAACGAAAATTTTACCTCTGTGATTGAATGGCCCTTTTCGCACTGATATAAATGTCTATATAAGGATATTTGAGGCTAGTGGCTCATATCCTTGCAAACGTCTACTGCGTCTTATCCACGTGAAGCTTTCGATCTTCCGAAATAGTGCCCGTAGCACAGCCGGTGAAAGATAAGGTTTTGATAAGCCTTGAAGGCCTGAAATGGGTTTGGCTTTCTGTCAATGCAAAATGAAAAATAAGCAGAGCTGTTTTCTTTTCCTTGCTTCTGTGAATTGAAAGCTCACCTAATTGCCAAAGAGCCTTGCTCCACTTCAATTCATTTTCATTTACACACCCTAAGAGAGAATAATTCATCTGCGTGAAAACAGAAAGCATCCATGCTTTCTGTTATCCTTCACACAAAACAACACAGGGTCCATCCCGTGTTGTCTTTTTTTATTTTATTTTAATAATTAATTTAATATTTTTTTAATATAAATTTTATTTTACCCTGATCTTATTCATTGGGTTAGATAAAATTATTTATTCTTGAGCTTGAACACCTATAAATAATAAATCTCAATTATTTATTTTTTGGGCTTTATTAAACAGCGCAATAAATAATTACAAGCCCAAATAGACCAAATAAAATTTCATACCTTTTATCTAGTTCTAGATTAATTTTCTAATTATTCAATTTGGGCCTTGGGCCCTGAATAATTAATTAACCAATTAAACTAGATAAAATAAATACTCTTTCTCAGACCTTATATTTTATTCTAGTCCAATAATAAATTAGACTAATAAAATAAAAATCCATAATTATCAAGACCAATTTCTTAACCTAAATCTTTCACGACTTAAAAGCCATTTCGGGGACCAAAAGACACATCGCCTTAAATACTAAAATGACCAAAATACCCCTGCTGTATAGATAGCTATATTTTGCATTTTAAATATTTTCTAATATCACCATAAGAAAATATTGACCCCAAGGACAATGCTGCGTTAGCAAAGTCTTCAACCTACATGTGTAATAACTAAAATACCCTTCTACGCATCGCCATGCAATTAGAGAGGAAGAGTGTATTAACACCTCTCTAAGTATATTGGTTCTACGAAAGAACCTCAACTACAGTATATCAAAGTATATGCTTCTAATTTCGTCAGACCACCAACTCACACTCAAGCGATAGAGTATTAGTCCACGCTGTAGTAGTAACAGTTTGGGTTTCTTTTAAATAGTACTTTTAGAAACCACTATTACAGGTCATGTTCTACGTTTCGAAATAAGCTCATACTATGAAGTGAGTGGACTACTCATTAGCTAAAGGTAAGTCATTTCTCATTTGGAATTCATAACACAATAACCTATACATGATGAGATTCTCATTCTCATCAATCGGCTAGGAATAAACATTTATGTGTTAAGTAATCTGTGATCCATACCTTACTGTGAAAGACCACTATTCACATTGATCACTTACTTAAACACAATGGGTCCTTTCCAAACAAAAATCGTGCACAAATAAAATGTAAATTCATAAACAAATTTTGAGAATAAATTCTTTTATTAATAAATTCGATAATTACATCAGATAATCTAGTCTAGATGGCATATTTTCCAACATTGTCATATGATTAGAGCATCCTAAATCTACTATCCAATCATTTTTGTAATTGATAAGTTTGTCATGTATCGCAACTAGTTCTAGATATTCTTCCTTTTCTTAAATTTAGCTCGATAGGATTTACTTCTCTTCAATTGCGTAGGATGCAAGAAAGTCCCATTCATCCTCAATTTCTTGAGTTCGTGAAGAGGTGACAGCATTCCCTTTAGCCTGTCAGTGCCAACAATCTCGAGCAAAGTGGCCTTTCTTCTCGCAATTGTAACACTCGTTTCTTCGGTGACTCCTCGTGTTGTTATTTTGCTATGGTGGTGCTCCCCCTTAATGCATACTTTTCTCCGGATGCCTTTTCTGCTAGAAGTCATGTCTCTCTCTATTTTTGTCTTCTTCAATTGGTTTTTTTGCATTTTTCTATCCTCCGTATATTCTTTGTCTACCATAAGCAGCCTTCTCTTCATCATTTGTTGATGTACTATAGGATAGTCTCATCAAGACTTTTTCATTTACCAACATACTTTCTAACACATTAAGCATTGGTGGTTCAAGTCATTCCCATGTTGTGGCTATAATCGGGGTGTATTCTCACCGTAGGCCCCAAATTATGATTCTTCTCATCCTGGTCTCATCAATAGGACAAGTAAGATCTAATTTTGAACTTTTTTCACTTCAAGATCTCACTTTAGCAAAATATTGACTTCCCATCATATTATCTTGTGAGATTCCCAAAAGCTCATTTTCAAGCCGTTGCACCTTGGCTTCATTATTCTTGGAGAATCTCTCCGCAAGAATATCTCAAGCTTCCTTTGGCATCTCTGCATTTTTAATCAAATCTAAAAATTATTTTTTAGCTATTAAGATAGAGCCTACCAGCATTCTTATTCCATTTGTTGTATTCTCCAACATTTTTCAGTGGTGGTTGGTTGTTTGTCTTCCATCAACGAGCACCCTAAGCCTTGTCCTCTTAAGTAAAACTCCAGGCACATGCTCCAATCGTTGTAGTTGTCCTCCATTAACTTTTCAATATTGTTCATGTTAATGAAACCTGCCATCGTGACTTATTGATGCCCTGCACCTTATCCAAGTAAGGCTAGTCCTTGACCAACCAATTTCACAATCCCTGACTACACACTGGCAGAGTCTTGACATACCACGATCGCTAATTGACTACTTTGAACACAGTCCCTAACCGTTCTTTGACTCGATCTTGAAGCCTTGACGAACTTGGTGAGCCTAGCTCTGATACCAAAATGTTGAGAAAAAGAAAGAAGGGAGAGGGCTGAAAGGAGAGGACCAAAGGAAATTCAAACTAATTTTATTGATATAAATAAAGGAGACACAAAATTTTCTCACTAAAACTTCCTCTCAAAACAAGTGAATGAACTCTAAGAAAATCACACCACTAATACATATGAGCATTTAATGCTCTTATTCTCCCATGCACACATCACAAATCTCTTAACCCTTTTTTTTTTTTTAATGTTGATACAAATCTCCAAGAATCAACTCTATTTATAAGTAAACTAACCGACTTGCTATTTCTTGATGGTTCTAGGATCACGCAAGTTGCAATGGCCGTGGACATCTTCCAGTTGAAAGTTGTAGGTTCTATAATAATTCATGATAAGCTGCAAATTGATGAAGATGGTGGAAACTTCATGAGCTGCAAGTGGACTGTGAAAGTTGCTGATATTTTTCACCGAGTTGCTATTGTCCAAATTGTTGTAGAATGGTGGCTGCAAAATCTGGATGCAAATTGCAGCTCTAGATTGTTCTCAAATGGCGGTGGAAGCTGGTCATGCAGTCATTGACTTCTTATGTTCTACATGCAGTTCAGTTTGAAGGGATTTTGGTGTCACACTTCACCTCAAATGGTTTTTGGAATGTGCCTCTATTGAATCTGGTCTTGGATTCAGATTTGACAATTCATATTTTCAGAATGCTTTCTCCTCAGCAATTGGAATCTACGACTGACAAATTGGTTTGGCTGTTGCCTTCGCAGGATGGAAAATTTTCACTCTCTTCTGCTTGGAGTATTGTTCAACAGAGAAGACAACTAAATCAATTGCTATCGGAGCTTCATCAGATTAATATTCAGCCTCAGGTAAAGCATTTTATGTGGAAGCTGTTAAATTCATACTTTTCCTTGGACAATTTGAAGAAAACGTTTTTTCCCTCGCTTCTAGATGTCAGTCTTGCCATTTGAATGAAGAGACTTTTCAGCAAATTTCTGTTTCCTGTCCGGTTGTTGTTACTGTTTGGAAGCCTTTGGCTCAGAGTTTAGGGGTTTGGCGAGTGGGTTTACAGAATTATCAGTTCCATTTTTTCATAAGCTTTTGGTGAAATTTGCCACAAAAATGCCCAGGGAAAGGTTGTTGGGAAATAAACCGAAAGAGTGCAAAATACCAGGCTCCACCTAAGTCACAATTATATCCAAGATCAAAAAACTATTTCCCATGTGCTAATAAAAAATAGGAATTAACCAAAGATACTACCTAAGTAACGCCAGCAGGTAAAAGAAAGCACCAAAGTAAAAATGCAAGACACCAAGATTTTTATCGTGAAAAACCCAAGATGGGAAAAACCACGGGACCTAATCCAGTAAAACTTCCACTATCAACAATAATGGGCAATACAAAGTCTTCTCTAGATAACACTAGAGGCACACTAATAATATATCAATATCTTCTCCCAAAGCTACAACTAAACAAGAATTGAGTTTGGAAGGATGTTATCAAAACCGAAATTTAAACCGTTAGATTTGTAATTCTTGTTGAGAGGATCACGTAAAACCAAATTTCGTCTCAATCGGACTCCAAATGACCATCCAATTGAGGATCAAAGCTTGAAGAAACTCTTGCAATTTTCTTCCTTGCTGTCCGCCTTTCTCTCAACGAAATTACACCCGAATATTGCCGTCATCTATGCTTGTTGATTTTTGTTAGGTTATTACTTTGTTTGTGGGCTTTTATTTGTTTTGTTTTATTTGTCCACCAAATGGGCTGGACATATTAAGCCCAACAATCTCCCCCTCCAGCTCATTTGGAAAATACAACTAAACTTGCTTCTTGTCTGCAAAATAAAAATTTCTCCCTGGGCAACACCTTAGTCAGCATATCAGAACCATTATCATCCGTGCACACCTTCTCAAGCATTAGTAGCTTGGAATCCAAAACTTCTCTAATCCAATGATATCTCACATCAATATGTTTGGATCGAGAGTGAAATGTAGAATTCTTACACAGATGAATGGCACTCTGACGGTCACAATGAAGATTATACTTTTCTTGTTTCAAGCCCAATTCCTGAAGAAACCTCTGCAACCAAAGAATTTCTTTACAAGCTTCAGTAGCTGCGATATACTCTGCTTCTGTACTAGAAAGAGCAATACATTTTTTCAACTTACTTTGCCACGATATTGCTCCCCCTGCAAAAGTCATCAAGTAACCAGATGTAGATCTTCTCTTATCAAGATCACCTCCCATGTCTGAATCAGAGTATCCATCAAGTATGATATTGCCATTTCCAAAGCACAAACATAATTTGGAAGTTCCCTTGAGATACCTAAGAATCCACTTGACTGCATTCCAATATTCTTTACCAGGATTAGAGAGATATCGACTAACTACTCTAACTGCAGAAGCTATATCTGGTCTGGTGCAAACCATAGCATATATCAGACTACCAATTGCTGAAGCATAAGGAACTTTCTTCATGTCTTCTTTGTCTTTCTCACTTTTCGGACACTGCTCAATGTTTAACTTGAAGTGGCCTGCAAGTGGAGTAGAAGCTTCCTTAGCGTTGCTCATGTTGAACCTATCAAGTACTTTCTCAATATACTTTTCTTGAGATAACCAAAGCTTTCCATTTTGCCTATCTTGAGTGATTTTCATCCCCAAAATTTGTTTAGCTGGACCCCTTTTTCAACCTGTCAATCTTCATGGCATCGTGACCAACAATTAACATATCATCCACATACAATAAGAGGATAATAAAATCTCCATCTGAGAAGTTCTTCACATATACACAATGGTCTGTGTGGTTCTGTGGTATTTTTGATCTGTCATAAAGGAGTCAAATTTCTTATACCACTGTCTCGGTGCTTGTTTCAAACCATATAAGCTTTTCCTGAGACGACATACCATATTCTCCTTACCACTTTCTGTAAACCCCTCCGGCTGCTCCGTATAAATTTCCTCTTCTAAGTCACCATGTAGAAAGGTTGTCTTCACATCAAATTGCTCAATCTCAAGATTCAAACTTGCAGCAATTCCAAGAACAACTCGAATAGATGTCATCTTTACCACGGGAGAAAAGATTTCTTCAAAATCTATACCTTTCTTTTGACTGAACCCCTTCACAACCAATCTTGCCTTGTACTTAGGTTGTGAGCTATTCTCCTGAGTCTTTAACCTGTAGACCCACTTGTTCTTTAGTGTTCTCTTGCCTGTAGGCAATTTCACCAAGTCATAGGTATGATTTTCTTATAAAGATACCATCTCCTCTTGCATAGCTTGCAACCATTCTTCTTTCTTCTCATGCTCCAAAGCTTCACTATATGATTCTGGCTCTTCTCCATCAGTCAACAATACATATTCATTAGGATTATACCTAGTAGAGGGTCTTCTTTCCCTGATAGATCTCCTGGGTTCATCTTGTGACTGTGGCTGTGGTACTTCTTGTTCAATCTCACCAACATCATTGTTATCTTCAGCTCCCCCTTGATTTGAATCACCCGTTTCTGGAACTGGCACATCAGAACTAGTTGGTGTAGGAACTGGATCTGAATTAGAAGGCATGTCATCAGAGAATCTTGATTTTGGTTTAGGCTTATCATGTTTTACAATATCTTCAATGGTTTGATCTTCAAGAAAAACAACATCTCTACTTCTGATCAATTTCTTCTCCACTGGATCATACAACCTATAACCAAACTCTGCATGCGCATATCCCAAGAAAATACACTGCTTGGATTTTACATCAAGCTTTGATCTCTCATCTTTGGGAATGTGAACAAATGCACGACAGCTAAAGACTCGCAAGTGGTTGAGGGATACTTTTTTACCTATCCATACTCTCTCTGGAATATCACCATCCAAAGGAACTGACGGAGAAAGATTAATCAGGTCAACTGCCTCTCTCATTGCTTCACCCCAAAAGGATTTTGACAGCTTGGCATTGGAAAGCATACATCTGATCCGCTCAGTGATAGTTCTGTTCATCCTTTCTGCTATTCCATTCTCCTGTGGTATTTTTGGTACTGTCTTCTCTAGGCTGATCTCATGAGACTTACAGTAGCTTTCAAATGGTCATCTATACTCACCACCATTATCGGCTCAAACACACTTTAATTGTTTACCAGTCTCCCTTTCGACCTTGCTATGAAAGTCTTTAAACACACCTAAGACTTGGTCTTTAGACTTCAAAGCAGTACACCAGACTTTTCTAGAGAAATCATCAATAAAAGTAACAAAATAAATTGCACCACTAAGAGACCTATCTTTCATATAGCAGACATCAGTGTGCACCAACTCTAATGGATTTAGCTTTCTAGATGAAGGAAGTCTTTGAAAGGCAACTCTATGTTGTTTTCCATAAATACAATCAACACATGATTTAAGAGAAGTACCTGTTACATTAGGGAGGAGTTGTCTACGAACAAGTGTTTGAATTCCCTTCTCACTAACGTGCCCAAGTCGCCTGTGCCAAAGATCAATAGAAGAATCTTGAATTACATTCACCTCTCCTCTTCCCAGCTTGGCTTGCATCAAGTAAAAAGTATTTTGCTTCCTTCCTCTGGCAACGATTAGGTTCCCTTTGCTGAGTTTCCATTTGCCTCCACCTTGAGAACTATAGTAGCCTTCATCATCAAGCTTTCCAGTGGAAACAAGATTAAGACGAATACCAGGAACATGTCTGGCATTCCTCAAGACTAACTGACATCCGGTATTTGTATCTAAACAAATATCACCCTTGCCAACAACTTTGTAAGAAACTTCGTTTCCCATCCTAACAAAGCCAAAGTCTCCTTCGGTGTAGGTTGAGAAGAAATGTCTGTGTGGGGTAACATGATATGATGCACCTGAATCAATTATCTAATCACTGTCTTGACTGGTAATATTGATATGACCATCGTTGCAAAATACCAACATATCATCATCGGCTACCACTACTACTGTAGTATCTTCTTCATCTCTCACCTTCCTATTACCCTTTTTTCTCAGCAAGTTCTCGTTTCAAGACTCTGCAGTGCTTCTTGTAGTGCCCTTTCTTTTTACAATGATAGCACTCAACATTTTTCAGTGACTCATGTCTGCTCTTGGATCTGTCATTCCTATTATAAGGACCTCTACTCTTGCTTCTCCCCCTTCCTTCTTTCTTTTGTATAGTCAATGCTTGGGACTCATTAAAAGTGCCTTGTTCCTTTCTCCTGATCTCCTCATCCAACACTGCCTCTTTAGCCATAGCCATGGTTAGAACACCATTTGGAGCTGAATTGCTAATGGATACCACCATTGTTTCCCAGCTATCTGGTAGTGAATTGAAAAACAGCAAAGCCTGTACCTCATCATCCAAGTTTAGTTTCAATGAAGCTGCCTGGTTTATCAACCCCTGAAAGGTACTCAAATGCTCACTCATATCAGCACCATCTTTGTATCTCAACCGAGTAATATTTCTCAAACAAGAAGATTTATTCATTCCAGTTTTTCGTTCAAACATTCGTTCAAGTTTTTCCCATAATACATCAACTCTAGTCTCTTGAGAAAAGTGTTGAAATATACTCCGACCAATCCACTTCCTAATATTACCCACTATTTTTCTGTGCATGCTAACCCATTTTTCATCACTCATATTAGATGGTTTACCTTTATCTCCTAGAACAGGCTCAAACAAATCTCTACAATACAAATAGTCTTCCATTCTAGGCTTCCAGTCTGAATAGTTTGATGTATTCAATTTTATCATGCACCCACAATCTGAATCATCCATTTTTAATTAGCACAAATTATCCAACTGATCAACCTGACTCTGATACCACTTTGTTGGGAAATAAACCAAAAGAGTGCAAAATACCAGGCTCCACCCAAGTCACAATTATATCCAAGATCAAAAACTATTTCTCATGTGCTAATAAAAAATAGGAATTAACCAAAGATACCACCTAAGTAACGCCAGCAGGTAAAAGAAAGCACCAAAGTAAAAATACAAGACACCAAGATTTTTAACGTGAAAAACCCAAGATGGGAAAAACCACGGGACCTAGTCCAGTAAAACTTCCACTATCAATAATAATGGGCAATACAAAGTATTCTCTATATAACACTAGAGGCACACCAATAATATATCAATATCTTCTCCCAAAGCTACAACTAAACAAGAATTGAGTTTGGAAGGATGTTACCAAAAACCGAAATCTAAACCATTAGATTTGTAATTCTTATTGAGAGGATCACGTAGAACCAAATTTCGTCTCAATCGAACTCCGAATGACTATCCAATTGAGGATCAAAGCTTGAAGAAACTCTTGCAATTTTCTTCCTTGCTGTTCGCCTCTCTCTCAACGAAATTACACCCGAATATTGCCGTCCTCTATGCTTGTTGATTTTTGTTAGGTTATTACTTTATTTGTGGGCTTTTATTTGTTTTGTTTTATTTGTCCACCAAATGGGCTGGACATATTAAGCCCAACAAAGGTAGACTCATATTTGTGGGATTACGTTGTGTAATTTTGGAATGGATTTCATTCATGCAAGTATGATGTCCATGTGCACACATCTGATTCTCTTTTGGCCATGCATTCTGATTTTGTTAGAATTACTCTTAAGTTCTCTAATCCGAAGCCTGTATCAGTTTTGTGGAAACGTCATCACGCTCAGCCCCAGATTGTACTGAATGCTGACGCAGGTGTAACTAGTCAGGGTACTTGTTCAGGGCAGGAGGAATTATTAGGAGAGGGGATCGATGGCGCTTTCATTTATGGTTTTTCTCAGTCAATAGCAGCTGTTTCGGACTCTTTTGTGGCAGAGTTAAAAGCTGTAGTCCTGGGTCTTCAACGTTGTTTATCGCTTGGTTTGCAAGATATTGTTTTTCAGTCAGATTCTGCACACCTGGTTCATATATTACAATCACATAAGTTTACTTGGATGGCGAATCACAATTTCCGTCATGTATATTGCTGGTTTCTCTCTTTGGCAAAGTGGAGTTTGAACATATCTATCGTCAAGGTAACGTAGTAACTGTTGCATTGGCTAAGAAGGCTTCTTCACAGCACATTTCTTTTTTTTTCTCAGAGTTTAGTACTTTACCTTTGTACGTTCACTCTGTGTGTTTCTTAGATTCGCAGTCAGCCTCTGTTTCGAAGGGAGAACCGCGCTAATTTGTCAGGACGTATACAGGCTAGCGCTCCCTCCTAAACTGTATTTTCTTTTTTATTTAATACGAAAATTCTAACATAGACCGATTCATATAGACCATATGTATTAAAAAGTTATACTTTATGTAGTGAAAATAATACGATATAACTCCTTAATATATATAATTTACGGGACTATAGTCCGTGTAAAAATTTCCCTATCTAATAAACTGGTAAAGGTGTGTCTAATCCCGTCACAGCACTGACGTCTTAAAAAAATAGTGAGTAGATTAAAGAAAATTGAAAATTAGGAATATCCATTGCATTTTTTGTAGTATCAGTTAATTAAAAAATTATCCAGAATTGGGATTAATTTATGAATTGAAGTTAAGAGCTTTACAGCAAAAAACGAAGCTTAGTTTGTACTAAAAAAAAAAATCTAAATTTAACCAATTCGATAACCAAACACTCAAAAATTAATTAATTATACATAAAAATGAGTAAGTTGAATCAAAATCCCTTGATTTATTAATTTATTTGAAGTTGTTAGCTTTGTTAGTTATATTTTTTATAATTTACAGTTAGAATATTTATCACTTAATTCTCAGCCCGCGCGCAAGCCATATAGCAGCAAGTAGAAGGTCGTTAAAATTTAGGTTTCTGTCATATTAATGCATTATGTATATTTGATAATCTTCTTAGACGATTATCAAAAAGTCCCAATTAGAAATAAGATTTCTTAGACGACAAAGAACAAGATGTCTTCAAGCTACTTCTATTCTATTCTTTGAATTCTTCTTTTGCAATTCATTTTGATGTCAAATAGAATCCCGAGTTTTATTTTTCTTTCAATCTAATAAAATTTTTTTTAGACTAAGAGTATAATTGATAATCTAATTAAATACTTATAATTAATTAATTAATTTTTATTTAATTATGTGTATTTAATAACGTTAACAATAAGTGTTTAATTATTTAGATGTACTTGATAACAAATTTTTACTATCACTTAATTAATTAATACATATTAAAATTTTTATTATATGTTTTAAATTTAAAATCTAATTATGTTAAATAATCATTTTATTATTATTATTATTATTATTTTCTAATTATTCTAAATTATAATAAAATATAGTATTAAAATAAATTATAATTAATTCAACTAATTTTATATTTCAAAATTCAATCTCTAAACTTTAATTTTTAAAATTTAATACTTAAATATTCGGTTTTAATATTTAAATTTCAATTTTATCGAATAAGCCTAAGACTCTGTGTGAATGCTGAAACTTTTATGGGTATTTTATTAATTCAATTAAAATTTATTCTTTTTTATTATTATATATTGTTCTTAATAGTCGCATGAATTAGATTTAGACTTAAGTCTAAGAAGAGAAAGATCGAATTGTATCGTGCTAATTTACACAGAATATTTAATCACTTAATTATCAGCCTAAGTTAAGCTATAACTAGGAAAATTTTGCTTTCCACACCCCCCAAAAAAAAAAATTCTACAAAAATTGAGAAAAATATATCAAAAACCCAAGGAATGGGAACTAACAATTGCAAAGATCGGTTTCTTTTTCCATCAAGATGTGGAAGAACATGTCTGCTGACCAACTTACTCAAGTCCGAAATGGTTCATAAGTGCCATAGATATGCTTCCATTCTCGTCGGAGAAGCTTGTATTTGTGTAGTCCCATGGCAGTTGCTGTTGCAAGTTGATATCTGCAGGATGCTGTGGCATTTCCATTGAAAAGGAGGATCCCATACTGAAAAAGTTCTGGATTTGCATGTTCAAAACTGATTTCTCTGCCCGTACTGTTGCCAGCTCTTCTTCGAGCTCGAAAACTTGATTCTGAAGATGGGATATTATTCCGGCGCACCCATAAACGGGATCCCTGATCCTTGCATTTGCTTCATATACGATACTGTCCGCCGCATCTGCCCTTAGATGCTCAGGAATTTCCTAAACATCAATATCATACAGTAATGTATAGCCTTAGGATTGGGAATTAAACAGCAAATAAAAAACGACTGTGTACTAGAGACGATTGGATCATGTTGGTAGCATATATTTTCCTAATTATAGAAGTGGAACATTTTTGTATCATTTTCTCACACACAATCTAGTACTTGATAAAAAATACGAAAAGTTTTATGCATCTTTTAGCATTGCGGATTCCATACGTTTGCATTAGTTAATCTGACTTCTGAAGTCTTACATTCAGTCTTGGTTACCTTCCAACTAAATCAACTAGTAAACGATATTCGAAAACGATAGCTTATTTTTTTGGGTGGTAGTTTTGTATTTTCCAATAAATGCGATTTTGTGAATAGTCTTCTATTTAGGAATGATTATTTCAGTTGACTTTATATTTTGGGAAGGAATGGCAAAAGTGTTAATATTTCACAAGTAAAATTTGTTTGTATTGGATGTATTTTTCATGAAAACAAGCCCTGAAATAGTTTTTGGTTTTGCAGTTGTAAACCGTTAATTACGTCATATAAGGTTATTGAAAAGAGACCGGATAATATATCAAAAGATTGTATCCGCAAACAATATTTGAACACTGACTCTATTCTGTACATCAAAGTTGAAGGCGAATGCAAATTACCAGCAACAATTTGGTGATGTTGGAAGCTCCAAATACCCTGTGGGCAATGGCGAACTTGAGTAGATCATCCGGAGGAAAAAAGGGAGCCAACAAACATTTCTGCAAGCATCTTCGGCGAAGGGTTTTGCATGCAGCACAAGAACTGGGGTTGGCTCTTGAAGAAGACGCAGCACTTGATGAAGCAGAGGGAAAGAGTTGAGAATCTTTTTCAACGTTTTCCATGCTGGATATGGGAAGAAAATCACAAGGCCGCTGTTTGAGAATAATGCCATGACTTATATAGACCGCGTTTGTCATGTATGTTTGCCAGCTTACGAGATGTCAAATTTGAAAACTAAGTTTTTTTTTTTTTTTTTTTTGGTGAAGAATATGAGGACAAGTTGGTCTTTACCAACTAAACCATGACAGAGCATAGAATTGAGGGGAAAGCTATATAAATTAACATATTAATGTATAATGTTACAATTTTAAATATTTTAGGGAATTAAAAATAAAATTTAGAAAGACTTCTATAAAAAAAATTTAATTTTTCTAAAAAAAAAATAATGGAGTTCAAAACTTTTATCCATCCATGTTACTATAAGACTAGGTCAGATGGGATTTTCTGATACAAAAATAATGATGTGGAGTAAAGTAAAATTTGCTATATAATTGTTAAGGCAACCGAATGATATTAACTTAAATATTTATAGAAATTTTGTTCGTTATATATCAAAGACAGAGATAGGGGCTGAGGATGGCACCTGCCCCAAAAGTTTTAAATTTCTAATTCTGTCTTAGTAAAATTAAATTTTTTTTTTTAAAAAAGTCTCTTTGAATTTTATTTTTTTCTAAAAATATTTAAAATTTATAGTATTATCATCTAATATATTCTTTCATATAACATATTCTTTTGTAGAATTCTACAAGAAATAATGAAATAATGACATGTCAAAGGATAATTATACCAAAAAAATGTCAGAAATTATACATTTAATTTCTCTAAAGGGAATAATGTCAAGAAATAATGACTGTTTTATCATGTAAAAAACATAGAAAGAATAGATTTGACCAAAAAAAATGCATATGAAGAGATCATTCAAATTTAATTTCATGAGCCTCTCGATCCGAAAGGGATTAGAGGTCCAATTGCCTGAGGAGATCCTTAGTTAAACCTTTTTTTTTACCAAAAAAAAAAGTTAAATTCTGTGTTGAACAAAATTGTACATGCAATCTTTGGAAAAATTTACATGTAATCTTATTTTCAGATTAATCCCAAACACAAAATTGTATCCCATTTTAAACTGTTCGAACTATTTTATTAGTTGCCAAGTATTGTCTTTCCATTCTTTTTTAAGTAAAACAAGAAAATTATCATTTATCACGAAGATCTCCCGAAACTGCTGATGATATGGAGTTTTTTCCCCCAGTTAATAGGATGGTTACAATCATGATCATAATTAAATATTATTTGAGTTTATTTGATTCATAATCAAGTTTGAATTTGTATTTGGATTCATTGAATTATTGTTAGATAATATTTATTCAAATTCGAGCTTAAATTGTTCAAATTTAGTTTAAAAAAAAACTATTCAAATTTGAATTCGAATTCATTTATTTTACATTTTTTAACTTGATTTTTTTAAAAAAATAAAATCTAAATAAATTCAAATAACCAATACTAATATCAATTTTTAATTTCAAAGAATTATTTATAAAAATAAAAAATAATAATATGAATATTAAAAAATATATATATAAGATTATTAATAATTTTTATTTAATAATTCAAACAAATGAGTGTCAAAGAGTTTGAGTTTAGTAAATTAAATCGAATCAAATTTTGTATTTGAACTCAAATTGATTAAATTTATACCAATCGAACGAGTGTGAACTAACTTTTGTTTAACTATCAACTTAGCCGTCTGTGATACGATCTAACTTTTGTTTAACTTTTGTTTAACTTATGTTCCCAACCTTAAGGGCTAGTTTGCAAGTTTAAGTAAAGAAAAGAAAAGAAATTTTAAGCTATGAGAGAAAAGAAGGAAAGTGATATATATATATATATATATATATATATATATATATATATAAAGTTGTTTAGAAATTTAGTAGAAAAAAAGAAAAAAAGAAATTTATATATATATATATATATATATATATAAAGTTGTTTAGAAATTTAGAAGAAAAAAAGAAATTGTTTTATTTGGAAGTTTAAAGAGAAAAGAAAAAATAATATTTAATTTACCAAAATATCTTTATTATTATTTTCTCTTTAATATATTCCTTTAGAACAAAATAGTTAGAATTGTCATTTTAAAAACTTTTAAAACTGTAGCAAGAGATCTTTCCATTTCTCTTCATTTTAAAGAGAAAGGATCAGGGACCTTGAAGTGATCCTCCATCCCCCCACTTCCTTTCTCTCCCTAAAAAAACTCCCGAACGAGAGAAGACATTTCTTCGCAAATTTTTTCTCTTCTCTGCATTTTTCAACTCCCAAACCAAGCCTAAGACAGCCCGAGCCTGGAAAAGATCAGTTGTATGGGTGCAATATATTCTTTTGGTGGACCCCCTGGCAGAAGTTTCTAGCAACTGAAAAAATTCTTTTCTCGGCTGTTGTGAAAACTGAATGTGCCTGTAATGCAAATTCAAAAAGGAAACCGTTCCAGGCTCTTCAGTCAGGGAAATTCTTATGTGGACCTGGTTCACCGTGAACTGAATGTTTTGAATATTGTATTACGTACTTGGTATGTTATACATTTTTAAAAAAATACAATACTTTAAAACACCGATTCACATAAGAATTTTCCAGTCAGGGATGCGAAAAGACGCATAACGAAGGCCCACTAATTTGTTTAATGAGGACAATTTATTTGAGGCGTGTGGCGTGAATACAAACACTTTATATGGAAAGAGCAAAAGTCAAGCTTCCGTCACTTACGTCTAAGGATGATGACGGCAATGCTGACATGAATATTAGAGTAAGCTTGCTTGTTTTGTTTATTTTCTTTTGCAATGCAAGTTAGTGAACTCAATTACTCAAAAAACAATTGTTCCGAAAATTAAGGAAAAATGCAACTCTTTATTCTGACAAGAAGTTTAGAAGACAAAATTGAACTTGTGTTGAATTCCGCAACAATTATGCATGAAAGCCTTTTGGCTCCATTGATTAGTATCCAATGATTCCCAAAAGAAAAAAATCAAAAATCAAAATCATGGAAAAGAAAAGTCGGCCAAATTCGTGTTTCATACTCTGCATGAGGACAGACTGAGCAATGACTTGCTGTGAAGGGGCTCTGTACATGCTCTTAGTTTTCCACATATCAAAACTTACCATAATCGTAAGTTATCAAATAAAAGAATATTACTTGACCCTGGGCTGAGATGGAGTTACGAGTTGAAGGTGGCTTTTGCCTTCAATTTTTTTTTTTTTACTTTATATTTAAAAGAAAAATAAAAATAAAAATTCTATTTTTAATTTAAAATTTTAAATAGTATAATATTATCTTTTTTATATAATCCAAAAATATTATAATACACGCGGTCGCCTCTGCGAGTCCTCTCAATACCGTCAAGCGTGCAGACGCAGCCGCAAAGAAGGCTTTAATGACAAGTAAGTTTTGGTGCTTAATTTCCTTTGTACGTGAGTTGTCCCTTAGGCAAATACAATGAATTTGAGCGGTGCTTTCCGCGCGCTGGGTCGTCTAAAGCCTAGAATAGCTGCACGAGCTAGTCAAGATAATCCAACGTGGCAAGATAATTGTTTGAGAGTTTTAAGCTGCTAACAGGTGTGGACTGGGATTTTAATTCTATTTTAAAAATTATTAAACATAAATATACTGACATTTTTAGATTAAGAATTTCAAAAAAAGAAGACATAAATGAATATCATCACATTAAGAATAATACAACATACACAAATATTAGAAAATATATGATTGCTTACATAAAGATTTGTCACACTAAAGTAGATTTGTTTCATAATTGAGTGTAAAAAAGAATAACTATTTTGGTATATATTTATGTTATATTTGATACAATTGTTAATATTACAAAATATCATAAAATAAATAAATTGTAATGTGTGTTGATGAATACTTAAAATGTATCTAATTTCATGTCATTTCTGTTATAAATGTGTAGAATTACTGAATTGATGACTACTCACTTTTCTTATTTTTATCTTATTTTGTGTAAATTTCATGAAAGAATATTTGTTGGAGAAACGAGATGGAAAGATAAAAAAAGAAAGCTTCAAAAAACATAACAGGCACCTGTTAGTATACTCTAACAGGGGCTAATTCAATTCAGAGATTAGAAGAGCCAAATTATTGAGAGTAACTGGTGCTAATCTAGGTCGTTAAACAGATGCCGATTAGTAGTTGGATTTTAAGAAAAGGTAAGTAATCGGTGTGAGCAATACAGTTAAATATGTTCCGGTTCATGTTGCAGAAGGCATTGTTCTTAAATTTTTTAGGACTTTTCAATGCGCAACCTTTGTATAACCCTTTCTAAACATTAGAACAAAAGAGTTGAGAGAGGGAAAACCTACAAATGCCCTAGTGAGCACCAAGGAGGTACAAGAAGGAGAATCAAGGTTAGCATTGAAGAGAAAGAATGCATCTTCAAGAAGAGATCTACAAGGAATAAGAGATCTTGTCTAAGAATTTTTCTTTTTCTCCTTTGTAATTTTTATCTTGATTTTGTTGGGTTTTCTTGGATTTATTTTGTATCCCAAAGATTGAACCTTTTATCATGCTTTATTTTAAATCTCTTTTAGTTTAATAAAAATCTATTTTGAGCATTTAATCACTTATGTTATATTGTGTGGATGAATACTTTTGGATTTGCCATTTTCTAAGGATTTCGAGATATTAGATTAAATAGTGGGTGCCTAAATGATTTGTTCACCATATTTGCTTTCTTTTGATTAACACGAGAGAGGAGTTAAAGGAGTATGACTTGGTGATTGATGGATTATGTGTGTTGCCCATAGAGACCTGAGTTTCCCCAAAATTGCTATGGATTGTTGATTCTAATGGTCGTTTAGGTTTGATTAGTGAGGTAGAGATACCCATTGCACTACAAGAAAAATGTAGTTTAATGGCAAAAATTAGCGACGAATTTTTTATCGTTGCTAATTAATGATGGAATAGTGACGGCATAAAAATTTATCGATAAGTTACGATGTCATTGCGAAAGAAAATCAAATTTTAAAAATAAAATTATTTTTTATAGATTTTTCAATTATCCATCACAATTATCCCCCTCTACCTACCTGTACTATTTCACATGCACACGCGTAGGCCTCTGCTAGTCCTCTCAACACATCAAACCTGCAAACGCAGCCACAAAGAAGGCTTCAATGACAAGTAAGTTTTTGTTTATTCTTTTTGTACATGAGTTGTCCCTTAGGCAATTACTGTCATTGCGAAACAGGAAATACAATGAATTTGAGCGGTGCTTTCCGCGCGCTGAGTCATCTAAAGCCTAGAATAGCAGCATGAGCTAGTCAAGATAAACGTGGCAAGAAAATTGTTTGAGAGTATTAAGCTGTTAACAAGTGTGGACTGGGAGATTTATGAATTTTTATTTTTTTACAAATTGTATATATTCATAATATATTATATTTTATTTTTTTCTTATTTTAGATCTTATATAACCTCACATATTTAATAATTTTGTATTAATTTCCCACAAACTCGATTCAAATAAATTGTTATCCACTTACATCCATACCTTAATTAGAAAATTAGAATTTTATTTTAAAAGATGAGAATTTTTAACTCTAATATTAAATTAATAAATATGTAAATAAATAATTTTTATATATAAAGAATATTTGAATTGTAACTTCATTCTTCAAAATGATATTCCTAAAAATAAAATTAAAAATGAAAAAAAACTACACTTTAATAGGCATTACAAATTGTGTTCTTCCCCTTCTTTACACAATTAAAATTATTTATAATTGAACCAGAATCAAAGCACATACCATTATCTTTTTTAATAAAAATGATTAAAGAATTTAAGACAAAATAATTTTCCATCTTATTTCTTAATTGATCCTTAATAACTTTTATTACAGATTAGAAATGAATCAATAAATAGGAGGATATTCATTAAAAAGGTATTCATCCTCCTACAAATAACTAAATAAAGAATACAAAAAAATTAAATAACAATCTTAATTCTCTTTTCTTTTTCATTTGAAAAAAAAAAAAAAAAAGCATCGGAAGTCCCCTTTTCCTTGAGAAACATGGCGGTGACTAATAAAGCTATAATCTCTTTCATATCTTTTGGTGACTAATCTCTTTGGCAAGATATAAGTGTTATGAAGTCCATGGTTTGAGACCTCCACAAACACTAACAAACGATTGAAGGAATAATCTGGAAAAGAACTCGTTTGGGAAGAAGAAGAATGAAAAAGGAAACTAGAAAGGAAAGAAAAAGAGGAGAAAGAAGGGGGACAAGAACGGGAAAAAAAAAAAAATCTTTCAGTGATTTAACATTATTCTTAAAATAAGTTGTGTAAATGTCACATATGATGTTATTAGCATCACTTAATAGTCAGAGGCCAAAATTAGATTATTTTCATAGTTCAAATGTAAAGATTAATTTTTTAAATAAAGAGAATAAAACTCAAAACCAATAAAACTTCGAGTAGAATTTATATTTTTATTTAAAAAATTAATACTAAGAAAGGACAAAAATAATAAATGAATAAAAGAATTAAAACGACTTACTAATATATTTACGAGTGCTTAGTAGTAGTTAGTAGCTTCTTTAATAAAGAATTAAGGGAAATAAATTTTAAATTGTGAGTGGTTAATTAATAAAGAGAGAGAGAGAGACAAAAAAATGATAATTATTAAAAGTATAAATAATGTATTATAATTAAATTTTAAATTTCACTTTTTAAAAAAAAATTATGAGGGAGAAAATATTATTTTAATAATAATTCAAATAGTCCATAATTCCGTGACTTCCGGCTATGTGGTCCTCGCTAGTTGAAGTTTGGTCAATATATTCATCATGTGAAATATTGACTGAGGGTCAAGGTTAAAGATCGAATGATGATTCACCAATTGAAATTGTTTCATCATGTGAAATATGATGATAAAGGGTCAAATGATGATTCTCCAAGGGAAATTGTGTAACATGAATTTTCAAGGCTACAAGTACAAGTTTAATTCTTAAATCAAAATTTTATTTTAATTAAAAATAATAATTTAAATAAATTTTATTTTTTAATAATTGTCATATACTAATAATATATCGATTTTTTTCTCTTTAACTTTATATCTACTTTACAAATTTAATAATTTCTTATTATTTTTATTGTCCAAGTATAACCTAAATATGAGTATGAGCAACTATGAAATAGGTTGTTACCCCCAGTTGGGCAAATTAGATTAATACGTAGTAGTATACTTTAATAAGACATAGTATGTTTTGTTCAAAATTATAATGACATTTTGCCTAAGTAATCCTTTTAAACTTTTTTCCTCAGTATCATTTTTAACTTCGAACTGTTTGCCTGTTATCATCTTTCCAATTCTTTTTATTATCACTTTTATTTTAATTTTTTTGATCTATTACGATCATTGAATTATTCTTAAAATATTAATTGTTTAACTATCACTTTATCATACAAAAATTATAAATTTTTAGAGAGGAGTCATCTCATTCTTTTTAATAATAATTTTCTTGTAATACATTATTTGGTGTAATATATCTATCATGTTGTGTAATAATTTTCTTAGGACATCTAGACATTTATTATGGAAATATTTATAAATTCATAACTAAAGTCTAACTAATTGCAAGGGTTTAGCGACGGAAATTTATTTTCATTTTTTACTAAAATTTTTTGAAAAAAATTTCTATAATCGTAGCTAAAACCTAGCAATTAGAGAGGATTTTTTTTTTTTTTTCGTAGCTAAATTCTCTCTATCAAAAAGGGTTTAGTTACGGATCCTTAATTTTATATGAAGGCTTAAAATGACAAAAATCATCAACATGAAAGCATGTTAGGAAAACGAAAAATTTACCTCTATGATTAAGTGGCTCTCTTCACACTGGTGTAGATATTGTATAAGGATATTTGAGGCTAATGGCTCACGTGTTTGCAAACGTCTACTACGTCTCATCCACGTGAAGCTTTCGATCTTCTAAAATGGTACCCGTAGCACATCCGGTGAAAACTTAAAGAAGTGGGTTTGATCAGCTTTGGTGAAGCTTCAACGAAGTGATATTTTTAGGTTTGTCTCTGTGATTGAATGTTGAATGCAGAAGCTGTTTTCTTTGCTTTTCTTCTATAAAATGAAAGCTCACAAAAAGCTAACAACAACCAACTTACATGATTTCATCTGCCTTTTCAATCCTTCACCAAGATAGAGTACAATCTTGTAAAAACAAAAAGCCCATACTTTCTATTATCTTCACGCCAAACAACACGGGATCCATCCCATGTTGTTGTTTTTTTATTTATTTAATTAATTAAATTAATAATTTTTAAAATCTTTTATATATTTTATTTTACCTTGGTCTTATTCATTAGGCCAGATAAAATTATTTATTCTTAAGTTTGAACACTCATAAATAATAAATCTCAATTATTTATTTTTTAGACTATATTAAACAGCCCAATAAATAATTAAGCTCAAATAGACCAATATAAGATTTTATATATTTTATCTAATTTATATCTAAATTAATTTTTTAATTATTCAATTTGAGCCTTGGGCCATGAATAATTAATTAACCAATTAAACTAGATAAAATAAATACTCTCTCTCGAACCTTTTATTTTATTCTAATCCAATAATAAATTAGATTAATAAAATAAAAACGCATAATTATCTCAACTAATTTCTTAACCCAAATCTTTCATGACGTAAGGGCCATTCCAAGAACCAAAAGACACATCGCCTTGGCTACTAAAATGACCAAAATACTCCTACTATATAAATAGCTATATTTTACATTTTAAATATTTCCTAATATCACCATAAGAAAATATTGACTTCAAGGATAATGCTACGTTAGCAAAGTCTTCGACCTACAGGTGTAATGACTAAAACACAACAAGAAAATTGTGAATCTGCCATAGAAAATATTTTGTGGCAATCAGCGATGGATTTTACCACGGAACAGTAAAATACAAGCAACTTGCAAGGGAAAAAATTGTTGGGATTCGTGGACTCCTAAACGCGGAAAACATCTACGAATCTCTCCCGAGGACCCAAGTAAACGATTAAGAAGATCTAAGTTTTAAGAATTACCTCTGGTTGCTGTAATCGAAATCCTTCGATTCTGGTTGCACTGTTGTACGTTCAACCCGAACAATCACCAGACGCTGCAGTATGCGAACGTCCTCTATCGGATACACACCGCGAACTCACTCGATACCCGGGGAGTGCTAGCGCCTAGGGTTTGAGAGGTTTTTTTTTCTTTCTGGTAGAGAATGGCACGAATGTTCTCAACCGAAAAATTAGACTATTGAAAGACGGCTAGGGTTTTCTTAAAAAACCCTCGAACCTCTTAGAGTCCAACCCTAATAATATCTTATCATATTCTAATTTAAATTCAAATTAAATTAAAACTGATATGATAAGATTCTGCCATTATCTCGGTAATTTAACTAATTATTTTACCGAGTCGATTCTTATAATCTGGATATCATCCAGATTTATCGAACTCGGTCACCGGAAAAATAACCTAACAAGTTCGCTTATTGTGTGACCCTATAGGTTCATTTAACACTGGCAGTGTGCCTAAATCATATTTAAATGGCCCACAAGTTATAAGCGGTTTCTAGCAAAACATTATAACTATCTAGGTTAAATGAAGATCGGTGATCTCTTTGAACCAAACCATAATTTTATATTTAGTCCTTTTGTCACACGATATCCAGATTAAGTATAAGGCACGGAGCATGTCATCCTTATTAAGCTTAATCAATTATTTCTTGATTTCATAGTAGACTGTTCAAACAAATGATATCAATATCTTAGATTGATATATTTGAGCACGGCCATGCATTTTTAACAGTCTAACTTATCAAGGGGTCCATGGATATCTCTCCCATAACTGAGAGGGACAAATTCCTTCACAATCAATCATATTCTTCTTCTTGATTTATTCTATATCCAACAGTAGTCTAATTTATTATCTGGTTAAAGACAACTTTAGACAATGTCAAAATATAGAATTTATCAAGTAAGAAACTATGATGAATTTAGGTCGAAGGACTTTCAATATTATTATGGCTAGAAAGTACTTATGACATATTCCATGAAGTACTCTCACAGTGGGTCATGTCCAATACAATGTTCTCTAACATTTATTTATGTCTTGACTCGATATCACAAATATCCATGGCCAGTAAAACATAGCCATCAAGTCACAAACATACTAATCTTAATTTATTATTATTCCAATAATAATAATCGATCAGGGATAGTTTTAGAATAGTCATTGTATTCATTGTAAGGTTTTACTATCAAGTCACGTACTTGATGACCAACAAAACAAAACTCACTATTCATGGAAAGGAAAGCCTCATATTATTATATAAAACATAATGACAATTGTATAAGTACAAATTGACTCTAGGGCATATCCCCAACAAAAATACCCTAGCAAACCCGTGGTAATTTGCCATGGAATTGCGATGGAAATAGTAGCAAGTAGCGATGCAAACATACTCCGTCGCAAATCGGTAGCATAAAAAGGCACAAAAAATTATGCCAAATATTAGCCACCAATTTGCGATAGAAACATTTCCGTGGCAAAATTATACTAAACTTTAGCCATGAATTTGCCATGGAATAACAAAGGAGTGATAAAAAGAAATGACTAAATTTTTGTTATGTGTTCCAATTGCTACTAATTGCCACTAGTCCGTGGCAATTACAAAATTGCTACGAAATCACAAAATTGCCACTAATCCGTGACAATTCCGGGGCAGATTGCCACGGATTTGCTAAGGCATTTTTTTCTTTTTTATTTTGTTCCAATTTATTAATTATATTGGTTTGTATTAATTTTTGTTCCATACATTTTAAATAACAACGACAAAATATTTTGTCATTATCTTGATTTATTTATTTTTTAATGTATTTTTTTAAAAGGAATTGAAAATAAGATGTATTATTTTTTAGTATTAAAATATATGTTTGTATTAAAATTATAAATATTAAAGAAACGATATAATTTTATTTTATTTTGACTGTAAAAGCCATTAAAAATTATTTTGAAAAATTATATTATCATTGAGATCTCATCTGAAAGTATGTTAAGTAAAATAGTGATTAAAAAAAATGACTAAATTTTTGTTGTGTGATCCGTGGCAATTCCCTCGCAGATTGCCACGGATTTGCCATGGTATTTTTTTCTTTTTTTTGTTCTAATTTATTAATTATATTGGTTTATATTAATTTTTGTTCCATACATTTTAAATAACAAAAACAAAATATTTTGTAAGTATCCTGATTTATTTATTTTCTAATACGTTCATTCTTGACATGGAATTGAAAATAAGTTGTTTTATTTTTTAGTATCGAAATATACATTTGTATTAAAATTAGAAATTTTAAAGAAACGATATAATTTTATTTTATTTTGACTGTAAAATCCATTGAAAATTGTTTTTAAGAACTATATTGTCATTGAGAGTACATAAAAAAGAATGTTACGCAAAGTAGTGATAAAAAAAAAGGGCAAAATTTTTTGTGTGTGTTCCGTGACAAATCCGTGGCAAGTTGCCTTGGATTTTGTTAGTTCGTGGCAAACCCCTAGCAAATTGCTAGGGATTTGCCACGAATTGATATTTTCTTTTTTTAGTCTAAGTTTTATTATTTTTATTTTTATTGCATACATTTTGTTTAAAATAGTCACATGTTTTATAAACATTATTTTTATCCCTAGTTTATTTATTCTTGAAAAAGAATTTATATGAATTTAAAATAGAATGTAATATTTTGTGTGTCGAAATATATGTGTTTATTAAAATAAAAAAAATTTAAGATATGATATAATTTTTTTTACAACAAAAGCCATAGGAAATATCAATGCAATTGACTATATTACCATTTAAAATATAAAAATTTTATGTTAGGTAAAATAATAATAAAAAAGAACAGGAAAATTTTATTATGTGCTCCATTAAAAATCCGTAGCAAGTTGCCACGGCGTTGCCACGGATTGTGTTAGTCCGTGGCAAATCCTTAGCAAATAGCTAGGGATTTGCCACAGATTGATTTTTTTTCTTTTTCTTTTTTAATTTTTATTATATTTATTTTCATTCCATACATTTTGATTAAAATGGTCAAATGTTTTATAAACATCATTTTTAACTCTAACTTATTTATTCTTGAAAAACTATTCATACGAATTTAAAATAAAATGTAATATTTTTGTGTGTCAAAATATATGTGTTTATTAAAATAAAAATTTTTTGAAGATATGATATATTTTTTTAAAAAACAAAAGCCATTGGAAATATCAATGCAAATGACTGTATTACGATTTATAATATAAAAATTATATGTTAGGTAAAATAGTGATAAAAAGAACAAGAAAATTTTATTAAGTGTTCCGTGGCAAATTGTCATGGCGTTGCCACTGATTGTGTTAATCCGTGGCAAATCCCTAACAAATTGCTAAGGATTTGCCAAGGATTGATTTTTTTTCCCTTTTTTTATTCTAATTTTTATTATATTTATTTTTGTTGCATACATTTTGTTTAAAATGGTCAGATGTTTTGTAAACATTATTTTTATCCCTGATTTATTTATTCTTGAAAAATTTTGATATGAATTTAAAATAGAATGTAATATTTTTGTGTGTTCAAAAATATGTGTTTATTAAAATAAAAAAAATTTTAAGATATGATATAATTTTTTTTTTACAACAAAATCCATTGAAAATATCAATGCAATTAACTGTATTACCCTTTAGAAAATAAAAATTATATGCTAGGTAAAATAATAATAATAAAAAGAACAAGAAATTTTTATTATGTGTTCCGTGGCAAATCTGTGGTAAGTGGCCACGGCGTTGCCACGGATTGTGTTAGTCCATGACAAATCCATAGCAATTTCCTAGGGATTTGCCACGAATTGATGTTTTCCTTTTTTTTATTCTAATTTTTATTATATTTATTTTCATTCCATACATATTAAAATGGTCAAATGTTTTATAAACATTATTTTTATCTCTAACTTATTTATTCTTGAAAAACAATTGATATGAATTTAAAATAGAATGTAATATTTTTGTTATCAAAATATACGTGTTTATTAAAACAAAAAAAAAATTTAAAGATATGATATAATTTTTTTAACAACCAGCGCCATTGGAAATATCAATGCAATTGATTTTATTACCATTTAGAATATAAAAATTATATGTTAGGTAAAATAATGATAAAAAGAATATGAAAAATTTATTATGTGTTCCATGACAAATCCATGGCATGTTGCCACGTCTTTGCCACGGAGTTGCCATGGATTTTGTTAGTCCATGGCAAACCCCTAGCAAATTGTTAGGGATTTGTCACGGATTGGTTTTTTCCTTTTTTATTCTAATTTTTATTTTTTTTATTTTTATTGCATACATTTTGTTTAAAATGGTCAAATGTTTTATAAACATTATTTTTATCTCTAACTTATTTATTATTGAAAAAGAATTGATACATATTTAAAATAATATGTAATACTTTTGTGTGTCGCAATTTATGTGTTTATTAAAATTTAAAGATATTATATAATTTTTTTACAACAAAAGCTATTTGAAATATTATTGCAATTAACTATATTACCATTTAGAATATAAAAATTATATGTTAGGTAAAATAGTGCTAAAAAGAATAAGAAATTTTTTATTATATGTTCCGTGGAAAATCCGTGGCACGTTGCCACGGCTTTGCCATGAAGTTGTCACGGATTATGTTAGTCCATTTTTTTCTTTTTAATTCTAATTTTTATTAGATTTATTTTCATTCCATACATTTTGATTATGAATTTAAAATAGAATGTAATATTATTTTTATCTCTAACTTATTTATTTTTATATCTAACTTATTTATTCTTGAAAAAGAATTGATAGGAATTTAAAATAGAATGTAATTTTTTTGTGTGTCGAAATATATGTGTTTATTAAAACAAAAAAAAATTAAAGATATGATATAATTTTTTTTTTTGGCAACAAAACCCATTGGAAATATCAATGCAATTTCCTATATTATCATTTAAATATAAAAATTATATATTAGGTAAAATAGTGACAAAAAGAATAAGAAAATTTTATTATGTGTTTCGTGGCACGTTGCCACAGCATTGCCATAGATTGTGTTAGTCCATGGCAAATCCCTAGCAAATTTCTAGGGATTTGCCATGGATTGATTTTTTCCTTTTTTTATTCTAATTTTTAGTATATTTATTTTTATTGTATACATTTTGTTAAAATGGTCAGATGTTTTATAAACATTATTTTTATCCCTAGCTTATTTATTCTTGAAAAAGAATTGATATTAATTTAAAATAGAATGTAATATTTTTGTGTGACGAAATATATGTGTTTGTTAAAATAAAAAAAAAATTTAAGATATGATATAATTTTTTTTTACAACAAAAGCCATTGGAAATATCATTATAATTTATTGTATTTCCATTTAGAATATAAAAGTTATATGTTAGGTAAAATAACGATAGAAAGAAAAAGAAAATTTTATTATGTGTTCCATGACAAATCCGTGGCAAGTTGCCACGGCATCGCATGGATTGTGTTAGTCCATGGCAAATTGCTAGGGATTTGCCACGGATTAATTTTTTTCCTTTTTTATTTTAATTTTTATTATTTTTATTTTTATTGCATACATTTTGTTTAAAATGGTCAGATGTTTATAAACATTATTTTTATCCCTAATTTATTTATTCTTAAAAAGAATTGATATGAATTTAAAATAGAATGTAATATTTTTGTGTTTCGAAATATATTCATTTATTAAAATAAAATAAATTTAAGATATGATATAAATTTTTTTTTTATAACAAGAGCCATTGAAAATATTAATGCAATTGACTGTATTACCATTTAGAGTATGAAAATTATATGTTAGGTAAAATAATGATAAAAAGAATAAGAAAATTTTATTATGTGTTTCGTAACAAATCACGGAGTTGCCACGGATTGTGTTAGTCCGTGGCAAATCCCTAGCAGATTTGTCATGGATTGATTTTTTTTCTTTTTTATTCTAATTTTTATTATATATATATATATATATATTGCATACATTTTGTTTAAAATGGTCAAATATTTTATAAACATTATTTGTATCCCGAACTTATTTATTCTTGAAAAAGAATTGATACGAATTTAAAATAGATTGTAATATTTTTGTGTGTCAAAAAATATGTGTTTATTAAAATTAAAAAATTTAAAGATATGATATAATTTTTTTTTTTACAACAAAAGCTATTGGAAATATCAATGCAATTAACTATATTATCATTTAGAATATAAAAATTATATGTTAGGTAAAATAGTGATAAAAAGAATAAGAAAATCTTATTATGTGTTTCGTGGCACGGATTTGCCATGAATTGTGTTAGTTCGTTGCTAGAGATTTGCTGCGGATTTATTTTTTCCTTTTTTATTCTAATTTTTTATTAGATTTAATTTTATTCCATACATTTGATTAAATAGTTTATAGTAATAGAGAAAATATCATATTGTTCTTCTAATTTCGTTATTTCTGCATTTATAAATTTGAATTACAATATATTATTGATCAATTTTATTCTTAAAAATAATTATATTTTTTATTTTTTATTTTTTAATATTACCAGCTCAATTACAGTCCAATTACGATTGAACCATTGAACCGTGAACTAGTAAATTTTTCGATTCGATATTTGATCCAATTCTAAAAATATTGTTTCTGGGTAACTATTGTGTCGATAGAATGTATATTGAGGTCTCTGCTGATGTGCAGCAGACAATAGGTTGTTTTAGAATTTGTCATTCAAGACTTGAAGCAAGAAAGTTTAGCTAAAAAAACAGGCCCCATATTTTTTTATAACTATAAACAAGACTTTGTGGCTTTGTTTTTCATTACCCGATTTGTCTTGGTAACCGCCCATGAAAAATGTGGGAGACTAGAAAAGGATTTTAATTTTCTTGAAAAACTAGAAATGGATTTGAGGTTGGAAGTTTTTCCTAACCGACTTTTGGATTTGAGAATGAAAAGTTTTCCTTCTTACCAACTTTGAATCTGTTATTTTGAAGAAGGCCCAAAAAAAGCTGTTTTGGGCTCTCAACTTTGGGTTTCTCGATAGATGAGGTATTTAAAGACAAATAGGACCGCTTATCCTTGTTGATCAAAGGATTCAAATCAATCATTTGGACCTCAAGGTGTTTTTATATTCATATTTTTATATAAATATAAATATCTTAAACTAGAATATTTTAATTCATATAAAAATATTTATTAAAATTAATTTTCTTACATTTTCTATTTCGGTAACCAAATTAAAAATTTTAATTATCTTACTTCTTCAATCCACTTTTCCTTTCTTTCCTCTACATAAAAATAAACCTAAATACCTAAATTTGCTTATTCTCTTTTCTTTTCCCTCCAAATCCTCCAATCCAAACACACACTAAATCACTCCACACACACACACATATAATTGGAGGTTACAGAAGACTTTCATTGTTATACGTGACAGTATCTGCAATTTTCATTATAACAGGAGGTAGAGTTCTTTGTTGATATTTAGCGCGTTAAATTTAAAAGAATATTTTTTTAAAAGAAAATATAAAAGATTATTAATTTTGATAAGGTTACCTGATAAATAAACACTCAATAGACTTTTATAAAATTGTGAAGTTATAAATATAAGTTAACAATTAATAGACTTTAAAAAAAATACTAAAATCATAATTAAAAATTATTTATTTAATATTTTTTATTTTACATCTCTTCATGCAATGCATGAACATCAAATTAGTATCTCAAATAGTACATTCTTTTATTTGTAAGTTTGCATACATTGAAAAATTCTTGGATTATAAGTCAAATATATAAATTCTAAACTTCTGATCAAGAACTTTAGTGGTCATTGCAGTATTAAGATAATTCTTTGTTAATACACTGCAAAATTTTTGTTCGTATTTTTTATTTAATATGTAAAAAAAAAAAGAAGTGTAAATCAAGCTTAAAATGTAATGTTAGATTAAATATATTTTTAATTAATTAAATTACTCTTATAGTACATTCTTTTATCTGTAAGTTTACATACATTGAAAAATTCTTGGATTATAAGTCAAATATATAAATTCTAAACTTCTGATCAAGAACTTTAGTGGTCATTGCAGTATTAAGATAAATCTTTTTTAATACACTGCAAAATTTTTTTTCGTATTTTTTATTTAATATGTAAAAAAAAAAAAGAAGAAGTGTAAATCAAGCTTAAAATGTAATGTTAGATTAAATATATTTTTAATTAATTAAATTACTCTTTTATTATAAAATATTCTTTTATATACACATGTGCTCTACAATAAGTGCCCTGTGGTTTTAATATGTTAAATTAAATTTGACTTATTTGCCTCGATATGTTGAATGCCAGCTTAATACGCATAAAAATGTCATTCAATAATGAAAATACCATTATTGAATAATTTTTCTAATTTAACATTGATGTTACAATGAAAAATGTAAGAGGGTAAAGTAAAATTTGCCCCAAGAATTCATGGGTAAACAAGAACTTACCTTAGTATACCCCATCAGTTTAACAAAATTTCTTATTATACTGTCTTTTATTTTTAGTAATATTCTTTTTGTATGCCTTTTTCTTCCTTTCTTTTTCTTCCTTTCAAGATCTCCGTAGCTAAGTGTAGTTTTTGTAGTGTTGCCATCCGAAAATTGATCCTTTATATTACCTAATTCAGAATTTCTTTATTTTAACCATGAAAATTAAAAACAACACTTTTCAATAAATGTTTTCTTTATTTTATTCTAATTTTTATTATATTTATTTAATTAATATTCTATTAAATAATCCTAATTCTTTATTTGAGAAATTTTTTTACATTTCAAAATTAAGGATATATTTTTTTCTTTCTCACTTCTTTTTTTCTTTCACTATAGCAATGATTATTTATTTCATTTCCTTTACAGTGGCTCCATAACCGGCTGCTTTCCCACCTTCATTTTTCCTTACTCGTTTTTCTTTCAACCTCAGTATAGAATTCTCACCTTCATTGTTCTCCCAAATGGCTGTCGGCCATTCTTGGAGTTTCCTTTGAATTTTTCACTTTGTTCATCAAGAAAAAACCATTCACTTGGATAAATAATTTTTTAATTACAAATATACATGTACGTGTGTACATATATATATGCATAGCTAGCTAGAGTATACTATCTTTTAATTATTACATTTAATTATATATATTGATATTCTTTCTATAATTTTTATTGTAAAATTAAACTTTATAAAATTTTATTTGTCACATTAGTAATATTTATAAAAGTGTATCTATAAAAGTGTAACGTGTATAACAAGTAGGAAATGTCAAGTAATCTATTAGAAACAGTAGTACATGTAACAGTAATGCATTTAAAACAAAAAGAAAAAAAAGTTGGAAGATCTCTTCCTCTTCTTCCTTCCTTGTCTCTTCCCGATATCACCTTTTCCCCTTCCTCTTCTATCTTCTCGATATCATCTTTTCCATCTTTTCCCTTCCTCTTGTCTCTTCCTCGCCTCAGATTCCTCCCCTCTGTTATTTAAAAAAAAAAAAATTTTAAAAATTTTTTGAATGTCCATCGCAAAACCCTCACAAATTGCGAGGGTTTTGCGACGGTCAATAAACCCTTGCAAATTGCGAGATTTTTGCGACGACCAATTGTTTTTTAAAAAAATTTAAATATCCATCGCAAAGTCCTCGCAATTTGCGAGGGTTTTGCGACGGCTCTTAAGCCCTCACAAATTGCGAGGGTTTTGCGACGGTTATTATACCCTCGCAAATTGAGAGGGCTTTACTACGCCCGATTGTTTTTAAAAAAAAAATTAAAAAAATTTCAATGTCCATCGCGAAGGCCTCGCAAATTGCGAGGGTTTTGCGACGGCCAATATTTTTAATTAAAAAATATATAAATGAAAAAAAATTAGAAAATCTCAAAACCCTAATTCGTCGCAAATCCGTCACTAATTGCGACGAATTTGTGAGGGTTTTGCGACAAAATAGGGTTTTAATTTGTATTTTTTTAAAATTTTAAAATTTTCTTTTTGTGTTTGTGTGGTGGTGTATTTTGACAAATTTACTTGAATATTTTTAATAACATGTCTCAATTAATGCATTTTATTATAATTTTGTATATGTAATTATGTCATGCTATACACCTAATGTATAACATAAGTAAATATATATAATTAATTATGTTATGTTCTATACTTACTCAAATATATAAGTATATATATACAATGTATATAAGTATCTATTTAGTTTAATATATATATATTATAACATGTAGGTATATATATACATATGTCTAATTTTTTAATCTATCACTTTGATTAAGTAGTGTATAAAGTAAAATATATAAAAAAAAATAATTCAAATATTGTTATTATTGTTGAGATCACTAAAAAAATAGTGATAATTATAATATAGAGATCGGTTTATAATATATATAGTTAATTATATTATGTTATATACTTACTCTAATATATAAGTATATATATATATATATATATATATATGCTTATAAAGTATACACTGTATATAAGTATCTCTTTAGTTTAATATATATATTATAACATGTATGTATATATAAAGATATGTCTAATTTTTTAATCTATCACTTTAATTAAGAGATGTATAAAGTAAAATATATATATATGTGTGTGTGTGTGTGTGTGTGTGTCTAATTTTTTGATCTATCTATTTGGTTAAATAGTATATAAAATAAAATATATAAAGAAAAATAATTTAAATACTATTATTATTATTATTGAGATCACTAAAAAAATAGTAAAAATTATAATGTAGAGATCGATTTGTAATATATATAGTTAATTATATTTTGTTATATACTTACTCTAATATATAAGTATATATATATATATATATATATATATGCTTATGAAATATACAATGTATATAAGTATTTATTTGGTTTAATATATATATTATAATATGTATATATATATATAAAGAAAAATAATTTAAATATTATTATTATTGAGATTACTAAAAAAATAATAAAAATTCTAATATAGATGCCGATTTATAATATTCTTTGCATCAATTTATAAGAAATTAACGAAATTTAATTTTTCGCCACAAATTACGATAAAATAACTAAAAATTTAAAAAGTTTTTTAAAATTTCGTTAAAATTTCCACTCCCTCCTTTTTTTTTTCCCCTCCTTCTCCCTCACACTCTTCTTCTTCTTCTTCTTCTTCTTCTTCTTCTTCTTCTTCTTCTTCTTCTTCTACCAAGCACCGCGACTGTTCCCCCCTCCCACTCCCGCCGCCCCCTTCCCACCCCCTTCTCCCTTCTCCCTCCCCCGCAGCCCCACCTTCACCCCTCAACCCTGCCACCCTCTCCCCTTCCCTGCCCACCCATGCACCCCCTCCCCCCGCCCGCGGCCCTCCCTCGGGTCTCTCTCCCTTCTCCCCAGATCCCTACCCCTCCCGCGGCCGTCCCCCCGCCGACTCTCCCTCCCCGCCCCCCCGGGCCCTCCCCCTGGATCTCTCTCCCCGGCTATCTCCCCCACGGCGTATAGAGATTGCTCAGGCTTTACAAGTGCAATTGGAGGTTCAAAGAAAACTCTACGAATAGATTGAGGTAAAAGATCTGGAAACTGATTTGATCATATCAATTTGGTATCATTTTTTTGCTTGAACTTGGTGATATTTGGGGCATTCGATCCTATCAATTTGGTATCCTATATTTGATTAATGGCAGTGAGTTGGTGGTCATTTGGTTGATGTAGCTGAGTTGGTTTGGCTATTTGATTAATTTGCTTGAAATTGGTGATATTTGGGGCATTGAGTGTTGCTATGTTGAATTGAGCTGTTTGTGGATATTGGAAATTGTTGTTTATCTACTTAATTTCTATTGATGCCTCTATTGAGCTATATTGACTGAGTTATACTTTGGGGATTAAACTGTGTTGTGAGTTGGAAAATTTTCTTGGATATTATTGTGAATTTTGTGTTGGAAGAATTGTGCATAGTAGCTTTTGTGAATTTTCTTCCAGCTGCTAGTCTATAGGAAATAGCAAATTTAGCATGCCATAATCCTACTAACAACTTGGAGGGTATTTCTGATTAGAAATATTTCTTTTCTGTGCTTTTCTTTCTAGTCTCATCCAATCAGTTATCCTCAACCTAAATTTTTTCCCAGATTTGTTTGCCTCCATCTGCACATCATGAACAATGTTCCTTCATTTTGTCCAATTAAATTATGCATCATATGTGCAAAACACCATTTTGAAGTCATGTCAGCAACACTTAAATGCTCCAAGTACATCATCTTCTTAGGTAGCTGAAGATGTGAAATATAATATCTTTGAGGAAGCATTCTTATCCAATATAAAATCTTCTCATGTTTGCCTATTACACTTGTTCAAGAATTGAGTCAACCTGGACAACAACTCTTGAATCAAGTTTCCTTTTCTCAGGCAAACATGTAGTAAATCCTAATTTATAAATGATGATAGCTGTATCATCGTCACTATAGAATATCCTTGGCGTGGGATGTGTTGCATAGACTTCAAGAAGTGTGATTCTTAAACGAATAAATCAAATGGGTGAACCTGTTACCTTCTGGTCTATTTTTTAGAAGCACTTGCATGACTAGCTTGCTTTATTATTTGCTTTGTTCAATGTCTACTTCAGAATTCATTTATCCATGTGCACTACTGTACTTTTTGGTGCTTTTGCATTAACAATGCAATGCTGAATGGAGTGTTTGATGCTTCCACAAATATGAGGCATGGACAATGTTCACTTCTGTTGTCTATAAAAATTGGTAACAGAATATGGAGGTGCAACATGAAAATTATTATTCTGGAAAGTTGTTTCACTAAGTTAATCAAAAATTGGTAGAAGACAATTCAAATATAATTTCAAGAACATATAAATAGATCAGTGAAATTTAGGGGGTTCTTAAGTTAAAATATGGAAGATATCAAAGAGTAAAATATGCACATTATTGAGTGAGATATGGCTAGGATTTTCAGTAATTGCCATCCAAACTGTGTGGTCTGGACGTGTAAGCACTAAATTAGATAAATATCTTCCTTCTGCAGAAAATTCGATGAATATATAATTGTAAATTTGGATTCCATAACATTAGCATTGCAGCTCATAAACAAATGGTAAGCAGTCTGCACTATTTGTTGACCTTGACAATATATGACTCCTTGGAATTGGCAAATTTTTCCTGTCCTTTGTTGTGTGGATTAGGCCGCTAGGTGTTGTCTCTCTTTACCACCACATATTAGCCACTTCTTCCCTAATGTTGACCCAGTCATTGAACCTTGAATCTCTAATTTCTGGAGGTCTGGTAGCTAAATTTGATAGTTGGCAGATTTGTTGCCCACGCTGCAGGGTACCATTTCCTTAGTCTTTAAAGATTGAAGTAATAAGAGCTTAAGGTGCCATGCATGGGAATATATTTTCTTCTCGTTCTTTCTTCTGTCAAGAGATTTATCTGCCTAGGGTTTCATGTTAACTTGTTATTCAGAATGAATTCAAGCTTTTACTGTTTGAATTTTCTTTTAAATCCTGTTTTCACTTGAACTAGGATCCATGTCTCTTGGCTACACTGGTTTCTGAGTAATATGTGAGTGAATGGTAGCCTACATCTACATCAAACTCAAGAGCTTCTCCTCAAAGTACAAATTGTAATAACAAATGGAGAGCTTCCTACAGTTTCCTGCTTTTTGAATGATACTATACACATCTCAAAATATGTCCTTTTAGAGCTAAATTTTGTTATCTATTACATCATTACTATCTCATGTCAAATTTTAAATTTTTTTAATTCAAAATTTCAATACGTATTATTATTTGTTTCACATTTCAACATCTTTTAATTTATTTTATTTTAAATTCCATCGCATATAATTTTTTACACTAATTTTGTCTAATTTTCGAGAATTTCATCTTCTTCTCTTTTTGCAGGAATATTTCGTTTAGACTTGCACAGGCCGGATAAAAAGAGATAGATAAAACATAAGGTGGCTATATATATATGTCTGGTGTTATACAAATGTAATTGTTTTGGAATGACATTTGTGAGTATTGATATTTTGTAATATATTCATACTTTGTAATACTTTATATTTTATTATGTTTCAGTATTTTAATTATATTTATTCGAACTTAGTTTTAATTTTTTATATTATTTTTTGAATTATGAACATAATTTTGGTATTTGTTTGTATGATGTTTCAAGACTGATTTATAGGAAATTAATAATTTAAAATAAATATAATAATAAAAATAAAAAAATTCTAGCAAAAATTTCACAACTTGCGACGATTTAGCGAGGGTTAGAAAATTTCATCACAAAATGCGATGATTTTGCGACGGCGATGATAATCCTTGCAAATTGTGATGATTTTGCGAGGGTATAAAAATTCCTTATAAAATCGTTGTAAATTGTAAAAATAAAAAGTTCCTAGCAAAATCCTCGCAATTAGCGACGGTTTTGCGAGGGCTTTGGTCCTCGCAATTTGCGACGGCCTTGGCCCTCGCAATTAGCGACGGTTTTGCGAGAGCCTTGGCCCTCACAATTTGCGACGGTTTTGCGAGGGCCTTGGCCCTCGCAATCAGCGACGATTCTGCAATGACCCTCGCAAAACCGTCACAATTTGCGAGGATTTTGCGAGGGCTAATGCGTTTCGTCACAAAATCGTAGCAAATTTTCAAAGTTTGACCAAAAATATTCGTTGCAAATTGCGACGAATTTTTTTTTTTGCCCTCACAAAACCGTCGCAAATTGCGACGCCATTTTTTGCGACGGCAAAAACCGTCGCAAATCCGATCAGCGACGGTTTTGCGACAGTTTTTGGCCGTCGCAAATCCCGATTTTTCCTGTAGTGCTCTGTATAACCCTTTCTAAACATTAGAACAAAAGAGTTGAGAGAGGGAAAACCTACAAATGCCCTAGTGAGCACCAAGGAGGTACAAGAAGGAGAATCAAGGTTGGCATTGAAGAGAAAGAATGCATCTTCAAGAAGAGATCTACAAGGAATAAGAGATCTTGTCTAAGAATTTTTCTTTTTCTCCTTTGTAATTTTTATCTTGATTTTGTTGGGTTTTCTTGGATTTATTTTGTATCCCAAAGATTGAACCTTTTATCATGCTTTATTTTAAATCTCTTTTAGTCTAATAAAAATCTATTTTGAGCATTCAATCACTTTTGGGTTCGCCATTTTCTAAGGATTTCGAGATATTAGATTAAATAGTGGGTGCCTAAATGATTTGTTCACCATATTTACTTTCTTTTGATTAACTCGAGAGAGGAGTTAAAGGAGTATGACTTGGTGATTAATGGATTATGTGTGTTGCCTAGTCATAGAGACCTGAGTTTCCCCAAAATTGCTATGGATTGTTGATTCTAATGCTCGTTTGGGTTTGATTAGTGAGGTAGAGATACCCATTGCACTACAAGAAAAATGTAGTTTAATGGAAAAAATTAGCGACGAATTTTTTGTCGTTGCTAATTAATGATGGAATAGCGACGATATAAAAATTTGTCGATAAGTTACGACATCATTGCTATAGAAAATCAAATTTTAAAAAGAAAATTTTAAAAATAAAATTATTTTTTATAGATTTTTCAACTATTCATCGCTAATTAGTGAAGGTTAGTGATGGATTAATCTAATTATAAATTAAAATTAAAATTTGACAAAAATCTTTCATTAATTTTTCAGTTTTCTTAATTCTTTATTTTTTAGAAAATAAAAATTTTAAAACTGAAATTTTAATTTTAATTTTTAAATATTATAATATTATCTTTTTTATATAATTCAAAAATAAAATTTTTATTCCCCCTCTACCTGTACTATTTCACATGCACACGCGTAGGCCTCTGGTAGTCCTCTCAACACATCAAACCTGCAAACACAGCCACAAAGAAGGCTTCAATGACAAGTAAGTTTTTGTTTATTCTTTTTGTACATGAGTTGTCCCTTAGGCAATTACTGTCATTGCGAAACAGGAAATACAATGCGTTTGAGCGGTGCTTTCCGCGCGCTGAGTCATCTAAAGCCTAGAATAGCAGCATGAGCTAGTCAAGATAAACATGGCAAGTGTTATAAAATTAAGGTAGTGTTAGAATAAAATCTACACACTACACACTAAGAAAATTCTAACTATTCTTTGCACAAGAATTTCTCTTCAAATTTCTCTCTTTCTTTCTCTCACAATTCTTTCTCTAATCTTTCTTTCACTAATCTTTCTTTCACAAAATGATGGTGTATTACAAGCTTAGAGAATAGCTCTATTTATAGAGCTCTAATTAGTGGAATACATCATGGAATACATCATCTTCAACTAATCTCAATTAATGGTGTCTTCACTAAATGGTGGACATCCATAAAAATCTTCTAATAATTCACATAAATCCATAATTATTGGAGCCTCCACTAATTAATGGAGATTCCAATAATTCATAACACTCCCCCTTGGATGTCCATCCATACATAAAGAATATGTCTCGTTAAAACCTTACTAGATAAAAACCTAGTGGGAAAAAAAATCTAGTGAAGGAAAAAGAGTACACTATTCTATATGTCTGTTTATTACTCCCCCTGATAAGATGATTCCTTTAAATCTTTAAACCGACGCATATCGATTTTATATCTCAACTTCTCAAATGTTGCAGTCGGTAAAGTCTTCGTAAAAATATCTGCGAGGTTATCACATGACCGAATTTGTAGCACATCAATTTCACATTTCTTCTGGAGTTCATGAGTAAAGAAGAATTTTGGTGAAATATGTTTTGTCCGATCTCCTTTAATATATCCTCCTCGTAATTGAGCTATGCAAGCTGCATTGTCTTCATAAAGAGGAGTTGGAATATCTTTGATTGATGATAATCCACAACTTTCTTTAATATAATGAATCATTCTCTACTTGCTTCATGAATGGCTGTAATTTCAGCATAATTTGAAGAAGTAGCTGCTTGGAGATATCGAATGACTTGTTTAATTCCATTCCAATGTCGTCATGTTGGTGAAGAACTAAATCTTGCTGGTCATTTTTAAATCCTGCTTTCAATAAATATTCACTAAGACGTGTGAACCACATGCGCCCAGATTGCTTCAGGCCATATAATGATTTCTGCAACTTGATGGAGTAATTTTCACGAGGACAATGTTTATATGCTTCAGGCATATGAAATCCTTCGGGGATTTTCATGTAAACATCATTTTCTAAATTTCCATACAAGTAAGCAGTGACAACATCTAATATGCGCATATCTATCTTTTCATGTACTGCCAAATTGATAAGATATCGGAGTGTAATAGCATCAACAATAGGAGAATAAGTTTCATCATAATCAATACCTGGTCTTTGTGAAAAACCTTGGGCTACTAATCGCGCTTTATATCGAACGATTTCACTCTTTTCATTGCGCTTTCGCACAAATATCCATTTGTAGCCAATAGGTTTTACACCTTCTGGTGTTCGGACTGCAGGTCCGAAGACTTCACGTTTTGTCAATGCATTTAACTCCGATTGAATCGCATCTTTCCATTGCAGCCAATCTTTTCTATGCCGACATTCATCAACTGATATTGGTTCAGGATCATCATTATCCTGTGTAACATCAAGAGATATATTGTATGCAAATATATTATCAATAACAGTTTCTATCCGATTCCAACTTCTATCGGAAGTGGTATAATTGATAGAAATTTCAGTGTTACTTTCATCAACTTCTGGTTCTTTGTCATCAGTTCTCTCTTGGTCTTTATCATTCTTTTCTTCAATATGATCTTCTGGATCAGTTAATCCTCTTTTCTTCCGAGGATTTGTATCTTTAGAACCAAGAGGTCGGCTATGCTTCTGGCATGCTTTTGGCTCAGCAGCTATATGTAAAATCTTTTGTTCTATTGGAACTTCAATTAGAATAGGAGCATTTATAGCTGGCATATGCGATTTTGTTACTCTTCTAGAGTCAACAAAAGTGTCTGGCATTTGATTTGCAATGCTTTACAAATGAATTATCTTTTGAACTTCAAGTTCACACGCGCTTGTATGCGGATCAAGATAATTTAATGATGTTGTCCAATCACGATCTTTCTTGTACTGTTTCTATTCTCCCCCTAATTTAGGGAATAATGATTTCACAAGAGAATAAGAAAAAAAATATAAGAAAATGATGACAAGTAGGAAATGCCAAGAAAAATATCTCTTTTTTTTTTCACTATTCCCGGTACCGACTTTTCCTCTTCCTCTCTTGTCTTTTCTTCTCCTCCGACCCTCTACCTACCATCTACCTCTTCTTCTTCCTCATACAGATATATATATATATATATGTATCGATATATATATATATCAGTTATCAGTCATTAGTAAACATCAAAAACAAAAATCACAAAGCAGATATGGAGACTCGTAATTCATTTGAGACATGGTCAAATTTTGACTTAGTTTCTGCAGCAGATGTTGATGTATTTTCATTTCCAAACCAACCGCTTCTGCTTAATTCGAACATAGAAGATTTTGATATGTTTTTCTTTCCAAACCAACCGCTTCTGCCTAATTCGAACGCAGAAGATTTTGATATGTTTTCTTTTTCAAACCAACCGCTTCTGTCTAATTCGAACGCAGAAGATTTTGATATGTTTTCTCCTAATTTCAGGTGAGATACCTTTGATGGCTTCCATTTGTTTTTAGTGTGCTTGATAATGAAATTAAACTCTCTTTTGGTTTGTTTTTGATGTAAATCAGTGGAAGTTTTGAACATACTGCTTTGGACCAAGTTGATCTACCCCTACAAGAGACTACTTTTGATACTGTTCCTCTTAATGCTATTCCTTTGAATGAGGATATGCTTGTGCATGATCCATTCTATTCTCTAATGGATTTTGAACAAAGCCAGAATATGTTTCCAGGTTATTATACATTTAAACATGGATTTTGAATGGTATTACCTTTACTGATATTATTTTATTTTTCTAGGAGAAATAATGAGTGGTCTTGACAACGAAGTCGGAGTAAGTACTCATGAAATGCATAATATCGAAGTTCAAGATATTATTGCAGACAAAATTCTTGGGGAGAAGAAGATGATTAAGAGGCAGAGAGAAAAGAAGGGCAATAACTCCCAAACACTATCAAGAGAAACAATTTCGCAATACTTTTACCTACCAATCAAGAGCGTAGCCAAAGAATTGAATATTGGCATAACCTGTCTCAAGAAAAGATGTAGGGAGTTAGGAATTCGTCGATGGCCTCACAGGAAGTTGGTGAGCTTGGAGACCATAATTAAGAATGTTCAGGTTCTCTCTCATACATACTTATAATTTGCAAATATGAAACTATGAAAGATTTATAAATAAATAACCGATGATATCACTTCGATTTACAGGAGATGCAAAATAAAGAAGAAGGAGGACATATGGCTGAGAAGAAGTTGAAAGAAGCCATTGCGATACTGGAATGTGAAAAACAGTTGGTGGAAGAAAGTCCTAATACGCAGTTAGAGGACCAAACACAGAAATTGAGACAAGCATGCTTCAAGGCCAAATATAATAAGAAATATAATAAACTTAAGGAGATCATAAAATCTCAAGACTCATTTCGCAGTAATTTTACAGCTAATTCTGCTGCTAGTCTCGATGCTGGCTCAAAGGGGAAAGAAAAAGAGGAGGATGTCGAAAAAGAGGAGCTGAAGTCCATAATTACTAATTGTTTGTCTTCCTCTAATGTAAATATTGAAAAAGAACAATTACAAACCTTCATCTTACATTTGTCAGCTCAATTAAAAAAGAGCAACTATAAGCATGTATCATCAAGTTCATATGAACACTAGTGATATGAATAAAAGATGTGATGCTTATTATTACTGGAAATATCTTTTTCCCTTATTATCTTTTCTGTTCCACTTCAGGTGGCCAGTATTTCTCTGTGATAAGGGAAATATCGAGTGTGTCCATGACCATAACCACGGCCACTGCCACAACTACGACTATAACGATGGCTTCTGCTGGAGCCAACAGCATTCACTTCTGGGAGTGTTGTTGAGCCAGTTCGTCTGGCTTCATGATTTCTCAATAATAACTCATGTTAAAGCTGTTAATTTTGGATACCCTTTTTCTCGATATTGTTACTGCAGGACAATAATTGAGGTATGAAAAGTGGAGAATGACTTCTCCAATATAACTTCATCAGTAACTTTTTCTCCGCAAAATTTTTAACTAAGATGTAGTTTTATACATCACGGAGTTCACGGTTTTACAATCTTGCAACTTCAGGTGCAACCATTCATCAAATCTTTCTTTTTATCCACATGACATATGGATCTCCTTTTTTTTTAGCATTTAGATACATTTCTGTATGACATATAATTTTTTTTTTCCAGAAATATCAAGGGCTACAAATTCGAATTTAGCGAGATCAATAAATGCGTACCTGTCTTCTGGCTTTAATAACGGCATAGACTCGTGCTGATAACGTGTTATAAAATTAGGGTAGTGTTAGAATAAAATCTACACACTACACACTAAGAAAATTCTAACTATTCTTTGCACAAGAATTTCTCTTCAAACTTCTCTCTTTCTTTCTCTCACAATTCTTTCTCTAATCTTTCTTTCACTAATCTTTCTTTCACAAAATGATGGTGTATTACAAGTTTAGAGAATAGCTCTATTTATAGAGCTCTAATTAGTGGAATACATCATGGCATACATCATCTTCAACTAATCTCAATTAATGGCGTCTCCACTAAATGGTGGACATCCATAAAAATCTTCTAATAATTCACATAAATCCATAATTAGTGGAGCCTCCACTAATTAATTGAGATTCCAATAATTCATAACAACAAGAAAATTGTTTGAGAGTATTAAGCTGTTAACAAGTGTGGACTGGGAAATTTATGAATTTTTATTTTTTTACAAATTATATATATTCATAATATATTATATTATATTTTTTTCTTATTTTAGATCTTATATAACCTCACATATTTAATAATTTTGTATTAATTTCCCACAAACTCGATTCAAATAAATTGTTATCCACTTACATCCATACCTTAATTAGAAAATTAGAATTTTATTTTAAAAGATGAGAATTTTTAACTCTAATATTAAATTAATAAATATGTAAATAAATAATTTTTATATATAAAGAATATTTGATTTGTAACTTCATTCTTCAAAATGATATTCCTAAAAATAAAATTAAAAAATATAGAAAAAAACCTACACTTTAATAGGCATTACAAATTGTGTTCTTCCCCTTCTTTACACAATTAAAATTATTTATAATTGAACCAGAATCAAAGCACATACCATTATCTTTTTTAATATAAATGATTAAAGAATTTAAGACAAAATAATTTTCCATCTTATTTCTTAATTGATCCTTAATAATTTTTATTACAGATTAGAAATGAATTAATAAATAGGAGGATATTCATTAAAAAGGTATTCATCCTCCTACAAATAACTAAAAAAGAATACAAAAAAATTAAATAACAATCTTAATTCTCTTTTCTTTTTCATTTGAAAAAAAAAAAGCATCGGAAGTCCCCTTTTCCTTGAGAAACATGGCGGTGAATAATAAAGCTATAATCTCTTTCATAATATGTCTTTTGGTGACTAATCTCTTTGGCAAGATATAAGTGTTATGAAGTCCATGGTTTGAGACCTCCACAAACACTAACAAACGATTGAAGGAAAAATCTGGAAAAGAACTCGTTTGGGAAGAAGAAGAATGAAAAAGGAAACTAGAAAGGAAAGAAAAAGAGGAGAAAGAAGGGGGACACGAACGGAAAAAAAAAAAAATCTTTCAGTGATTTAACATTATTCTTAAAATATGTTGTGTAAATGTCACATATGATGTTATTATCATCACTTAATAGTCAGAGGCCAAAATTAGATTATTTTCATAGTTCAAATGTAAAGATTAATTTTTTAAATAAAGAGAATAAAACTCAAAACTAATAAAAGTTCGAGTAGAATTTACATTTTTATTTAAAAATTAATATTAAGAAAGGACAAAAATAATAAATGAATAAAAGAAAAAAAATGACTTACTAATATATTTACGGGTGCTTAGTAGTAGTTAGTGGCTTCTTTAATAAAGAATTAAGGGAAATAAATTTTAAATTGTGAGTGGTAAATTAATAAAGAAAGAGAGAGAGACAAAAAAAAATGATAATTATTAAAAATGTAAATAATAAAAGAATGATAATTATTAAAAGTATAAATAATGTATTATAATTAAATTTTAAATTTGACTTTTTAAAAAAAATATGAGGGAGAAAATATTATTTTAATAATAATTCAAATATATATATATATATATATATATATATATATATATAAGCCAATTGTGAGAGCTATAGTGTTGACATGTGTTATGTGTGAGAGCTTGACACGTGGTAGAATAATGGCTGAGTTGATTTTGCTTTCTTTCACCATTTTTCTACTCGGCTTCGTTCAGCTTCTTCTTGCTTTTCTTTTTAGCTTCTTCTTGTTTTTCTTAGATATAGTGCCTTTGACACCACCGGCTACCTCTGGCTTCTCAATTCTTTACTCGCATACTTTCTCTGTGAGTGGAGTGCTTTTGCAAACGCAATCATTAATCTTCTCAAATTTTGCATTGCCCCTTCGTTTTTTGTATCTTATCATTGTTTGTCTTTCATCATTCGAAGAATTTGCAATGACACAAAACTTAGTAGTTGAAAATCCCAGATCTATGCCGACTTATGACTTCCACAATTTTGTGTGTTCTTATCTTCTGTCATTCAATCGATCGTATGTTGATCTGCTTTTAATGCTCTTCAATCCTTGATCATTAACTGAGTTCATTTTGGCTTTGTGACCACATTCAAAGTTCATCATTGGGTAAGTGTTCATATCTTTATTACTGTTGGTGCAATCAATAGCCTATATCAGTACCCTATATTGATTTGTTTATTATATAATACACCATTAGGTATTCATAAGCCAAAAACATAATAACAGAGGGGAATTTTACTGTCTTTGGTTGATTATACTTTTCTGCATCCTCGGTTGTGAAAAATGTCAAAAGACAGATTCCAATTCATCTACTTCAATGAGTTGCCAAAAGGAAAACAAGAAAAATGTGTTTTATTTACAATTATTCGATTATGGGATACTTATAATGCTCAAAGAGTAGGAGAGATTATGAGTGTTGATTTTGTGGCCTTGGATGCAAAGGTATAAGCAAGTCTAAGTTTGGCTGATAGATTATATGATGATAGATAATTTATTATTGTGCTTTTGATATAATGCTTAAAAAAAAAATAAATGATGTTGTTGTATTTGTCTATATGCAATTGTCAACCCTTAATGTTATTTGTGATGTACATGTTGTTTGATGGTTACTTTTATTTGTTATGTAGGACAATATGAAGCACTGTACGATTAGAAGCAAATTTGTTCTGGATTTCCAAAATATTATTCAAGAAGGAAATTTTTACATCATGAAAAACTTCACCCTCCAACCACCTAGGCCAAACTATAAAGTACTGGATGAGAATTTACAGATTCTCATTGATAGAAGCACATACATAGAGGAATTAAAGGATGAAATACCGCAAATACCAAGGCACAAATTTCGTTTTGTGCAATATGAATATATTGAAGCTCATGCTGGAGATATCACACTCTTAGTTGGTAATTGATGAATGTCATAATCTTCTGTGAGGCTTTCTTTATCTTGGTTATGCAAGGATAAAGATATACGAAGCCACCTACCTATATATTTTTACATTGTAAGCTTATGTGATTACTGCAGATATCTCCCCCCCCCCGTCCTCCCTCCCCCCTGTCTTTCTCTTTAACTTTCTTTTTTCGGCACATTTACCTGCCTTTTAATTATGTTCTCTGCCTACATTGTTATTACGTACTTTCATTCTAGAATTCAAGTTTTTCCTATACCTTTCTTAAGATATCTGTGGACTATTTTTGAAGTTAACTGAGCATAGTACCTTTAATCATTGTTTAAGTTCTTAAATTTGAATCCTTTAAAGTTTTAAGGCAGCAATTGTTTATACTGCATAGAATTTGAATTTGTGCAGTATGCATATATTAAAGCTCATGATGGAGGTATCACACTCTTAGTTGGTAATTGATGAATGGCATATTCTTTTGTTAGGCTCTCTTTATCTTTAACTGTCTTCTTTCAACACATTTACCTGCCTTTTAATTTTGTTCTCTGCCTGCATTGTTATTAGGTACTCTCATTTCAGAATTCAATTTTTTCCTGTAGCTTTCTTAAGATATATGTGGACCGTGTTTGAAGTTAACGGAGTATAGTACTTTTAATGATTGTTTGAGTTCTTGAATTTGAATTCTTTAAAGTTTTGAGCCAAAAATTATTTGTACTGAATTGTTTCTATAACACCCATACCTGTTGGAAATATGACGCACAGGGGGCTGCATGCAACTTTGAATTGTCCTAGACTTTTCTGTAGCTTGACAGCTAATGAAGGTGAATGTGTATGATTATGGATAGTTGTCCACAAGTAAAATTGTAGTGATTTGTCAAACATATAAATAAATAAGAGTAAAATTGTAGACAATTTTCTTCCTTCCTTTTTCTCAGTATTTACTTGGATGATAGACCTGCACTTATTTCATGGGCCACTGCATTACCCTAGCTTGACTTGCTCATGTTCTATTTCCTCTCTTGGTTTTTTGGTAAACTTGGAAGCCCCTGACCCCGTATCTTGGGTTGTAGTTTGAGATGTACCTTCAGCCTCTAAGTTGCAAGCCTTTGTTTCTACCTTACCTTAAAAGCTATTGGACTGCCAAGGTAACCTTACCCAGTTGGAATGCTTTAGATAAGAAGAAGCAAAAGGCCGGGCTATACTATAGCAGATACATTTGTTCACTTGGTATAGATTTGTTTTCTTTACATTTAGAAGCCAAGAGAACCTGTGTGAATTGATATACATGTTTGTTGTGTGAACTCTATGGCAGATGCTATTGGAATAATAACAGGTGTGTCACGATCCAACAAAGGTCCTGAATGGGAAACCAAGTAGATTTATAGTTTGTCACAATCAAGAATGAGAAGTAAGAATCTGCCATGATATTGTAAATACACATACACACACAGATATATAAGTCTGATTGAAGCCATTTCAAAATGTAGCAGACAGGAGATGCGTGTGACACTTTGGGGAAGCAACGCAAATGTGATCCAGCACACAAATGTACTTTCCTGCTAAATAGTGCAGGTTGTTGTTTTGACCTCAATGATAATGAAAAATGACCAAGGCCAACCATCAATATCCAGTAGCAGTGCAACAAATATCTATGTTGATCTGGACATTGCAGAAGTTGAAAGCATCAAACAGAGGTGATCAAACAATTTGCAAAACTGTGCAAAATCGAAAAATGCAGAAATGAATTTAAATTAACTGGATCCTAATCTGTGTTCTCAAAAAAATATAAAACAGCTGTGAGAAGGAGCATAAAGGTGAAATCACAATAGAGTTGTCAATAGGAAACCCTGTGTTAACTGCAAAAGTACTTGAAGAAAACAAGAGAACTTTAGCCGAGTTGCATGCACTGATCAGTGACGAAGACAAAATGGTATTGTTTCAGTTTGTTTGAGAATTTGTTCCATTTGTTTCTACTAATATATTGTACAACAAAAAACACTGAAGCACACATATAAAAAAAATAACACTGCTGCCTTTGACCTGATGAGTCTGGAGAAATCATATTACTGCAGCATTACCGTGTTGGACATTGACACATACAATGGATGGAGGTACAATTCTTGCACAAGATGCAGAAAAAAGCTAAAAGCTTATGGAAACAAACTGGCATGTGAATCGTGCATTAGGACAGAAGATTACCCAGACACGAGGTCATTACAAATAGCTACTAAAATCCAAATTCATGAACCGAAGATAACAAAAATCGAAAAAAATAAATGCCTAATATCTTTTTACTGCAGGTATTGAGTGGAGGCTATTGTTGGTGACCACACAACCCAAGGGCGATTTATTTTGTTTAATAGAGATGGTGAGAAGATTGTAGGGAAGCAAGCAAGTGAACTAGCCCTCACCATAGCGCAGGTATATCCATTTCATATTCAAAAGAAAACCTATAGTTAGAGTGTCCTCAAAACTGTATATTGTCATATAGGAGAGACTGCATGATGCCATGTTGGGGTATACCCTAGAATCAATTTGTACTTATACTATTGTCGTTATATTTTATATAATAACACGAGGTTTTCCTTTCCATGAATAGTGCATTCTGTTTTGTGGTCATCAAGTATGTGACTTGATAGTAAAACCCAACAATAAATACAATGACTATTCTAAAACAGTCCCTAATCGATTATTATTATTGGAACAATAATAAATGAAGATTGGTATGTTTGTGACTAGATGGCTATGTTTTACTGGTCATGGATATTTGTGAGATCAAGTCAAAACATAAATAAATGTTAGAGAACATTGTGTTGGACATGACCCACTGTGAGAGTACTTTATGGAACATATCATAAGTACTTTCTAGCCATAATGATATTAAAAGTCCTTCAACCTAAATTCATCTTGGTTTCCTACTTGATAAGTTCTATATTTTGACGTTGTCTAAAGTTGTCTTTAACCAGATAATAAATTAGACTACTGTTGGATGTAGAATAAATCAAGGAAAGGAATATGATTGATAGTGAAGGAATTTATCCCTCTTAATTATGGGAGAGATATCCATGGGCTCCTTGATAAGTTAGACTGTTAAAATGCATAGCCGTGCTCAAATATATCAATATAAGATATTGATATCATTTGTTTGAATAGTCTACTATGAAATCAAGAAATAATTGATTAAGCTTACTAATGATGATGTGCTCCGTGCCTTATGCTTAATTTGGATATCGTGTGACAAAAGGACTAAATATAAAATTGTGGTTTAGTTCAAAGAGATCACTGATCTTCATTTAACCTGGATAGTTATAATATTTTGCTAGAAACCGCTTATAACTTGTGGGCCATTTAAATATGATTTAGACACACTGCCAGTGTTAAATGAACTTATAGGGTCACACAATAAGTGAACTAGTTAGGTTGTTTTTCTAGTAACCAGATTCGATAAATCTGGAAATATATCTAAGTTAATCGAACTTAGAAAATTTACCAAATACAATGAATCTGGAAATATATCCATATTCGATGTATCTGGGTGATGTCCAAATTATAAGAATCTGACTCAATAAATTAATTAGTTAAATTACCGAGATAATGGCAGAATCTTATCATATCAGGTTTTAATTTAATTTGAATTTAAATTAAAATATGATAAGATATTATCAGATTTGGACTCTAAGAGATTCAGGGGTTTTTAAGAAAACCCTAACTGTCTTCTCAACTGTTCTATTCTGTTAAAAATTCCGTACCTCTATTCACCAGAGAAAAAAAACCTCTCAAACCCTAGGCGCTAGCACTCTTGGGGTAACGAGTCATTTCGCCATGTATACATGTAGAGGACATTCACACACTGCAACGTCTGGTGATCGTTCAGGTTACACATACGACAGCACAGTCAGAATCGAAGGATCTTGATTACTCAGAACAAAGGTAATCCTGTAAACCAAAAGTCTTGTTAATCGTTTACTTGGATCATCGGAAGGGATTCGTGGATATTTTTCGCGTTTAGGAGTCCACGAATTTCAACAGTGGTATCAGAGCAACTTGCTAAACGATTAGGTTGATTCGTCTATGTTAATCGTATTGTTGAATATATGTGTGATATATATATTTAAACGGTGTATATCAGTATGTTCACAGGATTATGATTTTAAAATTCTTAGCATGCAGACTGCCTAAATTAGGTTTAATCTGTGCGTCTTAGTTGTCTGATCAGGCCAGATTATTTGCAGATTGTCTGTAAATTGGTCTGTTTTAATAAGATATGGTATTGTAGGCATGCTATCCGTGGTTCTATATTTGCTAACTGTTTGTATTAATCGGCCATGATAATATGTTATCTGTACGAATATGATTAAAAGGGAACACAGATTGTTTGTAATATGAAAATTTCACGACGATGGTTATTAAGGGGTTCGAACGCTAATTTGATTAATATTCGAAAATTAGAAGGCGAAATCTCATTCAATGAGAGAAGGAAAAATCATTTTTCCCTCCGGGGGCGTTGCCCACGGAGACCCCCGCAAGGGGCGCTGCCCCCTTGACCCCTGCCCACTGATTGGCCAGCGGGACCTCTGCCAGGGACGCTGCCCCTTGGACCCTGCTAGGGGCATTGCCCCTTGGAACCCTGACTATCTGTTCGTTGTGTGTTATTCATTTGTGTTTATGATTGTAGTTGTGGATTATTTTGAATAGTGCATAGCATAGCCCGTTTTACCCCAATGTGATTGGCAAGTTATAGTCTGGTTATTTTAAGTTGTAATTTTTAAATACGGCCTGCGTGTCGTTTTTCATTGTTGTAAAATTGTACTGCTTTTCTGGAATAGGAATTATTTTAATTTTCCTATCCAATGTAAAAGAAGACGGCGGCCTACATTTACAACCAAGGAGGAGTATGCTCAAGGCATTAGAGAATGCTTAAAGAGTTCATATACTTAGATTGACCACCTTGATCTTTACTTTACTCGTGATGATCAACATAGGTTATGGGCCATGCTATGTCACATGTCTTGCATACATATTTGATATTTTTATTTCATGCTTACTACAATCAAAATTTTTAAAAAAAAATTTAAGTGTTAATGCCTTCCAAAATCAAACACTTGTTATTACTTGGATCATCATATAGTCATTCCTGCCAAAGTAGGATGCTTTTGATTATCTAAGTGAGATAAGATGGAAAATGGTTTTCCATATGTTTGATATGGTTTGACTTAACTGGGCGATCAAAATAGTTTTGGGCCTAGGGCATTATATGAGATATTTTTAGCCGGGACATTTGATGTCGATCTCATTTAAATTTTGAGTTTTATTTAATTATAAGATTAAAGCCAAAGCTTACTTATGATTAAAATAAAATATTTATGTTTTTTTTTTACCCACTACGAAACATCAAAATGTTGAAGTTTCAAAAGTTTAAATGCTTTTAGTGGGAGTTTTCATGAAAGCCTCAAAATTAATTACTTTGCATATTTTGTATGTAGATAATGGCAACGAACAGTTGGAATAACTCATTGCGATCTGTGCTCGAGAAAGACAAGCTTAGTGGGACTAACTTTCTTGATTGGGCACAAAACTTAAGAATCGTTCTTAAGTAAGAAAAAAAGCTCTATGTTCTTGAAAATCCTATTCCCCCCGTTCCAGCAAATAACGCCTCAAAAGCTAAAAAAGATGCTTATAGTAAGCACAAAGATGACTCCAACGATGTTATTTACCTCATGCTAGCAACTATGAACTCTGAACTTCAAAAATAGTTTGAAGAAGCAGAGGCATATGACATGATTGTGCATCTCAAGGAAATGTTCCAAGAGCAAGCACGACAAGAGAGATTTGAAACTCACAAGGCGTTAAATGCCTGTAAGATGATTTCTGATACCTCGGTAAGTGCTCATATCCTTAAAATGAAGGGCTATCTTGATCATCTTGATAAGCTTGGTGCTCCTGTTAATCATGACATGGTCACAGATTTGATCTTGGGCTCTTTAACTCCTGAGTATGACCAGTTTGTCATGAATTTTAACATGCATAACATGGAGAAATCCATTACTGAATTGCATGGGATGCTAAAAAAAGCTGAACTGAACATTAAGAAGAATACTCCTAGTGTTCTAATGGTTCAAAAAGGAAAAGGGAAAAAGAACAACCAAAAGGGCCAAGTCATGGCTAGTAAGGGCAAGGACAAGGCAAAGTCCAAGTTCAAGCCCAAACCTAAGGCCAAGACACCAAAGGAGAGAGCTTGTCACCATTGTGGAGAACAAGGACATTGGTTAAGAAATTGCAAGCTCTATTTGGAAGCAAAGAAAAAGAAGGATAGTGAGACTACTGCTTTAGGTATTTATGTTATAGAAATTAATTTATCTACTTCTAATTCATAGGTATTGGATACCGGTTGTGGATCTCACATTTGTGTAAATGTGCAGGGTCTAAAAGGGAGTAGAGTCTTGGCAAAAGGCAAGGTGGACCTACAAGTAGTGAATGGAGCAAAAGTTGCTACAGCAGCTGTAGGAACTTTTGAATTAATTTTACCCAGTGGGCTTGTTTTGAAACTGAATGATTATTTTTATGTTCCTGCTATGAGTAGGAATATTATTTCAGTTTCTTGTTTGGATTCAGAAGGTTTTGAATTTGTTATTAGGAATAACATCTGCTCCATTAATAAAAATGGTATTTTTTATGGAGATGCCTCATTATCAAACGGGCTCTATATTCTCAATCTTCATGGATCTTCAAACAAGTCTATCTATAATATTAATACTAAGAGATTGAAATCTAATGATTTAAATCAGACTTGCTTCTGGCATTGTCGTTTGGGCCATATAAATGAGAAACGCATAACAAGGCTTCATAATGGTGGGCTTCTAAATTCATTTGATTTAGAATCTTACGAAACATGTGATTCTTATTTATTAGACAAAATGACTAAAGCGCCTTTTAAGAGACAAAATGAAAAGGCAACTGATTTATTGGGCCTAATACATACTGATGTATGTGGACCAATGAATTCACATGCTAGAGGAGGATTTCAGTACTTCATTACATTTACGGATGATTTTAGCAGATATGACTACTTATATCTGATGAAACACAAATTTAAATCATTCTAGAAATTTAAAGAATTTCAAAATGAAGTACAAAATCAACTTGGAAAAAGTATCAAAACACTTCGATCAGATTGAGGTGGTGAATACTTAAGTTACGAGTTTGACGAGCATCTTAAAAATTGTGGAATTATCTCCCAATTAACTCCACCTGGAACACCTCAATGGAATGGTTTATCTGAACAGAGAAATAGGACTTTATTAGATATGGTTCAATCAATAATGAGTCAAACTGATCTACTAATCTCCTTTTGGGGTTATGCCCTAGAGACTGCTGCATTCATACTAAATCGAGTTCCATCTAAATCGGTTCAGAAAATGCCACATGACATATGGATTGGGAGACAACCTAGTTTGTCATTTCTCAAGATTTTGGGTTGTGAAGTTTATGTAAAGTGTTTATTATCTAATAAACTTGCACCTAAGTCGGATAAATGCATATTTGTGGGGTATCCTAAAGAAACTAAAGGATATCAATTTTATCTCCCAGAAGAAAATAGAGTAATTGTTGCTCGAAATTGATTCTTTCTTGAAAAGGAATTTATTTCCAAAAGAATCAGTGGGAATAAAATACATCTTGATGAGATTTAAAAGCCACAATTAGTGCCTGAACCAAATAATGAACCTCGATTAGATGGCTCACAAGTCCAAGATGAGCCTACATCTATAGAACAAAGACCTCGAAGATCTGATAGGGTTTGTCAACAACCTAAGAGATATGGATTCCTCATCACTGATGATCACAATGTGGAGTTTATGGTTAATGATAAGCCCACTTCCTATCTAGAAGCCATTAAGAGTTTTGACTCTGGAAAATAGTTTGAGGCTATGAAGTTTGAGATGCAATCCATGTATGATAACCAAGTCTGGACTTTGGTTAATCCACCTAAAGGTTCAAAAACTATTGGGTGTAAATGTGTTTTCAAAAAGAAAACAGACATGGAGGGAAATGTGCATGCTAACAAAGCACGACTGGTAGCAAAAGGTTATAGACAAACTCATGGTATAGATTATGATGAAACCTTTTCACCAGTTGTAATACTTAAATCTATTAGAATTCTTCTTACCATAGTAGCATATTATGATTATGAGATTTGACAAATGGATGTCAACATTGTGTTTCTCAATGGAAACTTACTCGAGAACGTGTACATGGCACAACCTAAGGGTTTTGATAATCCTTTGAATTCTAATAAAGTGTGCAAGCTTCAAAGATCCATTTATAGATTGAAGCAAACATTTCGAAGCTGAAATCTTCATTTTGATGAAGTAATTAAAGAATTTAACTTTATCAAAAATAAAGATAAGCCTTGTGTCTATAAGAAAACAAGTGGGAATGCAATAGTCTTTTTGGTACTTTATGTTGATGACATCTTGCTCATTGGAAATGACATCCCAACTCTACAAAGTGTAAAGACATGGTTGGAAAATTGTTTCTCAATGAAAGACTTAGGTGAAGCTGCCTATATTCTAGGTATAATGATCTATAGAGATAGATCTAGAAAGCTAATTGGACTAAGTCAAAGTGCATACGTTGACAAGGTACTGAAAAGGTTCAGTATACAAGACTCTAAGAGAGGATTCTTGCCAATGTCACATGGTATTAAGCTCAGCAAAACTCAAAGTCCTTCTATGAAGGATGACGAAGAGCGCATGAACAAGATACCATACGCTTCCGCTATAGGATCTATCATGTATGCCATGTTATGTACTCGACCCGATGTATCATATGCATTGAGCATGACGAATAGGTTCTAGTTAAATCCTGGAGAGGCACACTGGACTGCTGTCAAGAACATACTAAAGTACTTAAGAAGAACTAAAGATATGTTCTTAGTTTATGGAGGACAAGAAGGCGAGCTAGTTGTAAATGGTTACACTGGTGCTAGTTTTCAGTCCGACATAGATGATTACAGATCGCAATCAGGTTTTCTATTTTGTTTGAATGGAGGTGCTGTAAGCTGGAAAAGTTCAAAGCAAGACACCGTGGCCGATTCTACTACAGAAGCTAAGTATGTAGTTGCCTCAGCTGCAGCTAAAGAATCAGTTTGGATTAAAAAGTTCATTACAGAACTAGATATAGTTCCTAGTATTGTGAACCCAGTGGATCTCTATTGTGACAACAATGGAGTCATTGCACAAGCCAAGGAACCAAGATCACATCAGCGATCCAAACATATACTTAGATGTTTTTACCTCATTCGAGAAATTGTTGATAGAGGAGATGTCAAAGTATGCAAGGTATCAACTAATGACAATGTTGCAGATCCATTAACAAAGCCTCTCCCATCGTCTAAACATGATAGTCATACTAGATTAATGGGGTTACGGCTTATGCCAAATTGGTCTTAGTGCAAGTGGGAGACTGTTAGGGATATGCCTTAGAGTCAATTTGTACTTATACTATTGTCGTTATATTTTATATAATAATACGAGGTTTTTCTTTCCATGAATAGTGCATTCTGTTTTGTGGTAATCAAGTACGTGACTTATAGTAAAACCCAACAATAAATACAATGAATATTCAAAAATAGTCCCTGATGGATTATTATTATTGGAACAATAATAAATTAAGATTGGTATATTTGTGACTAGATGGCTGTGTTTTACTGGTTATGGATATTTGTGATATCAAGTCAAAACATAAATAAATGTTAGAGAACATTGTGTTGGACATGACCCACTGTGAGAGTACTTCATGGACCATGTCATAAGTACTTTCTAGCCATAATGATATTAAAAGTCCTTCGACCTAAATTCATCTTGGTTTCCTACTTGATAAGTTCTATATTTTGGCATTGTCTAAAGTTGTCTTTAACCAGATAATAAATTAGACTACTGTTGAATGTAGAATAAATCGAGGAGAAGAATATGATTGATAGTGAAGGAATTTGTCCCTCTTAATTATAGGACAGATATCCATGGGCCCCTTGATAAGTTAGACTGTTAAAATGCATGGTCATACTCAAATATATCAATCTAAGATATTGATATCATTTGTTTGAACAGTCTACTATGAAATCAAGAAATAATTGATTAAGCTTAATAAGGATGACGTGCTCCGTGCCTTATGCTTAATCTGGATATCGTGTGACAAAATGACTAAATATAAAATTGTGGTTTGGTTCAAAGAGATCACTGATCTTCATTTAACCTGGATAGTTATAATGTTTTGCTAAAAACTGCTTATAACTTGTGGGCCATTTAAATATGATTTAGACACACTGCCAATGTTAAATGAACCTATAGGGTTACACAATAAGCAAATTAGTTAGGTTGTTTTTCTAGTAACCATATTCGATAAATCTGAAAATATGTCTAAGTTAATCGAACTTAGAAAATTTACCAAATATAATGAATCTAGAAATATGTCCACATTCGATATATCTAGGTGATGTCCAGATTATAAGAATCTGACTCGGTAAATTAATTAGTTAAATTACCGAGATAATGGCAGAATCTTATCATATCAAGTTTTAATTTAATTTGAATTTAAATTAAAATATGATAAGATATTTTTAGATTTGGACTCTAAGAGATTCGGGGGTTTTTAAGAAAACGCTAGCCGTATTCTCAACTGTTCTGTTCTGTTAAAAATTTCGTGCCTCTATTGACCAGAGAAAAAAAAACCTCTTAAACCTTAGGCACTAGCATTCTTGGGGTAACGAGTCAGTTTGCCGTATATACCTATAGAGGACGTTCGCACACTGTAGCATCTAGTGATCGTTCGGGTTGCACATACGACAGCACAGTCAGAATCGAAGGATCTTGATTACGCAGAACAAAGGTAATCTTGTAAACCTTAAGTCTTCTTACTCGTTTACTTGGATCCTCGGAAGGGATTCGTGGATATTTTCCGCGTTTAGGAGTCCACGAATTTCAACATGCCATACCCGGACTATTGAAGAATATGATAGGCAATACATATATTTGCCAAGTGAGATTCAATGAGCAAACGAGAGGATTGCCAAGAGAAAGTTTTACTGTGAACCGAGTTCATCATGTGTCAGATATTGTTCTGAAAAAAGAACAAACAAAGGTTAGTAACATGAAGTTATCCCCATGATTGCTTACCAAAGAAACAGAATTGCATATGCTGAGGGACATTTTACATGCAAAAACCGTGAAGGTTGCTGAGGAACATGGAACTGACACAGAAGCAAGAGAAGCTGATAATGTGGAACAAATGAAAACAACCAGCAAAAAAGACACAGAACGAGAACTCATTGCATGGTATGAAAAACAAATGCCACAAGTGATTCTCCATTTGATATTTAAATTCTGACTACAACATTTTCTTTTATAGGAGACAGCCACCAGCAATCAACAAAGAGATAGTAGACACCGAAACAAACAAGAGATTGAAATCTGACTAAATAAACAATAGAAGAGAAACAAATTGTAGCATTATAGACAAAATATTTTGTTATTATAATTGAATATTCACAACTTTATATACAATTTTAATTTCCCCTGTTATTTAATTTACAACAATCATTTGCTTAGAAGAATCCTTAGAATTGTTTTAACCTGCTTGAATGATGTTATTAAATGACCAGGGTACATGATGTTTATTAAGTTCACTCTTAAATTGATGAAGTCTTTTGATGTTGTGATACTGTGGTGGCTTATGAATTGTACTTGTCACTTCTTCATGCACAATCTTTTCAGGCAACTGAAGAACATAGAACAGAGACAGAAATAAACAAACATGTGGTGGACTCTCAAACAAAGAAGAGATTGAAATCTTACCAAAGAAATAACATCAGAGGATCAAAGAGCAGCAGTGTGGAACATGCTGCAGAATAATCTGGAAAAAAATATTTTGTTATTATGATTGGATATTGTAGTTACAATAGTCTTTTGATGTTCTCATTTCTCTACAAAACAACAGCTGCAGAGTATAAGATGCTGCATGGTTCTAACTACAATATTTTCTTTTATAGGGGACAGAAGACAACAATAAACAAACAGCTGGCGGACTCTCAAACAAAGAAGAGATTGAAATCTTACCAAAGAAATAATATCAGAGGATCAAAGAACAGCAGTGTGGAAGATGCTGCAGAATAGCCTGGAAAAAAATATTTTGTTATTATGATTGGATATTTATAACTTTAACCATGACGAATGAAGGTGTCTTCATTGTTATTTGGAATATAGATAGGGTTTCTTTTTTGAATCGTAATAGTGCATATGAAAGATAGTTAGAGAAACCGAGGGAAGTGTGTGGTAGCCAAGACGAGTCTCCAATGGTAGAAACTTCTTTTTTTCCTGATTCTACTTATCGGAAGATCGAGTGCAATGACCATTTATGGGGTGGCATTGCAAATGTAAATAGCTAGATTTCTGTTGTGTATATGTGCATTGCAATGAAGAGTGTTTTTTTATAAGGCTAATATGTAAAGCCCTTTAAGTTTAAACGTGATTGGTGAGACTTTGGAAAATGCAATTATGTCATATAAGTGAACCTGTGAGTTCAGTTTTTAATTGTTTATTGTGTTTGGTTTCTAATAAAACTTTGACTTTGGTTGATATTATTACACTTTTGTCACATACTTCTGCAATTTTTATCTCAATTTTTGTTATGGAATGAAGAGCAATTGATGTTTTATATCACCCCTATGTTATTTAGGGCCCTATCTGGTGATTTTATGCCTGAATTTTATGTTAGTACAAGAAATTGCAGATCCAACCTTCTATTCTTGAAGGATTCAGCAGGAATTTTGCCAACTTGGTGTCTGCATGGTTCTTGCAACCAAAGATGAAATTATACATCTTTCTAATAGATGTCTTTTTTTTTTCTTTTTTGAGCTTTAGGACATCGTTGATTGCTAGAATTGCATATGCAAATCTCTCTGCCTTTTTATCAGAAGAATATGATTTGCCATGCATGTGGAAAGATGCTTGCTAATATGATCCGCATATAATCTTCTTTCGTTTCATGGTTATAGCACTTGGTTTAACTCATATGAGAAAATTTTTTTCCTACTCTATAAAAATTGCAGAAAGAATACAAATAGGGATGGCAATGGGGCTGGGCCGGCCGGGGACTAGAAATTCCGGCTCCGTCCCCGCATATGCCCCGGTATCCCTATCCCTGGCCCCTCCCAGCGAGGAAGGCGGGGATCCTCGCCCCTGGCCCGCCGGGGACAAAACAATCCCTGGTCCCGGCCTAGGAAAGCGGGGAAGCGGGGGCTCGTTTGGGTTCGGAAATAATTATAAAGATTTTTTTTAAAAAAAAATTTTTGCCTCCAATATATTTTTATTCAAAAATTTTTAATCATATATAAAACTTTTGTAGTGATTTCCAATAATTCACATATTTATCATATTAGTAAGAGTAAAATTAATAATTTATAATTTATAATTTTTTTCTTTTTTATTTTTCCTCTTCTTTTTTATTTTATTTTATATACATATATAATCTACCTTTACATACATATATAATCTATCTATAATTTATATAATGTGTGTATATATACATATAATATATATATATATATGTATATATATAATTTATATAATATGTATACATATACAACACATATATAATTTACATATATATGTGTGTGTATGTGGATATATATATATATATAATATAATATATGTAAAGCGGGCCGGGGGTGGGGATCATGCAATCCTATCCCCGATTGGCGGGCCAAGGAATGAAGCCCGTCCCCAGCTCATCCCCGCTTAAATTGGGGAATCCCCGGCCCAACCGGGCCGGGCCGGGCCCCCGGTTTAAGCGGGAAATTTGCCATCCCTAAATACAAACATGAAAGGTGTTGGTTCCAAGTTTACATTATCAGCCAATAATAATAATAATAATAATAATAATAATAATAATAATAATAATAATAATAATAATAATAATAATAATAATAATAATAATAATAATAATAATAATAAGAGAGAACTATTGGTACTCGAGCTTTGAAATTTGTAGGCAAATGATCAATGAAATCTTATTTGAGAGAAAAATATAAAGTGCCTTTGGGGGGGGGGGGGGGTATAAACAAAACAAATAACTTCAAAGAATAGTTCTACTTTGATTTTTGTTTTGTTTATCATCTATGGATAACAAAACGTGTTTGGTTGAGCATCAATTGGCAATTGTTGGGTAGCTTCAAGTTAATTATCTTTGAGTTTCACCATTTCTATTACTGATTACCATATAAATTGGTGCCATCCGTCCTCTTTTAGATGGAAATCAAGTTTACATTTTTAACTAATTAGAGTCCCGCAGTTTCTCTTCCTTTCCTTTCTGATGAACTTGGCACCTTGCATATCAGTTTTGCACCTAGACGAAGTTGTGATAAAGCTAAGTTGTTCTCTCCTTTTTTGTCTTTATCAAGATAATCCTAAGCAAAATATAGAGGTTTCTCAAAGCTATAAAAGCTTCTGGGAAGTTTCAGCTCCAACTTTTTAGTTATTTTAAAAGTTAAAAATAAGTCATTGTTCGGCATTTGAATAGGCATGTCATGGGTAATTCAAATAAATCAGAATGTCGGAAGCAATTTGAGTCTAAAGATAATTAAAGAAAGCACACTTCTCATTAATAGACAAATTATCTTATAAAATAACAAAGATGATGGCATATCATCATCACTACAATATATAAAACAATAATTAAAAATAAAGTAAACATTCCCTAGATTACTGTCTTTTTTTTCAACATTTCAGGAAATTAAAACATCTTTAGTTTTTCTAATTATATCAATAACTTCAGTAGCCCCTGCAGAAGAACTTTCCACATCCACCATTTGAACGTTGTAGTACAGCCGAATAGTATTATTTGGTTCTATTGGCAACTGAAACTTATGTTTGCCAGTGTAGTGCTTGAACAATTCCTTATGAGTGTGGTACTTATTTCCAGATTCAACAATAGCAACAGTAAAAGGTTGATAGAACTTCACATATGAATCTATTTTCCGCTCAATCTCTCCAGCCTCCAAATATTCTTCATTCAGAAACATGATTGATAATGGATGTTGTAATCCATGCACATGAAATACCCAGGGATGAGAATCAATCCACCAATTGCAGCTGGTCGCACCCTCACTCATGACAGTTGTAGACATTGGAATAAAATTTTCAACATACTCATCAAACTCATATGTAGCAGCATGCAAAACTATGCGAAGTCTATTTGCTCGCCTATAAGGTAAGGCAAAATATGGTTTATGAGACTGCAGTTGCTTAGTTGATTAAACCATTGTTTCTACTATAAATGGATGAACACATGGCCTGCCCACCAATGTATGTTCAATAGGCATTCCATTGTAGAACTTTATATTAAAATGAAGCCAAAACCACGACAAACAATGAACAACACTCTGTAAATATCTATATATTTATAGGAAAATAGATTACTCACATAATTAATGCGTCTCTTCAAATTTCTGAAAATATAGTCTTTAAAAAAATTATTTTTTGCATTATTTTTCCACTGTTGGGGATATGCCCTAGAGTCAATTTATACTTATACTATTGTCATTATGTTTTATATAATAATATGAGGCTTTCCTTTCCATGAATAGTGAGTTTTGTTTTGTGGTCATCAAGTACGTCAGAATAGTAAAACCCTACAATGAATACAATGACTATTCTAAAACTGTCCCTGATCGATTATTATTATTAAAATAATAATAAATTAAGATTAGTATGTTTGTGACTTGATGGCTATGTTTTACCGGCCATGGATATTTGTGATATCGAGTCAAGACATAAATAAATGTTAGAGAACATTGTATTGGACATGACCCACTGTGAGAGTACTTCATGGAACATGTCATAAGTACTTTCTAGCCATAATGATATTAAAAGTCCTTCGACCTAAATTCATCATAGTTTCCTACTTGATAAATTCTATATTTTGACATTGTCTAAAGTTGTCTTTAACCAATTAGACTACTGTTGGATATAAAATAAATTAAGGAGAGGAATATGATTGATTGTGAAGGAATTTGTCCCTCTCAATTATGGGAGAGATATCCATGGGCCCCTTGATAAGTTAGACTGTTAAAAATGCATGGCCGTACTCAAATATATCAATATAAGATATTGATATCATTTATTTTAACAGTCTATTATGAAATCAAGAAATAATTGATTAAGCTTAATAAGGATAACATGCTCCGTGCCTTATGCTTAATCTGGATATCGTGTGACAAAATGACTAAATATAAAATTATGGTTTGGTTCAAAGAGATCACCGATATTCATTTAACCTGGATAGTTATAATGTTTTGCTAGAAACCGCTTATAACTTGTGGGCCATTTAAATATGATTTAGGCACACTGCCAGTGTTAAATGAACCTATAGGGTCACACAATAAGCGAACTTGTTAGGTTATTTTTCTGGTGACCAGATTCGATGAATCTGGAAATATGTCTAAGTTAATCGTACTTAGAAAATTTACCAGATACAATGAATCTGGAAATATGTCCACATTCGATGTATCTGGATGATGTCTAGATTATAAGAATCTTGACTCGGTAAATTAATTAGTTAAATTACCGAGATAATGGCAGAATCTTATCATATCAGTTTTAATTTAATTTAAATTTAAATTAGAATATGATAAGATATTATTAGGGTTGGACTCTAAGAGGTTCGGGGGTTTTTAAGAAAACCCTAGCTGTCTTTTCAATAGTCCAATTTTTCGGTTGAGAACATTCGTGCCATTCTCTACTAGAAAAGGAAAAAAAAAACCTCTCAAACCCTAGGCGCTAGCACTCCCCGGGTATCGAGTGAGTTCACGGTGTGTATCCGATAGAGGACGTTCGCATACTGCAGCATCTGGTGATTGTTCGGGTTGAACGTACAACAGCGCAATCAGAATCGAAGGATTTCGATTACAGCAACTAAAGGTAATTCTTAAATCTTAGATCTTCTTAATCGTTTACTTGGGTCCTCGGGAGGGATTCGTGGATGTTTTCTGCGTTTAGGAGTCCACGAATTCTAACACCCACAACAAAAAAAAAAAAAACCTTTCAAATTCCAATTATTCATCCAACAAATACCACAGCATTTATCCCTCCATACCAATCAAATTTAAAGGACGAAGTCCTTTCACATGAAAACAATGGATTTAATAAATATTACAGGGTGTAATTCTGATAACTAAATCAGCATTCAGATGCATTCTATATTAGTTATCTACACGTAATCCAAGAAATGACCCTTCAAATTATTTATTTGATGAATGTTACTAGATTCATTGTACATAACACACATGTTATATATCTTATAGCTATTGTACCTCTGCGGAATCCGTGCTCCAATAAATGGTATAATGCAAATTTGGATTTCACAAAGCACATGGAAAAGCTAAATAAATTACCGAAGCAACATTAGATAAATAACCAAAACAAATACATAAATATTGCCCACTCAATTGCATATACAATGTGCATAAATAAGCACACTTAACAACTTCTTTAAAAACCACCAAATCTAAGCAAATAATATTAAATCGTACTCCACTTGCTACAAATTACAAAGTGCAGGCACCTGAAGATAACAATACAAACCATACAGGTTAACACTCAACAACGTACAAATATTGATGTCCACCTTCAACGACCCAAGTGCCGAAGCTAATTTCTATATGCGTAAGCAAGTTATTTGGACATGAAGCTATTTTCCTAAGATCGAAAACAATAGCTGAAGGAAATCTTTTTTACTACTATCAATACACTTTGATTAATATGATGTATGAATTTATGCAGATTCATTACAACAGGACAAGGCGAAAGAAAATAGATTATGAAGAAAGGAAGCTTTGGACAGCAAAAGGAAACAACCTTATTCTAATAAAGTTAATAAAAGAAAAAGAGATCCAATATTAGAAAGCATCTCTTCTACTGATTTCCAAATGCAAGACGTACACAATACAGGTAACATTTTTTATTAATAGAATACTTTTCAACAAAATTTCGTTATAGTTATACAGTTGATACTGAACAACAAATACAGCAAAGAAAGCAATGATGCATAGAAAACGGAGGATTGATATACATAGAGGAAAACAAAAGGTCCATTCCCAGTACACTGAAAAAAATGATGCAACATCTACCACAACGTTAATGAATATTCGAACAGGTAACATTCATACCACAAATTTTTTTTTATCATATGTTATACATTATGGGTAATATTAATCTATACCATTTTGATTTATCATATCAGGTCCAAAAACAAACTATGTACCATATACTACAAATAATAGCTAACAAATTGGTTATTTCATATCAAATCAGATTCTTGAACAACCCATGTGCTACATTATGGATCTCCTACGCTTCAATGCATGCATTGTGATACAATATTCTGGGAGCAAGAGAAAATCAAGGGCCAACCAAAGAGATTGTATCCAAAATTCAAATTATGTTGTAAACAAGGAAGAGTCCGACTACCAAAAAGGAAAGATCCACCTAAGCCTCTAAAGAGTCTGCTAACAGGAGTAAATGATGAGAAATCAAGGACATTCCTGGAAAATATCAGAGCATACAACTCAATGTTCTCAATGACTTCTATGGGTGCAAAAGTTGATGATAAAGTGGATGAAAGAGCTGGACCGTATATTTATAGAATCAACGGTGAAAATTATCATAGACTTGGGTCATTAATACTGACAGATGGAGCAGATGCACATTTTATCCAACTCTATTTTCATGATACAAAAAATGAGGTCCAGAATAGAATTTAAGCAGTGAACAAAAGATAGCATAACATGAAAATAAGAGCCGACATCACACAACAACTCATATCAATGTTCGATACTACGAATGAGTTGGCGAAAGTTTTCGAATGGCTAGAGATAATTACTCCTCAGGGGAAATACCTAATTTCAAAATCAGATTGCATCACAATAGGGATTTCACAGCAAGACAGTATGATGCACCTAGAGCATCAAAAATTGCGGCTCTAATTGTTGGGAATCTAAAAAAAACAACGAAAGATCGTGACATCATTGTTGAGATGAAATCTGGAAGTCTACAACGAATAAGCTATTTGTATCCTTCTTTCATAGCTATGCAATATCCGTTACTTTTTCCATATGGGGAAGATGGATATCATCTGAAAATCAATTATGTACAAGATGGACAGAGGAAAAAAAATAAAGAGATCTTATGTAACAATGAGGGAATACTATGCACATGTACTTCAATACAGATGCAGTGAAGGAGACACTTTGGTTCACTCAGGAAGGCTATATCAACAATTCATTGTAGATGCTTATACAAGCATTGAACAGGCAAGGCTAAAATGGATTTCAGAAAATCTAGGCAATTTGCGAATAGAATTATATAGAAATATACAAGATGCAATTGACCACGGTGATACAGATTCAAGAAAGAGTGGCAAAAGAACAATACTACCATCAACATTCACTGGTGGACCTCGGTATTTGTCTTAGAACTGTCAAGATGCTATGGCACTATGCAGATTCTTTGGTAACCCAAACTTATTCATCACATTTACTACCAATCCTAATTGGCCAAAAATAACAAACCTCTTAAATGAGATACTTGGCCAACGACCAAAAAACCGGCCTGAAATTGAGGTTCGAGTATTCAAGATGAAACTTGATGATATGATCAATGACATATTAAAGAACAAAATTTGTGGCCAAGTAGATTCAGGTATGTTGCTTTAGACAAAGATAATTGCAAAATTTTAGCTTTAGAAATTATATGTGTATTTGTTTTAACTTACATTTTACTTTTGTAAAACAGTTGTATACACAATCGAATTTCAAAAACGAGGACTACCACATGCACACATTATCGTTTGGCTATATCAAAGTTCAAAGAAAAAGACACCTGAAGAAATAGACAACATAATATCAGTCGAAATTCCTGATCCACTTATTGATTTCATTGCCTACAAAAGTGTCACAGAATTCATGATGCATGGACCATGTGGAATTGGATACGAGAACTGACCATGCATGGTACAAGGTAAAATTTTCTTCAATGAACCAATATCTGAAAAATAGTACATATTGTTGGTTAAAATCTAATACATTCATTTTTACACAGGACACTGTTCAAAGCATTTTCCAAAGTCTTTTCATAACAAAACATCAATTGATGAATCAGGATATTCTATCTACAGAAGACGAGATACAACTATAACCATTGAGAAGAATGGTTTATTCCTTGACAATAGATTTTTAGTCCCATACAATCTTCATTTATTACTTAAATACCAAAGCCATATTAATGTTGAAATATGCAGTCAATCAAAAGCTATTAAATATTTATTTAAATATCTCAACAAATGTCCAGATAGAACAACAGCTGTCATAGAGAAAAATCAGGCTGAAAACAAGATGCACCCACAAGGAAACACAATAACACATTGAATTTCTCAGGTATTTGTTCTCCCTAGATCAAGATAATCTTAGATCATAAAGAATTCAAAACAAATAAGGATAAGTAAAGTAACAAATTTAAGCTATTACTTATCATCAAATAATCCTCTATTCATAAAATCAAAATGTCATTTAATAAATGAACTCTTCAGCTTCAAAGTTGACATAAGATGATTCAGAAATGGAAACAAGTCAAACTTACACAAAATAGTTATTACAACATGCCATGCACAAACAAATTCATAAAACAGTATCTTGAGTCTACTTAAACTCTGTGTTTTAAGTCTACTCAAACATGCTTTTGTTCATGGACAAGTATATGAAGTTTCTAAGGATTCCATTTAAGTAGGGATTCCGGTTAAAAGTTTCTCTGGCTATCAACATGAGCAGCAGCCTATTGTAACTCATTATCAGTATAACATGAATGTTTCAATTCTCGGGTTTTTAACTTATTTGAGAAGTCAGTGTCAAGTGCTTTTCTCTTTTTAGCTGTCCTCTCTTTTACCTACATGTTACATACCTATTTGATATATTTAATCCTAAGTATGCAGCACTGAAACCATTTACAAATTTATGGCCAAGAAAAAAAAGGCAGTAGTTGAAGTTGGTTTTAAAATTAAATTGTGCATCATACGTGGGGTTCTAATGGTAAACCATCGTCGCAAAATACCGAATGGTTTCCCAAATATGTTTATATTGATGCCCAATATACTTAGCACATAATCAAATTCACAAACCTTATAACACATCTAACTTAGCAAAATTCCATTATCCTTTCGTACTCTACAATTAAAAACACATTTACATATTCAGTGCTATTAATATTTTCATGAAATTGTGCATCATACGTGGACTTCTAATGGTAAACCATCGTCGCAAAATACCGAATGGTTTCCCAAACATGTTTATATTGATGCCCAATATACTTAGCACATAATCAAATTCACAAACCTTATAACACATCTAACTTAGCAAAATTCCCTTATCCTTTCGTACTCTACAATTAAAAACACATTTACATATTCAGTGCTATTAATATTTTCATGAAATTGTGCATCATATGTGGACTTCTGATGGTAAACCATCATTGCAAAACACCGAATGGTTCCCCAATCATCCTTATATTGAAGCCCAATATACTTAGCAAACAATCATTACTTTCTTTATGACTTTGATCATGACTTCTAAACAACTAACCCTAACTACTAAACTCATGCCATAACCTCTCAATAACAACAATGCAAAAACAAAATAACCAATACTTAATTACACCCAACATAAGGCACAAATTATAAAACAACACATTGCCATTCAAGCCTCCATTTTCAACAAGCTACAACCAAAACCTACACTCCACTCTATTTTCAAAGGCAATTGAATTTTTCCTACACGTTACATACCTATTTGACATATTTAATCCTAAGTATGCACCACTGAAACCATTTACAAATTTATGGACGAGGAAAAAAAGGCAATACTGAAAACCTTCTAAAAAAAATATTATTCCCTCTCCCCTCTGACAACAACAAACCACTAACACACTTTCCTGGAATTTTACTTCTCATAGATTTCAAACACTGCAAAATGTTATTCAGTTAAAATGTCACTTAAAATGAGCAAGTCAAAAAGAAGATTTCATAAGAAAATCTACAAATCTCAACCAAACTACAATCCAAAATTCTACACTTAATTATGTGTTTACTAGACAACCTAATATGCATGTCCATGAATTGTGCATCATACGTAGACTTCTGATGGTAAATCATCATCGCAAAACACCGAATAGTTGCTCAATCATGCTTATATTGATGCCCATATACTTAGCACACAAACATGCTTTTGTTCAAGACTTTGTTCATGACTTCTAACCAACTAACTCTTACTATTAAATAAGAAAAGCCAAAAATCTCAACCAAACTACAGTCCAAAATTCTACATTTAATTATGTGTTTACTAGACATCCCAATATACATGTCCATGAATTGTGCATTATACGTAGGCTTCCGATGGTAAACCATCGTCGCAAAACACCAATTGGATCCCTAATTATGCTTATATTGACGCCCAATATACTTAGCACACATACCAGAAAATAGCAGATACAATACAATTACAGCAAATAGTGCATCATACGTGGGCTTTTGATGGTAAACCATCGTCGCAATACACCGATTGGAAACCCAATCATGCTTATAGTGACGCCCAATATACTTAGCACACATACTATAAAATAGAAAAATTTATTGAACTAACATACTTAAAGAATAATGAAATTTACAAATAGCCAATAAACTAAATTCCCCAATCCTCTCCCCAAAAATTGAATAATCAATTTAAAAAATAACTCAAATATGGAACTCATGCAAAATGTCAACCATCAACAACCAATAGTTGCTCTTTGAATATCCAAATTCAATAATGACACAAACAACTATTTGTGTCTGCGCACAACCATTTCTGATTGTATACCTCTAACAGCCTCGCCTTGGTTAAAAAATGAAGATATATACCATGCCAAACCGATATAAAATGTATGAAAAGAGAGTATATCATCCCATGACAATACATACATTCTGTTTCACTTGCAAAAGGCAATAAATTGAATAATAGTTTCAGTATTGTCCTTATAAAAAATAAAAAATAATAAAATTTAGACTGGAATAACAAAAGGTATTGTATTTTTGCAATAAGACAAAATTTTGCTTTAGGTACAATTTTGATTTGCATAATGTGTTTCCCCCAACAGCTTTCAGTACAACGAGTGATCAGATTGGAAAAAAGAGCAAAAACAATTACACTAGGAAACATAATTCCAACTGTGAAGACAAAAATTACCTTTCCACAACTTTCATGTGAGCATACAAAATCTATCTCTCTCGTATTAAATAAGAAAGTGTGTCTTCAGATTTGAACTATCCAAAAATTTCTACAAAATAATTAGAAATTTTAAAGAAACGATATAATTTTATTTTATTTTGACTGTAAAAGCCATTGAAAATTGTTTTGAAGAACTATATTATCATTGAGAGTATATAAAAAGGAATGTTACGCAAAGTAGTGATAAAAAAAAGGGTTAAATTTTTAGTGTGTGTTCCGTGGCAAATCCGTGGCAAGTTACCACGGCTTTGCCACGGATTTTGTTAGTCTGCGGCAAACCCCTAGCAAATTGCTAGGGATTTGCCACAGATTGATTTTGTTCTTTTTTTTCTTTTTTTTTTTTTTTGGCCACGGATTTTAAGGTTGTTTTAGAATTTTCCATTCAAGACTTGAAGCAAGAAAATTTAGCTATAAAAAATAGGCCCCATATTTTTTTATAGCTATAAACAAGACTTTGTGGCTTTGTTTGGCTTTGTTTTTCATTACCCGGTTTGTCTTGGTAACTGCCCATGAAAAATGTGGGAGACCAGAAAAGGATTTTAATTTTCTTGAAAAACCAGAAATGGATTTGAGGTTGGAAATTTTTCCTAACCGACTTTTGGATCCGTTATTCTAAAGACAAATAGGACCGCTTATCCTTGTTGATCAAATGATTCAAATCAATCATTTGGACCTCAAGGCGTTTTTATATTCATATTTTTATATAAATATAAATATCTTAAATTAGAATATTTTAATTCATATAAAATATTTATTAAAATTAATTTTCTTTCATTTTCTATTTCGGTCGAAAACCAAATTAAAATTTTTAATTATCTTACTTCTTCAATCCTTTTCCTTTCCTTTCTTTCCCCTCCATAAAAATAAACCTAAATACCTAAATTTGCTTATTCACTTTTCTTTTCCCTCCAAATCCTCCAATCCAAACACACACTAAATCACTTCACACACACACACACACACACACACACACACACACACACACACACACATACACATACATACATATATATATATATATATATATATATATATATATGTATATATATAATAGGAGGTTACAGAAGACTTTCATTGTTATATGTGACAGTGTCCGCAATTTTCATTATAACACGAGGTAGTGTTTTTTGTTGACATTTAGCGCGTTGAATTTAAAAGAATATTTTTTTAAAGAAAATGTAAAAGGTTATTAATTATGATAAGGTTACCTGATAAATAAACACTTAATAGACTTTTATAAAATTATGAAGTTATAAATATAAGTTAACAATTAATAGACTTTTTTAAAAAAATACTAAAATCATAATTAAAAATTATTTATTTAATACTTTTTATTCTACATCTCTTCATGCAATGCATGAACATCAAACTAGTATCTCAAATAGTACATTCTTTTATCTTTATGTTTACATACATTGAAAAATTCTTGAATTATAAGTCAAACATATAAATTCTGAACTTTTGATCAATTGCGAACTTTAGTGGTCATTACAGTATCAAGATAATTCATTGTTAATATACTTCAAAATTTTTGTCCGTATCTTTTATTTAATACGTAAAAAAAAAAAAGAAGTGTAAATCAAGCTTAAAATTTAATATTAGATTAAATATATTTTTAATTAATTAAATTACTCTTTTATTATAAAATATTCTTTTATATACACATGTGCTCTACAATAAGTGCCCTGTGGTTTTAATATGTTAAATTAAATTTGACTTATTTGCCTCGATATGTTGAATGCCAACTCACAACAGGAAAAATCGCCATTTGCGACGGCCAAAAACCGTCGCAAAACCGTCGCTGACCGTTTTTGCGACGGTTTTGGCCGTCGCAAAAAACGACGTCGCAATTTGCGACGGCCATGGGAAACCGTCGCAAATTGTGACGGTTTTGCGAGGGCAAAAAAATTCGTTGCTATTTACGACGGTTTTGCGAGGATTTTGCGACGAATATTTTTGGTCAAACTTCACCGGAGGAATAATTTTTGCGACGATTTTGCGACGAAAAAAGTGACCCCTCGCAAAACCGTCGCAAATTGCGACGGTTTTGCGAGGGTCAACTTTGTGCCCTCGCAAAACCGTCGCAAATTTGCGAGGGTTTTGCGAGGGTACAAGGTTGGCCCTAGCAAAACCGTCGCAAATTTGCGACGGTTTTACGAGGGCCAACCATATGCCCTCGCAAAACCCTCGCAAATTTGCGAGGGTTTTGCGAGGGCTATGGTTTGGACCCTCGCAAAACCGTCGCAATTTGCGACGGTTTTGCGAGGGCCACCCTTGTGCCCTCGCAAAACCCTCGCAAATTGCGACGGTTTTGCGAGGGCACAATTAACCCCAAGGGTGGCCCTCGCAAAACCGTCGCAAAATTTGCGACGGTTTTGCGAGGGCACAATTAACCCCAAGTTGTGACCCTCGCAAAACCGTCGCAATTTGCGAGGGTTTTGCGAGGGCCACCCTTGTGCCCTCGCAAAACCCTCGCAAATTGCGACGGTTTTGCGAGGGCACAATTAACCCCAAGTGTGACCATCGCAAAACCGTCGCAATTTGCGAGGGTTTTGCGAGGACCAACCTTGTGCCCTCGCAAAACCCTCGCAAATTGCGACGGTTTTGCGAGGGGACAATTAACCCCAAGTCGTGACCCTCGCAAAACCGTCGCAATTTGCGAGGGTTTTGCGAGGGCCACGACTTCAGCTCTCGCAAAACCCTCGCAAATTGCGAGGGTTTTGCAATAAATTTTTTTATTATTATATTTATTTTAAATTATTACCCTATAAATCAACCCCGAAATATTATACAAATAAATATCAACAAGTATGTTCATAATCCAAAAAAATACTATAAAAAATTAAAAATAAACCCAAATAAATATAATTAAATATTAAAATATAATATAAAATACATAATAAGTATCTAAAAAAGTAAAATAATTCACAAAAATAAGTAATAGTGTATAAAGAGTATAAAATAAATATAACATGTCTATGTAAGCAATGAAGGAGCAATTGCAGAAGGAGGTTGAGGAGGGGAACGAGAGCCACTACGTGGGCCCGGTGCTCATCACCTGGATCAAATCCATCGTCAACATTTGGATCTTCATCTTCAAGCATTAGCAGCCGCAATGCGCGCTTCTATCTCCTCTATGGATGGCATAGATGGTGCAGGAATACCCATTTTGTCCGACATAGCTGCCATCCAACCACCAAATGTAGATCGTTGTTGCTTCATGAAGTCCCGGTACAAGTCTATTTGTCGATTGAATCTCCGCTCGACTCGTTGAACCCTTTGCTCTACTAGATGTCCAATATCAACTTCGTAGGAGAAGATGCATGCAGTCCACTTTGAGACAGTCTAGTTCGAACATGTGTCGCCTCTGAGCCTAACCCAAAAACTCGTCCCCTTTTGAACCCGCCTTGTGCCTTTACAAACATGGCTTTTTCATCAAGAGGAATAACAGAGTTTACGTAGTCACTAGACTCGGATCGAGGAGTGCTCTGTATGAGATTTCGCACCTCATCCTAAAAAAAAAAAAAAGAATTGTCAATAGTAATTATCAAAATAAAATACAAATTCCACACAGTATAAAGAATTTCAACATATTTAATCTATATAGTACCAATGTCTGGCGAGATCGCTCATCGACAAACCGACCCTTTTGTGGCCCGCTCCGAAAGACATGTAATGTCTCAAACATGTCTCGTGTAGCTAAAAGAACTCCCTCCTTGGCCCGCTACATTTATGTTAACACAATGTAATCATTACAATCTTACATAAATTTGTAATAAAACAATTTAGATTAATAATTAATTAAGGCATGTAGGTGAATTACCAAACGGTCCTCGTGTTCTGTGAACGAAATAGACCCTCCAGTATGCGTGCAGCTACTCCCACGATTCTTTTTGTTGGTGGATGAGAGCTTCTGATACTTCTCTGATCTCCAGTACTCGCAAATGTCATTTCAATACTGTGCCTCTATCCAATGAGGACATACCCAATCATCCCTCTTCCTCAACCTAGACATTATGTCCGAAAATCGCGTCCGACACTTCTTTTCCCAATTTGATCGAATTAGCGAAGCATACTCTTCCCTCCACCGAAAATATTTCTACATGATCATGATTAAGATTTCTGATTAACATATAACATAGTACTTAAACGATAAAAAATACTCAAAAATTGCTTACCCCAAATTCTTGAAACCATAAGTCTCGCACGGTTATCGGGACGTGCGTGTATGTCGGATACGAACCAGTGAAGTACTGTTGTATTATATTTGAAATTTCTCGGACACATTTGTCCGAGCCGGCGAACCTATTTTTGGTGCAATGACAATGTACAATATAGTTATGTTAATCTCAAAAATAATAATAATAATAATTGAACTAATAATCAACATCTTACAAAGTATGAATATGTTACTTACCCGTTTCCCCGTGGAACAATCCAAGATCGGGAGTCCGTAACTTGCAACCCAACAGAATGCGAAGTCAAGCAGCGGATGATTGAAAAGCCGGGGATGGTACTCCCTCATCTCCAATAGAGCCATGTAATGAAGGAGGCACTCGAAAGCCTTTGTAGTCGAGTAGGGGATGGAGTATAAGGCTCCCGACCCTCCTGACTCCCCTCCCTCAATGATCCTTCATTAGAAGACATTGCTAAAGGAGATGAAAAAAGAAAAATAAGTAACCAATAAAGACGAAGCCCACTCCAAAAGAAGGATGTAAATAACCGTGAATAAAAATGATAAAAGAATAATAACATTGAAACGTTATATCTATTCGCTAGTTTAAAGTAATACAATAATAATGCTTTGCTGATGATGGATATGTCAAAATAAACATTGTACTTGTAAATTGAATTTTAAAAAAAATTTGACAGAGTCTCCCCTATAATTGGGCATTTCCCAGGCACAAGGCCACCTCAAGATTTGACAACCAAAACACTGTTACAAACAACAAAGACAGATCTTTTAAATATAGAAAAATTCAAAAGATAACTAGGGGTAATCACCCATTACCCAAGAGGAATGATCACCCATCACTCACGGGGAATGATCACCCATCACTCACGGGGAATGATCACCCATTACTCACGGGGAATGATCACCCATCACTCACGGGGTTCCAATTAAAATGTTCGATATAGTTAAAATCAAGCTAAAAATCATAAATGCCTCTGTCCTTGTGAATTATCTGTCAATACAGCAACAATACAATATATAAACTACCTTGTTGTTTACACCACAAAAGAATATAATAAGGAATAACAAAAATCCTCCGGGCTGTACAAGTCTAAACGAAAGATTCCTCGCAAAAAAAAAAGAAGGAGATGAGATTCTCGACAATTAGACAAAATTGTGAAACAAAATTGTATGTGATGGAATTTAAAATAATAAAAGATTCAAGGCATGTAGATTCAAGTAACAAATAAATTGTAAGTTAAAATTTGACATGGGATAGTAATGATGCAATAGATTTCAGGATTCCCTCACCATTAACTATATTATTTGTAAATGAATTGAAATCAGTGCCTATTCACTAGAATCATTCTCCGATACGTACTCATCATCATCTACCGAGGTATCGCTACTCGTTTCCCATTCATCTTCTTCCTCTTCATTTATAGGAGAACTATCCCTTGCTCGTTATAGCCTCATCATGAACATCCAACATTTCACTCATACCATTCTCATGCGTCGAATACCAAGATCAACAAATAACGATATGCCGACTTCGTCGATAGCATCTACTTCTTCCTGATAAGCTCTATCAACCACGGGTGCATCTATTATATGTCGAGCTTTGGTTTTGCAAACTGCCAACCAATCAGATCTTGGCCTCTTACTCCCTGGATATGATGCATAATACACTTGGATAGCTTGTTGAGCTAGAACAAATGGATCATAGTTAGCATAGCTCCTTTTGTGGTTAATTTCTACAAGATTATACTCGTGGATGTACCCTCGTACCACGATTCAATGTTTGATCAAACCAAGTGACATTTAAAAAGAACAATGCTTTGTCGTGGATTACCAGGAAATTGCACTTCAATAATCTCATTTAACACTCCATAGTAATCGAGTCCCGATGCGTCATTTCCAATCCCTTTCACGCAAACACCACTATTAACTCGTTTTCTTTCCTCCGCATAATCATGAGTGTGAAATCGGTAACCATTAATTATGTACCCACTATATGATTTCACTAGTCTTGACGGACCCCAAGCAAAGTTCCTCAAGCATTCATTTGTAACCATATTTTCTGAATCTTGTACCTAAAAAACATTAGACAAGTTAACCTCGTAATTATGAAAGTTATAGCATTATGAAACTCCATTGAATCCCCAATGGAGTTCCAAATGCAAGTTATTATCTTATGAGACTTACATATCCACTAAACCATTCTCGCAAATTCAAGGCCGATACTTCTATTGATTTCTATCTCTCGATATAGTCGGAGCCGACTTCGTAAGTGTGCCGTGAATGCCCCGTAATGCATTAGAATTAGATGGAATGAGTCAAAATCATTATGATGTATCATTTATCGTATAAAATGTATGAAGTAGTAGCTCGTACTCAATGTATGGCTGCACTTCACCACAATTAAGCAACATATAAATTCTTGCTGCAACGAATTCTTCAGAAGTAAGGAACCGAGTTCAAATTCGTCCTATCACCCGTCCTTGAACATTGCAGATTGACAGCCCAGTGTTCTTGCACCCTCTCTAATCGTTCTCCTTCTTCATTACGCTACTGGAATTGTACGTTTTGTTTGTACATGTGGCTCAAAATAATAAGAGAAGAAAGTGGATGCTTCCTCAACTAGATAAGCATTGCAGATTGACCCTTCAACTCTAGCCTTATTTTTCACCTTGATTTTCAATTGATGCAAATACCTGTCATTTAAAAAAAATACGACTTCAGTCACACAACACTTTATCGAACCCTGCTATGAAAAGAATTAGATTGAATGATTCGATTACCGTTCAAACGGGTACATCCACCTATATTGAACAGGGCCACAAACTCTTGCTTCATAAGGCAAATGAATTAATAGGTGTTCCATTACATCAAAGAATGCAGGTGGAAATATCTTCTCCAACTTACATAACAATAAAGGAATATCGGACTCCAATTTGGCCATATGAGCTACATTCAACTTAGGAGAGCATAGATCACGATAAAAAAGACTCAACTCCGTCAAAACACCCCATACATTAGAAGGAAGAAATTCCTTCAATGCAATTGGAAGTAGTCTCTCCATGAATACGTGATGACTCATGTGATTTCATACCGGATAACTTCAACTCATTCAAATCAGCACATCTTCCAATGTTTGAAGCGTATCCATCTGGGAGTTGCAATCCCCTCAACCATTCTAGCAAAAGTTTCTTTTGTTCTGATGTCAACGAGTAAACAGCTTTAGGTATAGCCACTTTTCCTCCTCCCACATTCAAGGCATGTAGCTCGGGCCTATGGCAATAAATTTCTAAGTCACGTCTAGCCTTTAAATTGTCTTTTGATTTACCCTTTACCTCAAGAACTCGTATTCATGACATTGTCAAATACATTCTTCTCATTGTGCATTACATCAATATTATGTCGGACCAAATTAGTACGCTAATACGGCAAATCCCAAAAATACTCCTTTTTGCCCAATTATGAGATATTCCCCTGCCATTACTCCTTCCAATTTCTTTGCATGTTTCTGTAATTTTTTCATAATTAGACAAACTATCCCAGATTTCTTCACCAGTAGGGTATTGCACAGGCTGTGATGTCTCAGAACCTCTATCATTCCTAAAAGATCTCGTATCCCTCCTGTAAGGATGATCCGATGGTAAGAAACGACGGTGACAGTCAAACCATGATTGTTTCCCACCATTTTGTAGATGAAAAGACTTTGTATTGCCCATACAATATGGACAAGCCAGTCTCCCAGCAGTGCTCCAGCCACTCAACATACCATATGCAGGAAAATCATTAATAGTCCACAAAAGTGCCGCCCGTAGTTGGAAGTTTTGTTTCTTCGATATGTCATAAGTGGTGACACCTTCAAACCACAATTTGGTTAATTCATCTATCAAGGGTTGTAAATAAACATCCACCTGGTGCTTTGGATTCTTGGGGCCCGGGATAATGATTGTTAAAAACATGACTGGATCCTTCATACACATCCACGGGGGAGATTATACGGTGTGAGAATGACCGGCCAGGATGAATATTGCTTACCCGACATCCCAAATGGTGAGAATCCATCTGTACATAAACCAAGTTTGACATTCCGTACTTCTTTTGCAAACTCAGGATATATTCGATCAAAGTGTTGCCATGCTTCAGTATCACGAGGGTGACTCATTGTGCCTTTCTCCGATCTCGCTCTCTCCATGCCATCTCATGTGTTCAGTCGTTGTTTTGGAAGTGTACAATCTTTGTAGCCTCGGTGTTATCGGGAAGTAATACATCTTCTTGAATGAAATTTCCCTTCTACTTGTGTTCTTCCCAACCTTTTTCTCGTGCATATCGAGGATGGCCACAAAATTTACACTCTCTACGATTCATGTCATCTTTCCAGTAAAGCATGCATCCATTATTGCATACATCTATTTTTTGTACCGGCAAACCCAACCCAGCCACTAATTTTTTCATCTGATAGAAATCATCAGGAATCGTATTACTGCTAGGCACAACCTCTTTCATCAATTGCACAACATCGTTAAAGGCTTTACGCGAGAGGTTATTTTCAGACTTAATGTTTAATAACCTTGAAGCCGATGAAAGCTGCGAATGTTGTGTGCATCCATCCCATATAGGAGTCTCTGCCGCCTTTAACATATCGTAAAACCTTTGTGCCTCCACATTAGGTGGCTCTTCAAAATGAACTGCTGATGGAGCTTCAGGGGGAAAGTCGGGTCCTACTACGTCTAAGACCATTTCGCGAGACCGATTTTCTTGATGTGAATTAGATTCTGGGATTGAGGTAGACACACTTGAGGGACACTCGAATGGCTCACCATGACATGTCCACCGGTAATACCTAGGCACAAATCCAGACTTCCACAGGTGGAGCTTAACTTGTGCTGGATCCGGTACTTTTTATTCTTACATTTTGCACACGGGCATCTAATTACGCTTGACATTGCATTTGATAAGGCAAATGTCAAAAAAGCCTTAACCCCTTCCTCAAATTCAATAGTGATCCCTTTTACACCTGAAGCGTGCCTTCTATACATCCAACTACGATCCTCCATGACGTCTAAATGAGAGAAAAGAACAATCAACTCAATAATTAAAATCACCCCTTAAACAAAAGGAAGAGAAGTATAATTACATTTTCCTTTCTATTATCTAACAAAAAGAGGTCCAAAACATAGAATTTACAATTGCTATCGTTGGATACGATTACACCTTCAATATATACGTTTTAACCAAGTATTTAATCTTAATTGAGGAATTTGATTAAGATTAAATACTATTAAAGCTAATTATATTCTTATTTTAACTCTCTCTATAACGTATATTATTCCCGATATTATTAACATCGACCTATATATGAAATTATTATTATTACTCATTTCATTACTCCTATTCTTATTCTTATTAGCAATATTATTTTTAATAATAATGCTATTATGGGATATATACTCATGCTCAATCGAATAATACACTCCAAGATAAGGGTAGTTATTCTATTCCACATTAAGTAGCGGCAGATTTTGAAAAAAATTTTGACGTAGTCTCCCCCGTAATTGGACATTTTCCAGGCACAAGGCCACCTCAAAATTATACAATCAAAATGCAATTGCAAACAACAAAGACAGATCATTCATTTATACAAAAAAATAAATAAATAAATAAAAGGATAACTAGGGGTAATCACCCATTACCCGGAGGAGTAATCACCCATTACTCACGGGAATCCAACATTTGAATTCAACAAAAAGGCAATTTATATGAACAAAACGCACATCCTACATCTTCATAATCTAAGGAAACGGATTTCTCACATAAAAGAGCCTTCAAAGCATTCTACTAGAGTTAAATCTTCCACTAGAGAGACTAATATATTATTATAATCAAGTAATAAGATTACTAAACTAATTAGAAATCAACCTTCCTATTATGGCATCATAACCAATCAAATTAATTTATAAGGGTTTATATAGCTAAAACATAGTTCTCATATAATTTGATCAAAGTAGTAATTTTTTTATAACAGGGTAAAAAGAGTGCACTATAAGTATAGATCAAAACACATTGAATGTTAAAAAAGGACAACAATTCCAACTAACAATTTAGCAATTCCAGTTCACAATTCCAAATTTAAATTGTTTTTCTCACATCAAACCACCATCATGTCACTCACAATCTCCTCAAACTCAACCCCAACATCAATACAACTTTTATACATCAATTCAAACTCTGCTCATTCACAAATAATCGCCCAAATTTCAAAGCTTCAGGGGAAATGAAAATCTGCCCAAAGTTTATAAGATAATGAAGTAGCTCAAAGAGATAAATTCTAACTACTTACCCAAACGAATCAACTTCAAGAACAACGACAACGAAGAGCACGAGAATGGCGATGCGCCGATCGAGGGGGCGGGCTGAAGGGGGTAGGAAGAGCAGGGGGAGTTGAGGGGGGGGGCGCGCGCGGGATGGGGGAGTTGAGGGAGGGGGCGCGGGGGTGGGGGGCTGCGGGATGGGCGCAGGGAGGGGGCGCGGGGGTGTGGGGGAGTTGAGGGAGGGGGCGCGGGGAGGGGGCAGGGAGGGGGGCGCGGGGAGGGGGCCGCGGGGGTGTGGGGGGGTTGAGGGAGGGGAGTTGAGGGGGGGGCTGCGGGATGGGGGGAGTTGAGGGAGGGGGCCGCGGGATGAGGGAGGGGGGAGCAGGAGGGGGGCGCGGATGAGGGAGGGGGGAGCGGGAGGGGGCGCGGGATGGGGGGGTCGCCGGCGGGGAGAGGGAGGGGGAGCGGGAGGGGGCGCGGGATGGGGGGGTCGCCGGCGGGAAGAGGGAGGGGGAGCGGGAGGGGGCGCCGGATGGGGGGTGCCGTGAGGGAGGTGAGGGAGGGGAGTTGAGGAGGAAGAAGGAAGGGGGAAGAAGGAGGGAAAAAAAAAAAAAAAGAGGGAGTGAAAAATTTTGGAAATTTTTAATTTTTTTTTAAATTTCTAGCTATTTCGTCGCAATTTGTGACGAAAAAATAAAATCCTCGCTAATTTCTCATAAATTAATACGAATAATATTATAAATCGATCTATACATTATAATTTTTATTATTTTTTAGTGATTCTAATAATAATATTATTATGTAAATTATTTTTCTTTATATATTTTAATTTATACACCACTTAATCAAATAAATAGATAAAAAAAATTAGAATATGTATATATATAACTATATAGTATAATATATATTAATATGTTCGAGATGAATAACATTACAAATCGATCTCTACATTATAATTTTCAATATTTTTTTTAGTAATCTCAACAATAATAACAGTATTTGAATTGTTTTTCTTTACATATTTTATTTTATACACTACTTAACAAAATAGATATATTAAAAAATTGGACATATGTATATACATAGCTAAATTAGTATAATATATATTAACATGTAGGAGACGAAGAACATTACAAATTGATCTCTACATTATAAATTTCATAATTTTTTTAGTGATATCAACAATAATAACAGTATTTGAATTATTTTTCTTTATACACTACTTAATCAAAGTGATAGATTAAAAAATTAGACATATGTATATATATACCTACATGTTATAGTATATATATATATATATATATATATATATATTAAACTAAACATATACTTATATACATTATATACATATACTTATATATTAGAATAAGTATATAACATAACATAATTAACTATATACATTTACTTATGCAATACATTAGGTGTATAACATGACATAATTACATATACAAAATTATAATAAAATGCACTAATTGAGACATGTTATTAAAAATATTTCAGTAAATTTGTCAAAATACACCATCACATAAACACATAAAGAAATTTAAAAAAAAAATTAAAACCCTATTTTGTTGTAAAACCCTCGCAAATTCGTCGCAATTAGTGACGTATTAGCGACGAATTTGCGACGAATTGGGGTTTTGAGATTTTCTATACATTTTGCCATTTATTTATTTTTTAATTAAAAATATTGACCGTCGCAAAACCCTCGCAAATTGCGAGAGCCGAAAATTCGTCTCAAAACCCTCGCAAATTGCGAGAACTTTGCGACGGATGTTCAAAAATTTTTAAAATATTTTTTTAAAAAATAATCGATCGTCGCAAATCCCTCGCAAATTGCGAGGGTTATTGCCGTCGCAAAATCCTCGCAATTTGCGAGGGTTTGCGATGAACGTTCAATTTTTTTAAAAATAAATTACCGTCGCAAAACCCTCGCAAATTGCGAGGGCTAACTACCGTCACAAAACCCTCGCAAATTGCGAGGACTTTGCGATGGACGTTCAAAAATTTTAAAAATATTTTTTTAAAAAATAATTTGTCGTCGCAAACCCATCGCAAATTGCGAGGGTTATTTACCGTCGCAAAACCCTCGCAATTTGCGAGGGTTTTGCGATGGAAGTTCAAAAAATTTTTTAAAAATATTTTTTTAAAAAATAAATTGCACGTCGCAAAACCCTCGCAAATTGAGAGGGTTTATTGGCCGTCGCAAATTGCGAGGGTTTTGCGATGGACGTTCAAATTTTTTAAAAAATATTTTTTAAAATTAAATATCCGTCGCAAAACCCTCGCAAATTGAGAGGATTATTTGCCGTCGCAAAACCCTCGCAATTTGCGAGGGTTTTGCGATGGTCGTTCAAAAAAATTTTTAAAAATATTATTTTAAAAAATAACTTGCCGTCGCAAAACCCTCGCAATTTGCGAGGGTTTATTAGCCGTCGCAAATTGCGAGGGTTTTGCGACGGACGTACGAAAATTTATTTAAAAATATTTTTTTTAAAATAACTCGCCGTCGCAAAACCCTCGCAATTTGCGAGGGTTTATTAGCCGTCGCAAAATCCTCGCAAATTGCGAGGGTTTTGCGACGGACATACGAAAATTTATTTAAAAATATATTTTTTAAAATAACTCGCCGTCGCAAAACCCTCGCAATTTGCGATGGTTTATTGGCCGTCGCAAAATCCTCGCAAATTGCGAGGGTTTTGCGACGGACGTACTGAAAATTTATTTAAAATTATTTTTTTTAAAATAACTTGCCGTCGCAAAACCCTCGCAATTTGCGAGGGCATAAATACCGTCGCAAAACCGTCGCAAATAGCGATGATTTTGCTACGAATTGCGACGGGTATATTGGCGTCGCAAATCGCAAAACCGTCGCAAATTGCGACGGTTTTGCGACGGTTTTGGTCAACTCGCTACTTGTTTGAAAATCGTCGCAAATTGGTCGCTATTAGCGATGGTATTGAAGCCGTCGCAAAAAATTCGTCGCAAATCACGATTTTTCCTGTAGTGACTTAATACGCATAAAAATGTCATTTCGATAATGAAAAATACCATTATTGAATAATTTTTCTAATTTAACATTGGTGTTACAATGAAAAATGTAAGAGGGTAAAGTAAAATTTGCCCTATGAATTCATGGGTAAGCAAGAACTTACCTTGGTATACCCCCTCAATTTAACAAAATTTCTTATTATGCTGTCTTTTATTTTTAGTAATATTCTTTTTGTATGCTTTTTTCTTCCTTTCTTTTGAATCCTTTCAAGATCTCCGTAGCTAAGTGCAGTTTTTGTAGTGTTGCCATCCGAAAATTGATCCTTTATATTACCCAATTTAGAATTTCTTTATTTTAACCATGAAAAATTAAAAACTACACTTTTCAATAAATGTTTTCTTTATTTTATTCTAATTTTTATTAAATTTATTTAATTAATATTATATTAAGTAATCCCAATTCTTTGTTTGAGAAATTTTTTTATATTTCAAAATTAAGGATATATTTTTTCTTTCTCACTTCCTTTTTTCTTTCACTATACCACATTATTTGCAATGATTATTTACCTTATTCCTTTTTCTTTCATCATAGCAATGATTATTTATTTCATTTCCTTTACAGTAGCTCCATAACCGGCTGCTTTCCCACCTTCATTTTTCCTTACTCCTTTTTCTTTCAGCTTCACTATAGAATTCTCACCTTCATTTTTCTCCCAAGTAGCTGTCGGCCAATCTTGGAGTTTCCTTTGAATTTTTCACTTTGTTCATCAAGAAAAAACCATTCACTTGGATAAATAATTTTTTAATTACAAATATACATGTACATGTGTACATATATATCTACATAGCTAGTTGGAGCATACTATCTTTTAATTATTACATTTAATTATATATATAGACATTCTTTCTATAATTTTTATTGTAAAATTAAACTTATATAATTTTAGTTGTCACATTAGTAATATTTATAAAAGTGTATCTATAAAAGTGTAACGTGTATAACAAATAGGAAATGTCAAGTAATCTATTAGAAATAGTAGTACATGTAACAGTAATACATGCAAAACAAAAAGAAAATAAAGTTGGAAGATCTTTTCCTCTTCTTCCTTCCTTGTCTCTTCCCGATATCACCTTTTCCCCTTCCTCTTGTCTCTTCCTCTCCTCAGATTCCTCCCCTCTGTTATTGTCCCTCCACCTATCATCTGCAACTCTTCCTCTTCCTCCTTGTGAAACGAGATTAAATACATTCTTTAAATACATGTAAAACAAGAGTCATCACTCATTTTGAAGTGAATCCGAACTTAGAAAATGACCCAAAAAATTGTTGTAGTCAAATAATTTTGTCCAATTGTTTTCATTGTCCCATAAATTAGGCCTTTTTTTTTTTCAGTTGCTTAAAATAAGCTCCTTTTATCCTTTTTTTGTTCTAGTGAAAAGTAGTTTTGATATATTTTTAGTTGTGTTTCTATTTCTGATTTAATTTTAAAGAGCTAAAAAGTGTTATTTTGGAGACTGTTTTGGCTTATTAATAATATTGAAATAAGAGTGCCATATTATTGAAATGTCAGCAAAATGCAACAAAATTAGATAAGACGTGAAACAATGAATGAGCTAAGAAGCCGTGGCGATCATAATGAGTAAGAGTTTCTAGCACTTGCACTGGTCAGTGATCGATAGCTTTGACTAGGATGGCAACTTTGAGGATGATTTTAGGGAAAAGAGAAAGGTCATTTTATGCACTGTGTAAGTTGCTTTTCTGGTAGGGAATCTGAACTTGATTTCTAATTTCAAGTCATCACCTGTTAATGCCATTTTCTACACTATGCTGGTGATGGCTTTTGTCTTCGACAATAAGAAGGTTTATCTTAAGTTACGCATTGGGACCTATTCCTCCGGAAATTAGAAAATAGGAAATGGACATAAATAAATATTATTTTTTGTAATTATTTATTTTTACTAATTGATATACTTTAAAAAATTAATACATATAAATATTCTACATTTTCTTTTAATTCTAACCAAAAATAATAATTTCATAATCAATTAATTTTTTGTTAAAATACATTAAAAATGAAAATCAATTTCATAAATCATTTTTTATCTCTATAAATTTTAATAAAATTTTAAATTACAACATTAAATTAAACAATAAGTACATTTGCTTGATTAGTTCTTTACTCTATATATATGTCCTTTATTATATATGAGTTAAAAAAATTATACATATGTTATTTTAATATTTTGGACACACGAGCTCGGTTTGAATTTGTATTTTGCATTCAAGCGTTATGTGAGAGGCGTGAGTGATTTCACATGGAATTAAAGCAAGAACATGCAATGATTTGAATATTAATGTGGACATCTCTGTCCATAGAGTTTCAGCTAGTTTGGTATATGTCTTTAAAAGCAGTAGCTTTTGGCTGGGAGATGAGGTATACAGAACCCTTATTGGCACTGAATTCTTTTTGGATGGATCCGGTGCAATATAAAATGTGCAATATTCAATTTTTACTGTTAAATGGCATTATGTGTATCTGGCCATATACTTGTGCGGCCTTAACTTCTGTTTGCTTCATTTCCTTTACATTCCCACCTCCATGACCAGCTCCCCCCCCTCCTCTCCCCCTCCCTCCCCCGGTGCCCCAATTCTTCATCCCTTTTGTTTTTCTCCCAAGTGGCTGCCGGCCATTTCCTCTTACACTTTTCCTTAATCGAGAATAACACCACTCCATTTTCTTTGAATTTTTCGCTTTGTTCATCAAGAAAACACCATTCACTTGGAGTTTAGAAGGCTAGCATTTGCGGTGTAAAAGCTAGAACAAGCTTCAAGGTAAGCCTCCAAGAAAACCATTCACCATTTCCTTTCTTCTCCATGACCGAAATCTATAGCATGCTTTCTAGCTTTGTAGATCTAAATTTTAATGCTATTTTTGGGTGTTATATTAATGAATAAATGGTGAACTTAACTTAGAACTATGAGAAACAAAGTGAAGGTGATACCTTATATGTAAAGAATGCATTTTTTTAATGATGATTATAGTGGTCTTCATCATCATACTTTTAATTTGCTGATACAACCTATTGCTTCTGGTTGCCTTTTTCTTCCATAAGCCATTTTTTCTATGCGCTGTTTTTCTTCTCTATTCTTGATGTGTTTAATGACCTACTTTTTAATTAGTCTAAATGAAGGGCAAAACATAAGAACATTAACCTGGGAGAAAAAGGTGTCATTGTAAGATCAGCATCTTTTGCTCATCCTAAAGATCTTCTAAAAGCTGGTCCTAGTATGACATTTCTATATGGTATATGTAATCTAAATTCCCTTTTTTATTGCATTGAGGACCTATGGTGAAATTACAATCTACTTTCTTTAGGGCATGACCTATGGTAGTACAACTATGATCATGAATCATTCTTCTTTTGAAACCAATTCAAAATTTGACCACTGCTCAAACCAATTACAACTCCCCATCTCTGAAAAAGAGAATCAAAGAAGAAATTCCAGTCCCTTTTTGATTTTTTGAAGTCCACTAATGACTGATATATATCTGTGTGAGGAAAAAGAGATGCCATGAATAGAGATAGTTTAATATGAATGCAATCATAGAAAATTAGTGCGATGGAGTTCGTGCGCCATTGCATGAATTAAATTGGTCTTATCATGTACGAAAGTTGTATCCTTTAAAGAATGTATTTAATATTATCTTGTTTCACAAGGAGGAAGAGGAAGATGGAGATTACAGCTAGTAGAGGGAGGGAAGAAGGGAGGGAGGACTAAGGAGAGAAAAAGATAAGGAGAAAGGGAAAAAGATGAAATCGGGAAGAGTGAGAAAAGATGAGAGAGATTGATTTGTTCAGTTTTGTCAAAACTTAAAGTATACGTGGGACCTATAATAAGAAAGAGATGGTAATGATGAGATTTGGTAAAATTGAGCAAAGGGCTACTATAATCATTCGTTAAGAATTCTATTATTTTCTTGAATTATTAAAATGTGGCAAATACAATTCATTTACCTACTTTAAATTTTGTCATAACTCAAGATTTTTTTATTTCTATTATGTCATATGGCAGCATGATATTATGTACTAGCAGAATGAGTTTTTTTTTTCAATAATATTTTGGTATTATGTTGTTATATCTCCTATCCTTTTACAGACTTTTTGATTTCTATTAGTGTCCATATGTACTCAGATGTCTTTCATGCATGGGTTGTAGGAAAATTTGATAGAGGATAGGAGTTAGATGTATAATCAGTATGTGACTGGGGTTAAAGGAATTACAACCGAATTTGTTAGGGGAGTCAATCAATTTCTTCAATATGCTTTATCAAGAGTAGTAATATCTACTAATCCTAATGAAGTGGGATGTCCTTGAGCAAAGTGCAACAATTTGAATTATCATACTGCGAAGGAAATTAAATTGCACTTATATAGAAAGGGATTTACCAAAGATTATTATAATTGGACATGCCATGGCGAAAAATTTCAAAATTTACCACACATGTCCAACGCAACTGTGGGTGGAGATGCTTCAAGATCAACCAATCGGTATCAAGAAATGATCATGGATGCAACAGGACCAAATTTTGCCCCAGATCCATCCTCCTCTACTATTGAAGAACCTCCTAATTCCGATGCTCAAAATTCTGTGATATGTTGAAAGCTGCAGATACTCCCATATAGGAAGGGTGTACGAGCCACTCATTCATGTCTATAGTATCGAGATTATTGAATATTAAATCAGAAAATAACATATCAAAGAAATGCTTCAACGAAGTCGTGACATTGATGAAGGAGGTTTTACCTCTAGGGAACAAGATACCCTGTGACTTCTACCAAACAAAGAAGTTAGTTACCGGACTTGGGTTACCGGTTCAAAAGATTAATGTTTGCACCAATGGTTGTATGCTTTATTGGAGAGATGATGTTGATAGGAGAGATTACAAGTTTTGCAGTCATCCTCGCTACATGTGTAGGAAGAAGGTGGGAAAAAATAAGCAGCATAAGGAAATCTCCTTTAAGCAAATGTATTATTTCCCGATTACACCAAGGTTGCAAAGACTTTATGCATCCAAAACAACTGCAGAACACATGAGATGGCACGCGAAGAGCCCTATTGAGCAAGGTGTAATGAATCATCCTAGATATGGTGAAGCTTGGCAGCATTTTAATCAAACTTATCCTGATTTTGCAAACGATGCGAGGAATGTTAGACTGGGACTGTACACAGATGGTTTTGCTCCATTTAGAATATCAGGAAAGCAATAGTCATCGTGGCCTGTTATTATCACTTCATACAACCTACCTCCATGGATGTGTATGAAGAATTCAGTAATGTTTTTTACAATCATTATACCAGGGCCAAAGAATCCTAAGCAAAAACTAGATGTGTATCTGCAACCATTAATTGATGAATTGAAGCAGCTATGGTTTGATGGTGTCCAGACTTATGATGTTTCAAAGAAACAAAACTTTCATTTGCGGGCAACCCTTCAGTGGACCATCAATGACTTCCCTGCATTTGGCATGTTGAGTAGGTGGAGTGCAGCAAGGAAACTTGCTTGCCCGTATTGCATAGAGCGAACAAAGTCATTTCAACTACAAAATGGTGGGAAACAATGTTGGTTTGATTGTTATTGACAATTTTTGCCAATTGAACACCCCTTTAGAAAGGACACCAAGTTTTTTAGAAGAGATAAAGGTAAGGAAAAATCACCAACTCCATCACGTAATTTCGATAATCAAATGTGGAATCGAGTTTGTAATCTTCCAAAAATAATCAAGACTGCAATGGAGCTTGGGAAAAGTGATGGTAGGGGTGAATTTCACAATTGGGCAAAACAGAGTATATTTTAGGATTTGCCTTATTGGCGCACAAATCTCATTCGTCACAACTTAGATGCGATGCATAATGAAAAGAATGTTTTTGATAATGTGTTGAACACTATCATGGATGTTAAAGGAAAGACCAAAGATAACGTAAAGGCTCGCCATGATTTGGTCAGGTATTGTAACCAGCCAGAACTTTGTGTAAGTCGAGAAAGGAATGGGAAAGTGTGTATACCAAAAGCATGCTATACTTTAACCAAAGAACAAAAGAGACTTTTGCTTGAGTGGGTTAAAGAATTGAGGCTTCCTGATGGTTATGCATCTAATATTTCCTAGTGTGTTGATTTGAAAGACTTGAAGATGTCCAGAATGAAGAGTCATGACTGTCACGTGTTTATGGAGAGATTACTTCCCATAGCACTAAAGGGAATTGCTTCCAACAAATATATAGAGTGTTTCAACTGAGTTAAGTCTCTTCTATAGGGATTTGTGAGCTCCTAAGTTGTCGGTTACACATGTGCAAACTGGAAAAAGATGTAGCACTACTAGTATGCAAGTTGGAGAAAATATTTCCACCGGGGTTTTTTTATGTGATGGAACATCTAATTGTGCAGTTGCCTTACGAAGCTAAAGTTGGTGGTCCTATTCAATATAGATGGATGTATCCATTTGAAATGGAAGTTAAAATGGGACTTAAATGTATCAAATTTCAACCCTATGTACAAATATAAGTTTTGATTTCATGACTATTTTTCCATTTAGGTACTTGCATCATTTGAAGGTTAAAGTAAAAAAATAAGACTAGAGTTGAAGGATCAATTTGTAATGCGTATTTAGTTGAAGAAACGTCTACATTTTTCTCTTATTACATTGAGCCTCACTTGTAATTAAGAGCTGTCACCAATTACATCTTGCTTAATTGTGAGGAGGTGCAGCTATACATTAAGTGTGTGTGTGTGTGTGTGTGTGTGTGTGTATAAACACAATTTTGATCATAAATGAGCTGCTAAAAACCTTGCTAATAACATATAATACTTGTGATGATTGATTCAGCAAATTTAAGCAGCATGTGAGGTCTTTGGCACCAACTTTAACGGACCATGAAATTGAAAGAAGATTCCAGAAGGAGTTTACAGGATGGTTCAGGACTTATGTAAGTTTGGCAATGTATATACTATGTAATTCTTAAACTCTCCAAGGAGGTATTCTCTACCACAATCCAATCGTAAGATTTTGATCAGTTTACCTATTCGACGCTCCACTTCAACCTTAAACGCTTTGAACTTGTCAAATGAGTCAGACTTGCGCCTTATCAGGTAGACATAACCAAACCTTGTAAATCATCTGTGAAAATGATGAAATACTCAAAACCCCCTCTAGCTTGAATAAACAAAGGACCACACACATCAGTATGAACAAGTCCCAATATCTCCTTAACTCTATCAGCCTTTTGGGTGAACGACCTTCTGGTCATTTTTCCCATAAGACATGATCTACACTAAAGTCAACTTTCCAATCTTAATGAGCCCAACGGCCCATCATGGATTAACCTCTGAATCCTGGTTGAGTTACTATGGCCCAACCTTAGATGCCAAAGATATGAGTCATTGACATTGGTCTTTCTCTTCTTACTTAAAGGTTCAGATTGAGCGTTATTTATTTGACTGTTTATAGGATTTAAAAAGAATAAATTTTCATACATGTGCTATGTACATAAAACTTCTCCATTTCTACTGATAGTAATACCAGAATGGAAAGAAACAGAATATCCATGATTTATTAGTTTTGCAACTGAAATCAAATTCTGTCTAAAACAGGATACATATAAAATGTGTTTTAATACAATTACTTTATTACAATAAAAAATAAAATCCAACTCTTCTACTGCAAGGGCCTATACTCGTGCTCCATTTCCTACTCGTAGTCCATTTTCGCCCTTCTGGAGTCTTCTTATCTTTCTAAACCCCTGCAAGGATTTACAAATATGATCAGTGGCACCAGAATCAACAATCCAAGTAGAAGTTGATCCAACCATTGAAATAAACTCTAGATAGAGAACAATATCTGTAGGGTTTTTCTTAGCTTGAATTCTGGACACTTATTTTTCCAGTGTCCCTTCTGCTCGCATTTGAAGCATTTGCCTTTGGGCTTGTTGGGCTGGTTCTTGGGCTGGGCCTATGCATTTTCCTTCTCCTTCTTGAACTTCCTGGGCTTAGGCCCAATTTTAGAAGAAAAAGTTCTAGCAATCATAGCCTTGAACTGTGGCTTCATGACCTTTTCCGCCACCTGTAGCTCTTTCATCAACTCAATTAAAGTCATGTTCAATTTGTTCATGTTGTAGTTCAACTTGAATTAAGTAAAAGAGCCCGGTAGAGATTTGAGAACTATGTCCACTTGGCTCTCAGGGTCAATAACAACCCCTAAGACTTCCACTTCTTCGAAAGTAGCAATTATTTTGAGCATATACTCCCTGACTAATGCTCTCTTAGCCATTTTAGTGTTTATAATCGTCCTAAGAGCTTCCTGCCTTGTGGGCCGGCTTTTATCAGCGAACATCGTGGCTAATGATTAGCTAATGTCATATGCAGTGGCCATGTGCTTGTGTTTTAACAGGAGCACATTAGACATGGAGGCCAACATGTAGCATCGAGCCATTTCGTTGGTCTTCTTCCATGCTTTTTCAGCCTCACGCTCCTCCGTAGTGGAACCCTTCCCAATAACAGGGTAGGTTTCAAAGAGGACATACTTATACTCCTCAGTAGTGAGTATTATATCCAAATTCCTTTTCCAATCCACATAATTTGGACCCGTTAGCTTATTCTCATGGAGAATAACGGCCAAAGGACTAAAAGAACCTCCATCAACTATTTCTGAAATATTGAAAATAAAAGAAAATTCAGTTTGTGAAAAACATAATAATTTGTGACTTTATCCTCATATTAAATCTAATAATAGTTAACCCTATGACTATTATCTTTAATATGATTAATTTAGCTCTTAGAAAAACTGACATAGCTTCTTGGAAAGATTAACAATTTTCTAAACTAAGTGTATTAACCACCACAAATTAATTTCCCTTCTAGGTAATGGTTTAGAAGATAACTCCATCGTGGGATAACTGTTTCTTCTCATTTCCTATGGACATTCCCGCACTATAACCTCCAACGTGTGTTGGCCGATCATAGCATGTGTCCTGGGTTATTAATTACATCAATCCATTAGTTTTGGATCCTTGTGGTATCCTCATCCTATACGAGTTCACTCCCAGAGTGACACGAGGGGACCCACGATCTCTAATGAAGATCGTGATGGAAGCCGTTAGGCCATTGAAACCCCTCTCCCACTTAATATTTTAAAATAAGGGTTTTCCTTGGAAAATATATTTTGAAAATTTCAATTAATTTTTCTTTTAACTCAAAATAAAATATCTAAACCTATAAAGATTTTTATGTCAAGGTTTATACCCTTTAAGAAATTTTTTCATGGATTAAGTTTATTTCAGTTAATAAACTTAATAATTTCAATAAAATTTCAATAAAATTTTTGAGAGATTTTGATCTCAAGTTTTGACAAAAATAATTTTTCTTATTAAAATTCAATCAAAATGGTTTTCTATTTTAATTCACAAAAATATCTAAATTCATTATATTTTCTATGTCAAGGATAAAATCCTTTAAGAAAATATCCAAGACTTAATTTTTGTCCAAATTAAAATTAACCATTTAATTTAAGAAAAATATTTTTCTTTGTCAAAAATTCCCAAAGACTTTGGTCTTTGAGAAAACGCGCACATAGAGTACAAAAAGAAATAAGCATGCTAGAAAACTATAAATATTTTCATACTTTTCTATTTTTTTAACCTAAGTGTCCAAATAATAGAATTAAACACATTAATTAATTAAGAGTCTTGTTTAATCCTAAAATTTTCTTTACTATTATTTTTCATGCAAAATATTCAAATAATATTAACTATTACAATAAAAATAACTTCACTTGGTATGAGACAAAAAAAAAATTATTCGGGCGGGTCCATGCACCCGCCATACTAGATCACGGCCTATGGACCGGATCCGGGAGGGTGCCCACACCCGCACTCGCTCCAACTGCGCGATCAAAATGTTGACCGCGCGACTCGAGGTAGCGGCTCGCGAGCCATGGTTCTTAGCACAGCATCAACACGGCTTGGCTTAGTGGCGCGGCTCGACTTATATGGCTTCAACAGTGCTTCTTCTCCAAAAGGCCTCTTGCGAACTCTCTCTAATTTTTTTCATGGTTTTCACTCAAAAATCATCCAAACAACTGCATATACCCTTAAAAACACTGGGCTTATACAATATCTATGAAAGTAAGTAAAATACATTGTTCCTATACTTCCATTCGCAAAACTTATATTGAAACTACCTATACAAGTAAGCACGAAAGATCACAGATTTCAACCAAAACAAATATTTTCTTATTTTAGTTAAGCCTAACATGTTTCCTACATTTGCCAAACAATGGCTCTGATACCAATTGAAGGCTTAAAATGGCAAAAATCATCAAAACGAAAGCATGTTAGGAAAACGAAAATTTTACCTCTGTGATTGAATGGCCCTTTTCGCACTGATATAGATGTCTATATAAGGATATTTGAGACTAGTGGCTCATATCCTTGCAAACGTCTACTGCGTCTTATCCACATGAAGCTTTCGATCTTCCGAAATGGTGCCCGTAGCACAGCCGGTGAAAGATAAGGTTTTGATAAGCCTTGAAGGCCTGAAATGGGTTTGGCTTTCTGTCAATGCAAAATGAAAAATAAGTAGAGCTGTTTTCTTTTCCTTGCTTCTGTGAATTGAAAGCTCACCTAATTGCCAAAGAGCCTTGCTCCACTTCAATTCATTTTCATTTACACACCCTAAGAGAGAATAATTCATCTGCGTGAAAACAGAAAGCATCCATGCTTTCTATTATCCTTCACACAAAACAACACAGGGTCCATCCCGTGTTGTCTTTTTTTATTTTATTTTAATAATTAATTAATTTAATATTTTTTTAATATAAATTTTATTTTACCCTGATCTTATTCATTGGGTTAGATAAAATTATTTATTCGTGGGCTTGAACACCTATAAATAATAAATCTCAATTATTTATTTTTTGGGCTTTATTAAACAGCGCAATAAATAATTACAAGCCCAAATAGACCAAATAAAATTTCATACCTTTTATCTAGTTCTAGATTAATTTTCTAATTATTCAATTTAGGCCTTGGGCCCTGAATAATTAATTAACCAATTAAACTAGATAAAATAAATACTCTCTCTCAGACCTTATATTTTATTCTAGTCCAATAATAAATTAGACTAATAAAATAAAAATCCATAATTATCAAGACCAATTTCTTAACCTAAATCTTTCACGACTTAAAAGCCATTTCGGGGACCAAAAGACACATCGCCTTAAATACTAAAATGACCAAAATACCCTTGTTGTATAGATAGCTATATTTTCATTTTAAATATTTTCTAATATCACCATAAGAAAATATTGACCCCAAGGACAATGCTGCGTTAGCAAAGTCTTCAACCTACAGGTGTAATGACTAAAATACCCTTCTACGCATCGCGATGCAATTAGAGAGGAAGAGTATACTAACACCTCTCTAATAGACATCTACCATCCTTAAACCTCTAGTCTAATGATCCATGTCTCCTGAAATGTTTTCACTTTTTAAAGGAGCTACCCTAAAGTAAACATCCAAGTCATGTTCCTCAGGGCCCTAAATAATTAGATCATTTGAACAGTCACAAGGGGGGCGATATAGCGTAGAAGTTATCTTGTACAAGTCTGTCTTAACTAACTAGTCACATATACTCAACATATAAGTATATTGGTTTTACGAAAGAATCTCAACTACAGTATATCAAAGTATATGCTTCTAATTTTGTCAGACCACCAACTCACACTCAAGCGATAGAGTATTAGTCCACGCTGTAGTAGTAACAGTTTGGGTTTCTTTTAAATAGTACTTTTAGAAACCACTATTACAGGTCATGTTCTACGTTTCGAAATAAGCTCATACTATGAAGTGAGTGGACTACTCATTAGCTAAAGGTAAGTCATTTCCCATTTGGAATTCATAACACAATAACCTATACATGATGAGATTCTCATTCTCATCAATCGGCTAGGAATAAACATTTATGTGTTAAGTAATCTGTAATACATACCTTACTGTGAAAGACCACTATTCACATTGACCACTTACTTAAACACAATGGGTCCTTTCCAAACAAAAATCGTGCACAAATAAAATGTAAATTCATAAACAAATTTTGAGAATAAATTCTTTTATTAATAAATTCGTTAAGTACATCAGATAATCTAGTCTAGATGGCATATTTTCCAGCATTGTCATATGATTAGAGCATCCTAAATCTACTATCCAATCATTTTTGTAATTGATAAGTTTGTCACGTATCGCAACTAGTTCTAGATTTTCTTCCTTTTCTTAAATTTAGCTTGATAGGATTTACTTCTCTTCAATTGCGTAGGATGCAAGAAAGTCCCATTCATCCTCAATTTCTTGAGTTTGTGAAGAGGTGACAGCATTCCCTTTAGCTTGTCAGTGCCAACAATCTCCAGCAAAGTGGCTTTCTTCTCGCAATTGTAACACTCGTTTCTTCGGTGACTCCTCGTGTTGTTATTTTGCTATAGTGGTGCTCCCCCTTAATGCATACTTTTCTCCGGATGCCTTTTCTGCTAGAAGTCTTGTCTCTCTCTATTTTTGTCTTCTTCAATTGGTTTTTTGGCATTTTTCTGTCCTCCGTATATTCTTTGTCTACCATAAGCAGCCTTCTCTTCATCATTTGTTGATGTACTGTAGGATAGTCTCATCAAGACTTTTTCATTTACCAACATACGTTCTAACACATTAAGCATTGGTGGTTCAAGTCATTCCCGTGTTGTGGCTATAATCGGGGTGTATTCTCACTGTAGGCCCCAAATTATGATTCTTCTCATCCTGGTCTCATCAATAGGACAAGTAAGATCTAATTTTGAACTTTTTTCACTTCAAGATCTCACTTTAACAAAATATTGACTTCCCATCATATTATCTTGTGAGATTCCCAAAAGCTCATTTTCAAGCCGCTGCACCTTGGCTTCATTATTCTTGGAGAATCTCTCCGCAAGAATATCTCAAGCTTCCTTTGGCATCTCTGCATTTTTAATCAAATCTAAAAATTATTCTTTAGCTATTAAGATAGAGCCTACCGGCATTCTTATTCCATTTGTTGTATTCTCCAACATTTTTCAGTGGTGGTTGGTTGTTTGTCTTCCATCAACGAGCACCCTAAGCCTTGTCCTCTTAAGTAAAACTCCAGGCACATGCTCCAATCGTTGTAGTTGTACTCCATTAACTTTTCAATATTGTTCATGTTAATGAAATCTGCCATCGTGACATATTGATGCCCTGCACCTTATCCAAGTAAGGCTGGTCCTTGACCAACCAACTTCACAATCCTTGACTGCACACCGGCAGAGTCTTGACATACCACGATCACTAATTGACTACTTTGAACACAGTCTCTAACCGTTCTTTGACTCGATCTTGAAGCCTTGACGAACCTGGTGAGCCTAGCTCTGATACCAAAATGTTGAGAAAAAGAAAGAAGGGAGAGGGCCGAAAGGAGAGGACCAAAGGAAATTCAAACTAATTTTATTGATATAAATAAAGGAGACACAAAATTTTCTCACTAAAACTTCCTCTCAAAACAAGTGAATGAACTCTAAGAAAATCACACCACTAATACATATGAGCATTTAATGCTCTTATTCTCTCATGCACACATCACAAATCTCTTAACCCTTTTTTTTTTTTTTTAATGTTGATACAAATCACCAAGAATCAACTCTATTTATAAGTAAACTAACCGACTTGCTATTTCTTGATGGTTCTAGGATCACGCAAGTTGCAATGGCCGTGGACATCTTCCAGTTGAAAGTTGTAGGTTCTATAATAATTCATGATAAGCTGCAAATTGATGAAGATGGTGGAAACTTCATGAGCTACAAGTGGACTGTGAAAGTTGCTGATATTTTTCACCGAGTTGCTATTGTCCAAATTGTTGTAGAATGGTGGCTGCAAAATCTGGCTGCAAATTGCAGCTCTAGATTGTTCTCAAATGGCGGTGGAAGCTGGTCATGCAGTCATTGACTTCTTATGTTCTACATGCAGTTCAGTTTGAAGGGTTTTTTGTGTCAGACTTCACCTCAAATGGTTTTTGGAATGTGCCTCTATTGAATCTGGTCTTGGATTCAGATTTGACAATTCATATTTTCAGAATCCTTTCTCCTCAGCAATTGGAATCTATGACTGACAAATTGGTTTGGCTGCTGCCTTCGCAGGATGGAAAATTTTCACTCTCTTCTGCTTGGAGTATTGTTCGACAGAGAAGACAACCAAATCGATTGCTATCGGAGCTTCATCAGATTAATATTTAGCCTCATGTAAAGCATTTTATGTGGAAGCTGTTAAATTCATACTTTTCCTTGGACAATTTGAAGAAAACGTTTTTTCCCTCGCTTCTGGATGTCAGTCTTACCATTTGAATGAAGAGACTTTTCAGCAAACTTCTGTTTCCTGTCCGGTTGTTGTTACTGTTTGGAAGCCTTTGGCTCAGAGTTTAGGGGTTTGGCGAGTGGGTTTACAGAATTATCAGTTCCATTTTTTCATAAGCTTTTGGTGAAATTTGCCACAAAAATGCCCAGGGAAAGGTTGTTGGGAAATAAACTGAAAGAGTGCAAAATACCAGGCTCCACCCATATCACAATTATATCCAAGATCAAAAAACTATTTCCCATGTGCCAATAAAAAATAGGAATTAACCAAAGATACTACCTAAGTAACGCCAGCGGGTAAAAGAACAGCACCAAAGTAAAAATACGAGACACCAAGATTTTTATCGTGAAAGACCTAAGATGGGAAAAACCACGGGACCTAGTCCAGTAAAACTTCCACTATCAACAATAATGGGAAATACAAAGTCTTCTCTAGATAACACTAGAGGCACACCAATAATATATCAATATCTTCTCCCAAAGCTACAACTAAACAAGAATTGAGTTTGGAAGGATGTTACCAAAACCGAAATCTAAACCGTTAGATTTGTAATTCTTGTTGAGAGGATCACGTAAAACCAAATTTCGTCTCAATCGGACTCCAAATGACCATCCAATTGAGGATCAAAGCTTGAAGAAACTCTTGCAATTTTCTTCCTTGCTGTCCGCCTCTCTCTCAACGAAATTACACCCGAATATTGCCGTCATCTATGCTTGTTGATTTTTGTTAGGTTATTACTTTGTTTGTGGGCTTTTATTTGTTTTGTTTTATTTGTCCACCAAATGGGCTGGACATATTAAGCCCAACAATCTCCCCCTCCAGCTCATTTGGAAAATACAACTAAACTTGCTTCTTGTCTGCAAAATAAGAATTTCTCCCTGGGCAACACCTTAGTCAACATATCAGAACCATTATCATCCGTGCGCACCTTCTCAAGCATTAGTAGCTTGGAATCCAAAACTTCTCTAATCCAATGATATCTCACATCAATATGTTTGGATTGAGAGTGAAATGTAGAATTCTTACACAGATGAATAGCACTCTAACTGTCACAATGAAGATTATACTTTTCTTGTTTCAAGCCCAATTCCTGAAGAAACCTCTGCAACCAAAGAATTTCTTTACAAGCTTCAGTAGCTGCGATATACTCTGCTTCTGTACTAGAAAGAGCAATACATTTTTTCAACTTACTTTGCCACGATATTGCTCCCCCTGCAAAAGTCATCAAGTAACCAGATGTAGATCTTCTCTTATCAAGATCACCTCCCATGTCTAAATCAGAGTATCCATCAAGTATGATATTGCCATTTCCAAAGCACAAACATAATTTGGAAGTTCCCTTAAGATACCTAAGAATCCACTTGACTGCATTCCAATATTCTTTACCAGGATTAGAGAGATATCAACTAACTACTCCAACCGCATAAGCTATATCTGGTCTGGTGCAAACCATAGCATACATCAGACTACCAACTGCTGAAGCATAAGGAACTTTCTTCATGTCTTCTTTGTCTTTCTTACTTTTCGGACACTGCTCAATGTTTAACTTGAAGTGGCCTGCAAGTGGAGTAGAAGCTTCCTTAGCATTGCTCATGTTGAACCTATCAAGTACTTTCTCAATATACTTTTCTTGAGATAACCAAAGCTTTCCATTTTGCCTATCTCGAGTGATTTTCATCCCCAAAATTTGTTTAGCTGGACCCCTTTTTCAACATGTCAATCTTCATGGCATCGTGACCAACAATTAACATATCATCCACATACAATAAGAGGATAATAAAATCTCCATCTGAGAAGTTCTTCACATATACACAATGGTCTCGATGTGGTTCTGTGGTATTTTTGATCTGTCATAAAGGAGTCAAATTTCTTATACCACTGTCTCGGTGCCTGTTTCAAACCATATAAGCTTTTCCTGAGACGACATACCAAATTCTCCTTACCACTTTCTGTAAACCCCTCCGGCTGCTCCATATAAATTTCCTCTTCTAAGTCACCATGTAGAAAGGCTGTCTTCACATCAAGTTGCTCAATCTCAAGATTCAAACTTGCAGCAATTCCAAGAACAACTCAAATAGATGTCATCTTTACCACGGGAGAAAAGATTTCTTCAAAATCTATACCTTTCTTTTCGATCGAACCCCTTCACAACCAATCTTGCCTTGTACTTAGGTTGTGAGCTATTCTCCTGAGTCTTTAACCTGTAGACCAACTTGTTCTTTAGTGTTCTCTTGCCTGTAGGCAATTTCACCAAGTCATAGGTATGATTTTCTTGTAAAGATACCATCTCCTCTTGCATAGCTTGCAACCATTCTTCTTTCTTCTCATGCTCCAAAGCTTCACTATATGATTTTGGCTCTCCTCCATCAGTCAAAAATACATATTCATTAGGATTATACCTAGTAGAGGGTCTTCTTTCCCTGATAGATCTCCTGGGTTCATCTTGTGACTGTGGCTGTGGTACTTCTTGTTCAATCTCACCAACATCATTGTTATCCTCAGCTCCCCCTTGATTTGAATCACCCGTTTCTGGAACTGGCACATCAGAACTAGTTGGTGTAGGAACCGGATCTGAATTAGAAGGCATGTCATCAGAGAATCTTGATTTTGGTTTAGGCTTATCATGTTTTACAATATCTTCAATGGTTTGATCTTCAAGAAAAACAACATCTCTACTTCGATCAATTTCTTCTCCACTCGGATCATACAACCTATAACCAAACTCTGCATGCGCATATCCCAAGAAAATACACTGCTTGGATTTTACATCAAGCTTTGATCTCTCATCTTTGGGAATGTGAACAAATGCACGACAGCTAAAGACTCTCAAGTGGTTGAGGGATACTTCTTTACCTATCCATACTCTCTCTGGAATATCACCATCCAAAGGAACTGACGGAGAAAGATTAATCAGGTCAACTGCAGCTCTCATTGCTTCACCCCAAAAGGATTTTGACAGCTTGGCATTGGAAAGCATACATCTGATCCGCTCAGTGATAGTTCTGTTCATCCTTTCTGCTATTCCATTCTCCTGTTGTATTTTTGGTACTGTCTTCTCTAGGCTGATCCCATGAGACTTACAGTAGCTTTCAAATGGTCATCTATACTCACCACCATTATCGGCTCAAACACACTTTAATTGTTTACCAGTCTCCCTTTCGACCTTGCTATGAAAGTCTTTAAACACACCCAAGACTTGGTCTTTAGACTTCAAAGCAAAGACACCGACTTTTCTAGAGAAATCATCAATAAAAGTAACAAAATAAATTACACCACTAAGAGACCTATCTTTCATATAGCAGACATCAGTGTGCACCAACTCTAATGGATTAGCTTTCTAGATGAAGGAAGTCTTTGAAAGGCAACTCTATGTTGTTTTCCATAAATACAATCAACACATGATTTAAGAGAAGTACCTGTTACATTAGGGAGGAGTTGTCTGCGAACAAGTGTTTGAATTCCCTTCTCACTAACGTGCCCAAGTCGCCTGTGCCAAAGATCAATAGAAGAATCTTAAATTACATTCACCTCTCCTCTTCCCAACTTGGCTTGCATCAAGTAAAGAGTATTTTGCTTCCTTCCTCTGGCAACGATTAGGTTCCCTTTGCTGAGTTTCCATTTGCCTCCACCTTGAGAACTATAGTAGCCTTCATCATCAAGCTTTCCAGTGGAAACAAGATTAAGACGAATATCAGGAACATGTCTGGCATTCCTCAAGACTAATTGACATCCGGTATCTGTATCTAAACAAATATCACCCTTGCCAACAACTTTGTAAGAAACTTCGTTTCCCATCCTAACAAAGCCAAAGTCTCCTTCGGTGTAGGTTGACAAGAAATGTCTGTGTGGGGTAACATGATATGATGCACCTGAATCAATTATTCAATCACTGTCTTGACTGGTAATATTGATATGACCATCGTTGCAAAATACCAACATATCATCATCGGCTGCCACTACTACTGTAGTATCTTTTTCGTCTCTCACCTTCCCATTACCCTTTTTCTCAAGCAAGTTCTCGTTTCAAGACTCTGCAGCTGCTTCTTGTAGTGCCCTTTCTTTTTACAATGATAGCACTCAACATTTTTCAGTGACTCATGTCTCGCTCTTGGATCTGTCATTCCTATTATAAGGACCTCTACTCTTGCTTCTCCCCTTCCTTCTTTCTTTTGTATAGTCGATGCTTGGGACTCATTAAAAGTGCCTTGTTCCTTTCTCCCGATCTCCTCATCCAACACTCGCCTCTTTAGCCATAGCCATGGTTAGAACACCATTTGGAGCTGAATTGCTAATGGATACCACCATTGTTTCCTAGCCTATCTCGGTAGTGAATTGAAAAACAAGCAAAGCCTCGTACCTCATCATCCAAGTTTAGTTTCAATGAAGCCGCTCGGTTTATCAACCCCCGAAAGGTACTCAAATGCTCACTCATATCAAGCACCATCTTTGTATCTCAACCAAGTAATATTTCTCAAACAAGAAGATTTATTCATTCCAGTTTTTCGTTCAAACATTCGTTCAAGTTTTCCCCATAACACATCAGCTCTAGTCTCTTGAGAAAAGTGTTGAAATATACTCTGACCAATCCACTTCCTAATATTACCCACTATTTTTCTGTGCATGCTAACCCATTTTTCATCACTCATATTAGATGGTTTACCTTTATCTCCTAGAACAGGCTCAAACAAATCTCTACAGTGCAAATAGTCTTCCATTCTAGGCTTCCAGTCTGAATAGTTTGATGTATTCAATTTTATCATGCACCCACTATCTGAATCATCCATTTTTAATTAGCACAAATTAGCCAACTGATCAACCTGACTCTGATACCACTTTGTTGGGAAATAAACCAAAAGAGCGCAAAATACCAGGCTCCACCCAAGTCACAATTATATCCAAGATCAAAAACTATTTCTCATGTGCCAATAAAAAATAGGAATTAACCAAAGATACCACCTAAGTAACGCCAGCAGGTAAAAGAACAGCACCAAAGTAAAAATACGAGACACCAAGATTTTTAACGTGAAAAACCCAAGATGGGAAAAACCACGGGACCTAGTCCAGTAAAACTTCCACTATCAACAATAATGGGCAATACAAAGTCTTCTATAGATAACACTAGAGGCACACCAATAATATATCAATATCTTCTCCCAAAGCTACAACTAAACAAGAATTGAGTTTGGAAGGATGTTACCAAAACCGAAATCTAAACCGTTAAATTTGTAATTCTTGTTGAGAGGATCACGTAAAACCAAATTTCGTCTCAATCGGACTCCAAATGACCATCCAATTGAGGATCAAAGCTTGAAGAAACTCTTGCAATTTTCTTCCTTGTTGTCCGCCTCTCTCTCAACGAAATTACACCCGAATATTGCCATCCTCTATGTTTGTTGATTTTTGTTAGGTTATTACTTTATTTGTGGGCTTTTATTTATTTTGTTTTATTTGTCCACCAAATGGGCTGGACATATTAAGCCCAACAAAGGTAGACTCATATTTGTGGGATTACGTTGTGTAATTTTGGAATGGATTTCATTCATGCAAGTATGATGTCCATGTGCACACATCTGATTCTCTTTTGGCCATGCATTCTGATTTTGTTAGAATTACTCTTAAGTTCTCTAATCCGAAGCCTGTATCAGTTTTGTGGAAACGTCATCTCGCTCAGCCCCAGATTGTACTGAATGTTGACGCAGGTGTAACTAGTCAGGGTACTTGTTCAGGGCCGGAGGAATTATTAGGAGAGGGGATCGATGGCGCTTTCATTTATGGTTTTTCTCAGTCAATAGCAGCTGTTTCGGACTCTTTTGTGGCAGAGTTAAAAGCTGTAGTCCTGGGTCTTCAACGTTGTTTATCGCTTGGTTTGCAAGATATTGTTTTTCAGTCAGATTCTGCACACCTGGTTCATATATTACAATCACATAAGTTTACTTGGATGGCGAATCACAATTTCCGTCATGTATATTGCTGGTTTCTCTCTTTGGCAAAGTGGAGTTTGAACATATCTATCGTCAAGGTAACGTAGTAACTGTTGCATTGGCTAAGAAGGCTTCTTCACAGCACATTTCTTTTTTTTTTTCTCAGAGTTTAGTACTTTACCTTTGTACGTTCACTCTTTGTGTTTCTTAGATTCGCAGTCAGCCTCTGTTTCGAAGGGAGAACCGCGCTAATTTGTCAGAACGTATACAGGCTAGCGCTCCCTCCTAAACTGTATTTTCTTTTTCATTTAATACGAAAATTCTAACATGGACCGATTCACATAGACCATATGTATTAAAGAGTTATACTTTATGTAGTGAAAATAATACGATATAACTCCTTAATATATATAATTTACGGGACTATAGCCCGTGTAAAAACTTTCCTATCTAATAAACTGATAAAGGTGTGTCTAATCCCGTCACAGCACTGACGTATTAAAAAAATAGTGAGTAGATTAAAGAAAATTGAAAATTAGGAATATCCATTGCATTTTTTGTAGTATCAGTTAATTAAAAAATTATCCAGAATTGGGATTAATTTATGAATTGAAGTTAAGAGCTTTACAGCAAAAAACGAAGCTTAGTTTGTACTAAAAAAAAAATCTAAATTTAACCAATTCGATAACCAAACACTCAAAAATTAATTAATTATACATAAAAATGAGTAAGTTGAATCAAAATCCCTTGATTTATTAATTTATTTGAAGTTGTTAGCTTTGTTAGCTATATTTTTTATAATTTACAGTTAGAATATTTATCACTTAATTCTCAGCCCGCGCGCAAGCCATATAGCAGCAAGTAGAAGGTCCTTAAAATTTAGGTTTCTGTCATATTAATGCATGATGTATATTTGATAATCTTCTTAGACGATTATCAAAAAGTCCCAATTAGAAATAAGATTTCTTAGACGACAAAGAACATGATGTCTTCAAGCTACTTCTATTCTATTCTTTGAATTCTTCTTTTGCAATTCATTTTGATGTCAAATAGAATCCCGAGTTTTATTTTTCTTTCAATCTAATAAATTTTTTTTAGACTAAGAGTATATTTGATAATCTAATTAAATACTTATAATTAATTAATTAATTTTTATTTAATTATGTGTATTTAATAACGTTACCAATAAGTGTTTAATTATTTAGATGTACTTGATAACAAATTTTTACTATCACTTAATTAATTAATACATATTAAAATTTTTATTATATGTTTTAAATTTAAAATCTAATTATGTTAAATAATCATTTTTATTATTATTATTATTTTCTAATTATTCTAAATTATAATAAAATATAGTATTAAAATAAATTATAATTAATTCAACTAATTTTATATTTCAAAATTTAATCTCTAAACTTTAATTTTTAAAATTTAATATTTAAATATTCGATTTTAATATTTAAATTTCAATTTTATCGAATAAGCCTAAGACTCTGTGTGAATGCTGAAACTTTTATGGGTATTTTATTAATTCAATTAAAGTTTATTCTTTTTTATTATTATATATTGTTCTTAATAGTCGCATGAATTAGATTTAGACTTAAGTCTAAGAAGAGAAAGATCGAATTGTATCGTGCTAATTTACACAGAATATTTAATCACTTAATTACCAGCCTAAGTTAAGCTATAACTAGGAAAATTTTGCTTTCCACACCCCCAAAAAAAAAAAAAATTCTACAAAAATTGAGAAAAATATATCAAAAACCCAAGGAATGGGAACTAACAATTGCAAAGATCGGTTTCTTTTTCCATCAAGATGTGGAAGAACATGTCTGCTGACCAACTTACTCAAGTCCGAAATGGTTCACAAGTGCCATAGATATGCTTCCATTCTCGTCGGAGAAGCTTGTATTTGTGTAGTCCCATGGCAGTTGCTGTTGCAAGTTGATATCTGTGGCATTTCCATTGAAAAGGAGGATCCCATACTGAAACAGTTCTGGATTTGCATGTTCAAAACTGATTTCTCTGCCCGTACTGTTGCCAGCTCTTCTTCGAGCTCGAAAACTTGATTCTGAAGATGGGATATTATTCCGGCGCACCCATAAACGGGATCCCTGATCCTTGCATTTGCTTCATATACGATACTGTCCGCCGCATCTGCCCTTAGATGCTCAGGAATTTCCTAAACATCAATATCATACAGTAATGTATAGCCTTAGGATTGGGAATTAAACAGCAAATAAAAAACGACTGTGTACTAGAGACGATTGGATCATGTTGGTAGCATATATTTTCCTAATTATAGAAGTGGAACATTTTTGTATCATTTTCTCACACACAATCTAGTACTTGATAAAAAATACGAAAAGTTTTATGCATCTTTTAGCATTGCGAATTCCATACGTTTGCATTAGTTAATCTGACTTCTGAAGTCTTACATTCAGTCTTGGTTACCTTCCAACTAAATCAACTAGTAAACGATATTCGAAAACGATAGCTTATTTTTTTGGGTGGTAGTTTTGTATTTTCCAATAAATGCGATTTTGTGAATAGTCTTCTATTTAGGAATGATTATTTCAGTTGACTTTATATTTTGGGAAGGAATGGCAAAAGTGTTAATATTTCACAAGTAAAATTTGTTTGTATTGGATGTATTTTTCATGAAAACAAGCCCTGAAATAGTTCTTGGTTTTGCAGTTGTAAACCGTTAATTACGTCCTATAAGGTTTTTGAAAAGAGACCGGATAATATATCAAAAGATTGTATCCGCAAACAATATTTGAACACTGACTCTATTCTGTATATCAAAGTTGAAGGCGAATGCAAATTACCAGCAACAATTTGGTGATGTTGGAAGCTCCAAATACCCTGTGGGCAATGGCGAACTTGAGTAGATCATCCGGAGGAAAAAAGGGAGCCAACAAACATTTCTGCAAGCATCTTCGGCGAAGGGTTTTGCATGCAGCACAAGAACTGGGGTTGGCTCTTGAAGAAGACGCAGCACTTGATGAAGCAGAGGGAAAGAGTTGAGAATCTTCTTCAACGTTTTCCATGCTGGATATGGGAAGAAAATCACAAGGCCGCTGTTTGAGAATAATGCCATGACTTATATAGACCGCGTTTGTCATGTATGTTTGCCACGAGATGTCAAATTTGAAAACTAAGTTTTTTTTTTTTTTTTTTTTGGTGAAGAATATGAGGACAAGTTGGTCTTTACCAACTAAACCATGACAGAGCATAGAATTGAGGGGAAAGCTATATAAATTAACATATTAATGTATAATGTGTTATGAATTATTGGAATCTCCGTTAATTAGTGGAGGCTCCACTAATTATGGATTTATGTGAATTATTAGAAGATTTTTATGGATGTCCACCATTTAGTGGAGACACCATTAATTGAGATTAGTTGAAGATGATGTATGCCATGATGTATTCCACTAATTAGAGCTCTATAAATAGAGCTATTCTCTAAGCTTGTAATACACCATCATTTTGTGAAAGAAAGATTAGTGAAAGAAAGATTAGAGAAAGAATTGTGAGAGAAAGAAAGAGAGAAGATTGAAGAGAAATTTTTGTGCAAAGAATAGTTAGAATTTTCTTAGTCTGTAGTGTGTAGATTTTATTCTAACACTACCCTAATTTTATAACACGTTATCAGCACGAGTCTCTGCCGTTATAAAAGCCAGAAGACAGGTACGCATTTATTGATCTCGCTAAATTCGAATTTGTAGCCCTTGATATTTCTAAAAAAAAATTTATATATCATACAGAAATGCATCTAAATGCTAAAAAAAAGGAGATCCATACATCATGTGGATAAAAAGAAAGATTTGACCACCTGAAGATGGTCGTACTACCCACTGCACGGTATGAATGGTTGCACCTGAAGTTGCAAGCTTGTAAAACCTAAACTCCGTGATGTATAAAACTACATCTTAGTTAAAAATTTTACGGAGAAAAAGTGACTGATGAAGTTATATTGGAGAAGACATTCTCCACTTTTCATGTCCTACAAGAATAATATCGAGAAAAATGGTATCCAAAATTGACGAACTTTAACATGAGTTATTATTGAGAAATCATGAAGCCGGATGAATCGCTCAACAAAGACTCCAAGTGAATGTCTGTTGGCTCCAGCTAGAGCCATCGTTATAGTCGTAGTTGTGGCAGTGGCCGTGGTTATGGTCATGGACACACTCGATATTTCCCTTATCACGAGAAATACTCGCCACCAAGTGGAACAGAAAAGATAATAAGGGAAAAAGATATTTCCATTAATAATAAGCATCACATCTTTTATTTATATCACTAGTGTTCATATGAACTTGAGGATACATGCTTATAGTTGCTCTTTTGTAATTGAGCTGACAAATGTAAGATGAAGGTTTGTAATTGTTCTTTTTCAATATTTACATTAGAGGAAGACAAACAATTAGTAATTATGGACTTCAGCTCCTCTTTTTCGGCATCCTCCTCCTTTTCTTTCCCCTTTGAGCCAGTATCGAGACTAGCAGCAGAATTAGCCGTAAAATTACTGCGAAATGAGTCTTAGGATTTTATGATCCCCTTAAGTTTATTATAATTAAATTTCTTATTATATTTGGCCTTGAAGCATGCTTGTCTCAATTTCTGTGTTTGGTCCTCTAACTGCGTATTAGGACTTTCTTCCACCAACTGTTTTTCACATTCCAGTATCGCAATGGCTTTTTTCAACTTCTTCTCAGCCATATGTCCTCCTTCTTCTTTATTTTGCATCTCCTGTAAATCGAAGTGATATCATCGGTTATTTACTTATAAATCTTTCATAGTTTCATACTTGCAAATTATAAGTATGTATGAGAGAGAACCTGAACATTCTTGATTATGGTCTCCAAGCTCACCAATTTCCTATGAGGCCATCGACGAATTCCTAACTCCCTACATCTTTTCTTGAGACGGGTTATGCCAATATTCAGTTCTTTGGCTGCGCTCTTAATTGGTAGGTAAAAGTACTGCGAAATTGTTTCTCTTGATAGTGTCTGGGAGTTATTGCCCTTCTTCTCTCTCTACCTCTTAATCATCTTCTTCTCCCCAGGAATTTTGTCTGCAATAATATCTTGAACTTCGATATTATGCATTTCATGAGTACTTACTCCGACTTCGTTGCCAAGACCACTCATTATTTCTCCTAGAAAAATAAAATAATATCAGTAAAGGTAATACCATTCAAAATCCATGTTTAAATGGATAATAACCTGGAATCATATTCTGGCTTTGTTCAAAATCCATTAGAGAGTAGAATGGATCATGCACAAGCATATCCTTATTCAAAGGAATAGCATCAAGAGGAACAGTATCAAAAGCAGTCTCTTGTAGGGGCAGATCAACTTGGTCCAAAGCAGTATGTTCAAAACTTCCACTGATTTACATAAAAAAACAAACCAAAAGAGAGTTTAATTTCATTATCTAGCATACTAAAAACAAATGGAAGCCCTCAAAGGTATCTCACCTGAAATTAGGAGGAAGCGGTTGGTTTGGAAAGGAAAACATATCAAAATCTTCTGTGTTCGAATTAGGCAGAAGCGGTTGGTTTGAAAACATATCAAAATCTTCTGTGTTCGAATTAGGCAGAAGCGGTTGGTTTGGAAAGGAAAATACATCAAAATCTGTTGCAGAAACCGAGTCAAAATTTGACCATGTCTCAAATGAATTACGAGTCTCCATATCTGCTTTGTGATTTTTGTTTTTGATATTTCCTAATGACTGATGATTGAGATATATATCGATACATATATATATATATATATATATATATATATATATATGAGGAAGAAGAAGAAGTAGATGGTAGGTAGAGGGTCAGAGGAGAAGAAAAGACAAGAGAGGAAGAGAAAAAGTCAGTACCAGGAAGAGTAAAAAAAAAAGGAGATATTTTTCTTGGCATTTTCTGCTTGTCATCATTTTCTTATATTTCTTTTCTTATTCTCTTGTGAAATCATTATTCCCTAAATTAGGGGGAGAACAGAAACAGTACAAGAAAGATCGTGATTGGACAACATCATTAAATTATCTTGATCCGCATACAAGCGCGTGTGAACTTGAAGTTCAAAAGATAATTCATTTGTAAAGCATTGCAAATCAAATATCAGATGCTTTTGTTGACTCTAGAAGAGTTACAAAATTGCATATTCCAGCTATAAATGCTCCTATTCGAATTGAAGTTCCAGCAGAACAAAATATTATACCTAAAGCTCCTGAGTAAAAAACACGCCAGAAGCGTGGCCGACCTCTTGGTTCTAAAGATAAAAATCCTCGAAAGAAAAGAGAATTAAATGATCCAGAAGATCATATTGAAGAAAAGAATGATAAAGACCAAGAGAGAACTGATGACAAAGAACCAGAAGTTGATGAAAGTAACACTGAAATTTCTATCAATTATACCACTTCCGGTAGAAGTTGGAATCGGATAGAAACTGTTATTGATAATATATTTGCATACAATATATCTCTTGATGTTACACAGGATAATGATGATCCTGAACCAATATCAGTTGATGAATGTCGGCATAGAAAAGATTGGCTGCAATGGAAAGATGCGATTCAATCGGAGTTAAATGCACTGACAAAACGTGAAGTCTTCGAACCTGCAGTCCTAACACCAGAAGGTGTAAAACCTGTTGGCTACAAATGGATATTTGTGCGAAAGCGCAATGAAAATAGTAAAATCGTTCGATATAAAGCGCGATTAGTAGCCCAAGGTTTTTCACAAAGATCAGGTATTGATTATGATGAAACTTATTCTCCTGTTGTTGATGCTATTACACTTCGATATCTTATCAGTTTGGCAGTACATGAAAAGATAGATATGCGCCTATTAGATGTTGTCACTTGCTTACTTGTATGGAAATTTAGAAAATGATGTTTACATGAAAATCCTCGAAGGATTTCATATGCCCGAAGCATATAGACATTATCCTCGTGAAAATTACTCCATCAAGTTGCGAAATCATTATATGGCCTGAAGCAATCGGCGCATGTGGTTCACACGTCTTAGTGAATATTTATTGAAAGCGGGATTTAAAAATGACCAGGTATGTCCATGTGTTTTTATTAAGAAATCTGGTTCTAAATTTGTAATATTAGCTATATATGTTGATGATATTAATCTTATTGGAACTCCTGAAGAGCTCCAAGAAACAATTGATTATTTAAAAAGAGAATTCGAAATCAAGGATTTTGGTAAAACCAAATTTTGCCTTGGTTTACAAATTGAACATCTGGAGAGTGGAACATTTATTCATCAATCAACATATACAGCAAAAGTGCTAAAAAGATTTTACATGGACAAAGCACATCCATTGAGTATTCCAATGATCCTCCGATCGTTAAATGTGGATAAAGATCCTTTCCGACCTCAAGAAAATGATGAAGAACTCATTGGTCCTGAAGTACCATATCTCAGTGCAATTGGTGCATTGATGTATCTTGCTAATAATACACGACCTGATATTGCTTTTGCTGTCAATTTATTAGCAAGATTTAGTTCTTCACCAACACGACGACATTGGAATAGAATTAAACAAGTCCTTCAATATCTCCAAGGTACAATTGATCTCGGATTATTTTATTCAAATAAAACCAGTCCAACATTGATAGGTTATGCAGATGCTGGTTATTTATCTGATCCACATAAAGCACGTTCTCAAACGGGCTATCTATTTACATGTGGAAATACTGCTATATCATGGCGTTCTACGAAACAATCTATAGCAGCTACTTCTTCAAATCATGCTGAAATTATAGCCATTCATGAAGCAAGTCGAGAATGTGTATGGCTAAGATCCATGATTCATTATATCCGAGAAAGTTGTGGATTATCATCAATCAAAAATATGACAACTCCTCTTTATGAAGACAATGCAGCTTGCATAGCTCAATTACGAGGAGGATATATTAAAGGAGATCGGACAAAACATATTTTACCAAAATTCTTCTTTACTCATGAACTCCAGAAGAAATGTGAAATTGATGTGCTACAAATTCGGTCATGTGACAACCTCGCAGATATTTTCACGAAGATTTTACCGACTGCAACATTTGAAAAGTTGAGATAGAAAATCGGTATGCGTCGGTTTAAAGATTTAAAGGAATCATCTCATCAGGGGGAGTAATAAACAGACATATATGATAGTGTACTCTTTTTCCTTCACTAGATTTTTTTTCCCACTGGGTTTTTATCTAGTAAGGTTTTAACGAGGCATATTCTTTATGTATGGATGGACATCCAAGGGGGAGTGTTATGAATTATTGGAATCTCCATTAATTAGTGGAGGCTCCACTAATTATGGATTTATGTGAATTATTAGAAGATTTTTATGGATGTCCACCATTTAGTGGAGACACCATTAATTGAGATTAGTTGAAGATGATGTATGCCATGATGTATTCCACTAATTAGAGCTCTATAAATAGAGCTATTCTCTAAGCTTGTAATACACCATCATTTTGTGAAAGAAAGATTAGTGAAAGAAAGATTAGAGAAAGAATTGTGAGAGAAAGAAAGAGAGAAGTTTGAAGAGAAATTTTTGTGCAAAGAATAGTTAGAATTTTCTTAGTGTGTAGTGTGTAGATTTTATTCTAACACTACCCTAATTTTATAACATAATGTTACAATTTTAAATATTTTAGGGAATTAAAAATAAAATTTAGAAAGACTTCTATAAAAAAATTTTAATTTTTCTAAAAAAAAATAATGGAGTTCAAAACTTTTATCCATCCATGTTACTATAAGACTAGGTCAGATGGGATTTTCTGATACAAAAATAATGATGTGGAGTAAAGTAAAATTTGCTATATAATTGTTAAGGCAACCGAATGATATTAACTTAAATATTTATAGAAATTTTGTTCGTTATATATCAAAGACAGAGATAGGGGCTGAGGATGGCACCTGCCCCAAAAGTTTTAAATTTCTAATTCTGTCTTAATAAAATTAAATTTTTTCTAAAAAAGTCTCTTTGAATTTTATTTTTTTCTAAAAATATTTAAAATTTATAGTATTATCATCTAATATATTCTTTCATATAACATATTCTTTTGTAGAATTCTACCAGAAATAATGAAATAATGACATGTAAAAGGATAATTATACCAAAAAAATTTAAGAAATTATACATTTTAATTTCTCTAATGGGAATAATGTCAAGAAATAATGACTGTTTTATCATGTAAAAAACATAGAAAGAATAGATTTGACCCAAAAAAATGCATATGAAGAGATCATTCAAATTTAATTTCATGAGCCTCTCGATCCGAAAGGGATTAGAGGTCCAATTGCCTGAGGAGATCCTTAGTTAAACCTTTTTTTTACCAAAAAAAAAAGTTAAATTCTGTGTTGAACAAAATTGTACATGCAATCTTTGGAAAAATTTACATGTAATCTTATTTTCAGATTAATCCCAAACACAAAATTGTATCCCATTTTAAACTGTTCGAACTATTTTATTAGTTGCCAAGTATTGTCTTTCCATTCTTTTTTAAGTAAAACAAGAAAATTATCATTTATCACAAAGATCTCCCGAAACTGCTGATGATATGGAGTTTTTTTTCCCCAGTTAATAGGATGGTTACAATCATGATCATAATTAAATATTATTTGAGTTTATTTGATTCATAATCAAGTTTGAATTTGTATTTGGATTCATTGAATTTTTGTTAGATAATATTTATTCAAATTCGAGCTTAAATTGTTCAAATTTAGTTTTAAAAAAAAAAAAACTATTCAAATTCGAATTCATTTATTTTACATTTTTTATCCTGATTTTTTTTAAAAAAATAAAATCTAAATAAATTCAAATAACCAATACTAATATCAATTTTTAATTTCAAAGAATTATTTATAAAAATAAAAAATAATAATATGAATATTAAAAAATTATATATATAAGATTATTAATAATTTTTATTTAATAATTCAAACAAATGAGTGTCAAAGAGTTTGAGTTTAGTAAATTAAATCGAATCAAATTTTGTATTTGAACTCAAATTGATTAAACTTATACCAATCGAACGAGTGTGAACTAACTTTTGTTTAACTATCAACTTAGCAGTCTGTGATACGATCTAGTCACTGAGGTCTCCGAAGAAAAGTAGGTCATCCTCAAAGTTGGTAATTTTCCGAATAGCCACCGAGGAATCCCCATCGACCACGAGACTCTGTTCCTTCATGGATTGCTGCAGAATTGTTCCTTCCAATGAAGCTGGAGGCAGCCTTATTATGTTCCCAACCTTAAGGGCTAGTTTGCAAGTCTAAGTAAAGAAAAGAAAAGAAATTTTAAGCTGAGAAAAGAAAGAAAGTGATATATATATAAAGTTGTTTAGAAATTTAGAAGAAAAAAAGAAAAAAAGAAATTGTTTTATTTGGAAGTTTAAAGAGAAAAGAAAAAATAATATTTAATTTACCAAAATATCTTTATTATTATTTTCTCTTTAATATATTCCTTTAGAACAAAATAGTTAGAATTGTCATTTTAAAAACTTTTAAAACTGTAGCAAGAGATCTTTCCATTTCTCTTCATTTTAAAGAGAAAGGATCAGGGACCTTGAAGTGATCCTCCATCCCCCCACTTCCTTTCTCTCCCTAAAAAAACTCCCGAACGAGAGAAGACATTTCTTCGCAAATTTTTTCTCTTCTCTGCATTTTTCAACTCCCAAACCAAGCCTAAGACAGCCCGAGCCTGGTAAAGATCAGTTGTATGGGTGCAATATATTCTTTTGGTGGACCCCCTGGCAGAAGTTTCTAGCAACTGAAAAAATTCTTTTCTCGGCTGTTGTGAAAACTGAATGTGCCTGTAATGCAAATTCAAAAAGGAAACCGTTCCAGGCTCTTCAGTCCGGAAAATTTTTATGTGGACCTGGTTTATCGTGGATTGAGTACTTTGAGTATGGTACCATGTACTTTGTGTGTTGTATATTTCTAGAAAGATACAACACTTTAAAATATCAGTTTACGATAAACCCAATCCACATAAGAATTTTCCAGTCAGAGATGCGAAAAGACGCATAACGAAGGCCCACTGATTTGTTTAATGAGGACAATTTATTTGAGGCGTGTGGCGTGAATACAAACACTTTATATGGAAAGAGCAAAAGTCAAGCTTCCGTCACTTATGTCTAAGGATGATGACGGCAATGCTGACATGAATATTAGAGTAATCTTGCTTGTTTTGTTTATTTTCTTTTGCAATGCAAGTTAGTGAACTCAATTACTCAAAAAACCATTGTTCCGAAAATTAAGGAAAAATGCAACTCTTTATTCTGACAAGAAGTTTAGAAGACAAAATTGAACTTGTGTTGAATTCCGCAACAATTATTTTGAAATCAAGCATTTAACAGAGGCCAAAATGACTATGCATGAAAGCCTTTTGGCTCCATTGATTAGTATCCAATGATTCCAACAAAAAAAAAAAAATCAAAATCATGGAAAAGAAAAGTCGGCCAAATTCGTGTTTCATACTCTGCATGAGGACAGACTGAGCAATGACTTACTGTGAAGGGGCTCTGTACATGCTCTTAATTTTCCACATATCAAAACTTACCATAATCGTAAGTTATCAAATAAAAGAATATTACTTGACCCTGGGCTGAGATGGAGTTACGAGTTGAAGGTGGCTTTTGCCTTCAATTTTTTTTTTTTAACTCTATATTTAAAAGAAAAATAAAAATAAAAATTCTATTTTTAATTTAAAATTTTAAATATTATAATATTATCTTTTTTATATAATCCAAAAATATTATAATACACGCGGTCGCCTCTGCGAATCCTCTCAATACCATCAAGCGTGCAGACGCAGCCGCAAAGAAGGCTTTAATGACAAGTAAGTTTTGGTGCTTAATTTCCTTTGTACGTGAGTTGTCCCTTAGGCAAATACAATGAATTTGAGCGGTGCTTTCCGCGCGCTGGGTCGTCTAAAGCCTAGAATAGCTGCACGAGCTAGTCAAGATAATCCAACGTGGCAAGAAAATTGTTTGAGAGTATTAAGCGGTTAACAAGTGTGGACTGGGAGATTTATGAATTTTTATTTTTTTATAAATTGTATATATTTATAATATATTATATTTTATTTTTTTCTTATTTTAGATCTTATATAACCTCACATATTTAATAATTTTGTATTAATTTCCCACAAACTCGATTCAAATAAATTGTTATCCACTTACATCCATACCTTAATTAGAAAATTAGAATTTTATTTTAAAAGATGAGAATTTTTAACTCTAATATTAAATTAATAAATATGTAAATAAATATTTTTTATATATAAAGAATATTTGAATTGTAACTTCATTCTTCAAAATGATATTCCTAAAAATAAAATTAAAAAATATAGAAAAAAAAACTACACTTTAATAGGCATTACAAATTGTGTTCTTCCCCTTCTTTACACAATTAAAATTATTTATAATTGAACCAGAATCAAAGCACATACCATTATCTTTTTTAATATAAATGATTAAAGAATTTAAGACAAAATAATTTTCCATCTTATTTCTTAATTGATCCTTAATAACTTTTATTACAGATTAGAAATGAATCAATAAATAGGAGGATATTCATTAAAAAGGTATTCATCCTCCTACAAATAACTAAATAAAGAATACAAAAAAATTAAATAACAATCTTAATTCTCTTTTCTTTTTCATTTGAAAAAAAAAAAGCATCGGAAGTCCCCTTTTCCTTGAGAAACATGGCGGTGACTAATAAAGCTATAATCTCTTTCATAATATGTCTTTTGGTGACTAATCTCTTTGGCAAGATATAAGTGTTATGAAGTCCATGGTTTGAGACCTCCACAAACACTAACAAACGATTGAAGGAATAATCTGGAAAAGAACTCGTTTGGGAAGAAGAAGAATGAAAAAGGAAACTAAGAACGGGGAAAAAAAAAAATCTTTCAGTGATTTAACATTATTCTTAAAATAAGTTGTGTAAATGTCACATATGATGTTATTGGCATCACTTAATAGTCAGAGGCCAAAATTAGATTATTTTTATAGTTCAAATGTAAAGATTAATTTTTTAAATAAAGAGAATAAAACTCAAAACCAATAAAACTTCGAGTAGAATTTATATTTTTATTTAAAAAATTAATACTAAGAAAGGACAAAAATAATAAATGAATAAAAGAATTAAAACGACTTACTAATATATTTACGAGTGCTTAGTAGTAGTTAGTAGCTTCTTTAATAAAGAATTAAGGGAAATAAATTTTAAATTGTGAGTGGTTAATTAATAAAGAAAGAGAGAGAGACAAAAAAAATGATAATTATTAAAAATGTAAATAATAAAAAATGATAATTATTAAAAGTATAAATAATGTATTATAATTAAATTTTAAATTTGACTTTTTAAAAAAATTATGAGGGAGAAAATATTATTTTAATAATAATTCAAATAGTCCATAATTCCGTGACTTCCGGCTATGTGGTCCTCGCTAGTTGAAGTTCAGTCAATATATTAACTTTAACCTTGACCCTCAGTCAATATTTCACATGATGATAAAGGGTCAAATGATGATTCTCCAAGGGAAATTGTGTAACATGAATTTTCAAGGCTACAAGTACAAGTTTAATTCTTAAATCAAAATTTTATTTTAATTAAAAATAATAATTTAAATAAATTTTATTTTTTAATAATTGTCATATACTAATAATATATCAATTTTTTTCTCTTTAACTTTATATCTACTTTACAAATTTAATAATTTCTTATTATTTTTATTGTCTAAGCATAACCTAAATATGAGTATGAGCAACTATGAAATAGGTTGTTACCCCCAGTTGGGCAAATTAGATTAATACGTAGTAGTATACTTTAATAAGACATAGTGTGTTTTGTTCAAAATTATAATGACATTTTGCCTAAGTAATCCTTTTAAACTTTTTTCCTCAGTATCATTTTTAACTTCGAACTGTTTGCCTGTTATCATCTTTCCAATTCTTTTTATTATCACTTTTATTTTAATTTTTTTGATCTATTACGATCATTGAATTATTCTTAAAATATTAATTGTTTAACTATCACTTTATCATACAAAAATTATAAATTTTTAGAGAGGAGTCATCTCATTCTTTTTAATAATAATTTTCTTGTAATACATTATTTGGTGTAATATATCTATCATGTTGTGTAATAATTTTCTTAGGACATCTAGACATTTATTATGAAAATATTTATAAATCCATAACTAAAGTCTAACTAATTGCAAGGGTTTAGCGACAGAAATTTATTTTCATTTTTTACTAAAATTTTTTGAAAAAAATTTCTATAATCGTAGCTAAAACCTAGCAATTAGAGAGGATTTTTTTTTTCGTAGCTAAATTCTCTCTATCAAAAAGGGTTTAGTTACGGATCCTTAATTTTATATGAAGGCTTAAAATGACAAAAATCATCAACATGAAAGCATGTTAGGAAAACGAAAAATTTACCTCTATGATTAAGTGGCTCTCTTCACACTGGTGTAGATATTGTATAAGGATATTTGAGGCTAATGGCTCATGTCTTTGCAAACATCTACTGCGTCTCATCCACATGAAGCTTGCGATCTTCTAAAATGGTATCCGTAGCACAGCCGGTGAAAGCTTAAAGAAGTGGGTTTGATCAGCTTTGGTGAAGCTTCAACGAAATGATGTTTTTAGGTTTGTCTCTGTGATTGAATGTTGAATACAGAAGCTGTTTTCTTTGTTTTTCTTCTATAAAATGAAAGCTCACAAAAAGTTAAAGCAACCAACTTACATGATTTCATCTGCCTTTTCAATCCTTCACCGAGAGAGAGTACAATCGTGTAAAAACAAAAAGCCCATACTTTCTATTATCTTCACGCCAAACAACACGGGATCCATCCCCTATTGTTGTTTTTTATTTAATTAATTAATTAAATTAATAATTTTTTAAATTTTTTATATATTTTATTTTACCTTGGTCTTATTCATTGGGCCAGATAAAATTATTTATTCTTAAGTTTGAACACTCATAAATAATAAATCTCAATTATTTATTTTTTAGACTATATTAAACAGCCCAATAAATAATTAAGCTCAAATAGACCAATATAAGATTTTATATATGTTATCTAATTTATATCTAATTTAATTTTTTAATTATTCAATTTGAGCCTTGGCCATGAATAATTAATTAACCAATTAAACTAGATAAAATAAATACTCTCTCTCGAACCTTTTATTTTATTCTAATCCAATAATAAATTAGATTAATAAAATAAAAATGCATAATTATCAAAACTAATTTCTTAACCCAAATCTTTCATGACTTAAGGGCCATTCCAGCAACCAAAAGACACATTGCCTTGGTTACTAAAATGACCAAAATACCCCTACTATATAAATAGCTATATTTTACATTTTAAATATTTCCTAATATCACCATAAGAAAATATTGAATTCAAGGATAATGCTACATTAGCAAAGTCTTCGACCTACAGGTGTAATGACTAAAACAAAACAAGAAAATTGTGAATCTGCCATAGAAAATATTTCGTGGCAATCAGCGATGAATTTTACCACGGAACAGTAAAATACAAGCAACTTGCAAGGGAAAAAATACCCTAGCAAATCCGTGGTAATTTGCCACGGAATTGCGATGGAAATAGTAGCAAGTAGCGATGCAAACATATTCCATCGCAAATCGGTAGCATAAAAAGGCACAAAAAATTATGCCAAATATTAGCCACCAATTTGCAATAGAAACATTTCCGTGGCAAAATTATACTAAACTTTAGCCATGAATTTGCCATGGAATAACAAAGTAGTGATAAAAAGAAATGGCTAAATTTTTGTTGTGTGTTCCAATTGCCACTAATTGCCACTAGTCCGTGGCAATTACAAAATTGCCACGAAATCACAAAATTGCCACTAATCCGTGACAATTCCGGGGCAGATTACCACGGATTTGCTAAGGCATTTTTTTCTTTTTTATTTTGTTCCAATTTATTAATTATATTGGTTTGTATTAATTTTTGTTCCATACATTTTAAATAACAACGACAAAATATTTTGTCAGTATCTTGATTTATTTATTTTTAATGTATTTTTTTAAAAGGAATTGAAAATAAGATGCATTATTTTTTAGTATTGAAATATATGTTTGTATTAAAATTATAAATATTAAAGAAACGATATAATTTTATTTTATTTCGGCTGTAAAAGCCATTAAAAATTATTTTGAAAAATTATATTATCATTGAGATCTCATCTGAAAGTATGTTAAGTAAAATAGTGATTAAAAAAAATGACTAATTTTTTGTTGTGTGATCCGTGGCAATTCCCTGGCAGATTGCCACGGATTTGCCACGGTATTTTTTTCTTTTTTTTGTTCTAATTTATTAATTATATTGGTTTATATTAATTTTTGTTTCATACATTTTAAATAACAATAACAAAATACTTTGTAAGTATCCTGATTTTTTTATTTTCTAATGCGTTCATTCTTGAAATGGAATTGAAAATAAGTTGTTTATTTTTTAGTATCGAAATATACATTTGTATTAAAATTAGAAATTTTAAAGAAACGATATAATTTTATTTTCTTTCGACTGTAAAAGTCATTGAAAATTGTTTTGAAGAACTATATTGTCATTGAGAGTACATAAAAAAGAATGTTACGCAAATTAGTGATAAAAAAAAAGGGCAAAATTTTTTGTGTGTGTTCCATGGCAAATCTGTGGCAAGTTGCCATGGATTTTGTTAGTTCAGGGCAAACCCCTAGCAAATTGCTAGGGATTTGCCACGGATTGATATTTTCTTTTTTTAGTCTAATTTTTATTATTTTTATTTTTATTGCATACATTTTGTTTAAAATAGTCACATGTTTTATAAACATTATTTTTATCCCTAGTTTATTTATTCATGAAAAAGAATTGATATGAATTTAAAATAGAATGTAATATGTTTGTGTGTCGAAATATATGTGTTTATTAAAATAAAAAAATTTAAGATATGATATAATTTTTTTTACAACAAAAGCCATTGGAAATATCAATGCAATTGACTATATTACCATTTAAAATATAAAAATTTTATGTTAGGTAAAATAATAATAAAAAAGAATAGGAAAATTTTATTATGTGCTCCATGAAAAATCCGTAGCAAGTTGCCACGGCGTTGCCACGGATTGTGTTAGTCCGTGGCAAATCCTTAGCAAATAACTAGGGATTTGCCACAGATTGATTTTTTCTTTTTTTTATTTTAATTTTTATTATATTTATTTTCATTCCATACATTTTGATTAAAATGGTCAAATGTTTTATAAAAATCATTTTTAACTCTAACATATTTATTCTTGAAAAACTATTCATACGAATTTAAAATAAAATGTAATATTTTTGTGTGTTAAAATATGTGTTTATTAAAATAAAAAATTTTTGAAGATATGATATATTTTTTTAAAAAACAAAAGCCATTGGAAATATCAATGCAAATGACTGTATTACGATTTATAATATAAAAATTATATGTTAGGTAAAATAGTGATAAAAAGAATAAGAAAATTTTATTAAGTGTTCCGTGGCAAGTTGTCATGGCGTTACCACTGATTGTGTTAGTCCGTGGCAAATCCCTAACAAATTGCTAAGGATTTGCCAAGGATTGATTTTTTTTTCCTTTTTGTATTCTAATTTTTATTATATTTATTTTTGTTGCATACATTTTGTTTAAAATGGTCAGATGTTTTATAAACATTATTTTTATCCCTAATTTATTTATTCTTGAAAAATTTTGATATGAATTTAAAATAGAATGTAATACTTTTGTGTGTTCAAAAATATGTGTTTATTAAAATAAAAAAAATTTAAGATATGATATAATTTTTTTTTACAACAAAAGCCATTGAAAATATCAATGCAATTAACTGTATTACCCTTTAGAACATAAAAATTATATGCTAGGTAAAATAATAATAATAAAAAGAACAAGAAATTTTTATTATGTGTTCCATGACAAATCTGTGGTAAGTGGCCACGGCGTTGCCACGGATTGTGTTAGTCCATGACAAATCCATAGCAATTTCCTAGGGATTTGCCACGAATTGATGTTTTCCTTTTTTTTATTCTAATTTTTATTATATTTATTTTCATTCCATACATATTAAAATGGTCAAATGTTTTATAAACATTATTTTTATCTCTAACTTATTTATTCTTGAAAAACAATTGATATGAATTTAAAATAGAATGTAATATTTTTGTTATCAAAATATACGTGTTTATTAAAACAAAAAAAAAATTAAAGATATGATATAATTTTTTTAACAACCAGCGCCATTGGAAATATCAATGCAATTGATTTTATTACCATTTAGAATATAAAAATTATATGTCAGGTAAAATAATGATAAAAAGAATATGAAAATTTTATTATGTGTTCCGTGACAAATCCATGGCATGTTGCCACGTCTTTGCCACGGATTTTGTTAGTCCATGGCAAACCCCTAGCAAATTGTTAGGGATTTGCCACGGATTGGTTTTTTCCTTTTTTTTCTAATTTTTATTATATTTATTTTTATTGCATACATTTTGTTTAAAATGGTCAAATGTTTTATAAATATTATTTCTATCTCTAACTTATTTATTATTGAAAAAGAATTGATACATATTTAAAATAATATGTAATACTTTTGTGTGTCGCAATTTATGTGTTTATTAAAATTTAAAGATATTATATATTTTTTTACAACAAAAGCTATTTGAAATATTATTGCAATTAACTATATTACCATTTAGAATATAAAAATTATATGTTAGATAAAATAGTGCTAAAAAGAATAAGAAATATTGTATTATATGTTCCGTGGCATGTTGCCACGGCTTTGCCATGAAGTTGTCACGGATTATGTTAGTCCGTTTTTTTCTTTTTTATTCTAATTTTTATTAGATTTATTTTCATTCCATACATTTTGATTTCGAATTTAAAATAGAATGTAATATTATTTTTATCTCTAACTTATTTATTCTTGAAAAAGAATTGATACGAATTTAAAATAGAATGTAATATTTTTGTGTATCGAAATATATGTGTTTATTAAAGCAAAAAAAAAATAAAGATATGATATAATTTTTTTTTTTTGGCAACAAAACCCATTGGAAATATCAATGCAATTTCCTATATTATCATTTAAATATAAAAATTATATGTTAGGTAAAATAGTGACAAAAAGAATAAGAAAATTTTATTATGTGTTTCGTGGCACGTTGCCACAGTGTTGCCATAGATTGTGTTAGTCCATGGCAAATCCCTAGCAAATTTCTAGGGATTTGCCACGGATTGATTTTTTCCTTTTTTTTTATTCTAATTTTTAGTATATTTATTTTTATTGTATACATTTTGTTGAAATGGTCAGATGTTTTATAAACATTATTTTTATCCCTAACTTATTTATTCTTGAAAAAGAATTGATATTAATTTAAAATAGAATGTAATATTTTTGTGTGACGAAATATATGTGTTTGTTAAAATAAAAAATTTTAAGATATGATATAATTTTTTTTTTACAACAAAAGCCTTTGGAAATATCATTATAATTTATTTTATTTCCATTTAGAATATAAAAATTATATGTTAGGTAAAATAACGATAGAAAGAAAAAGAAATTTTTATTATGTGTTCCATGACAAATCTGTGGCAAGTTGCCACGGCATCGCCATGGATTGTGTTAGTCCATGGCAAATTGCTAGGGATTTGTCACGGATTGATTTTTTTCCTTTTTTTATTTTATTTTTATTATATTTATTTTTATTGCATACATTTTGTTTAAAATGGTCATATGTTTTATAAACATTATTTTTATCCATAATTTATTTATTCTTAAAAAGAATTGATATGAATTTAAAATAGAATGCAATATTTTTGTGTTTCGAAATATATTCGTTTATTAAAATAAAATAATTTAAGATATGATATAAAATTTTTTTTTTTATAACAAGAGCCATTGAAAATATCAATGCAATTGACTGTATTACCATTTAGAGTATGAAAATTATATGTTAGGTAAAATAATGATAAAAAGAATAAGAAAATTTTATTATGTGTTTCGTAACAAATCACGGAGTTGCCACGGATTGTGTTAGTCCGTGGCAAATCCCTAGCAAATTGCTAGGGATTTGTCATGGATTGATTTTTTTTTTCTTTTTTATTCTAATTTTTATTATATATATATTTGTTTTGCATACATTTTGTTTGAAATGGTCAAATATTTTATAAACATTATTTGTATCCCGAACATATTTATTCTTGAAAAAGAATTGATACGAATTTAAGAGATCTTGTCTAAGAATTTTTCTTTTTCTCCTTTGTAATTTTTATCTTGATTTTGTTGGGTTTTCTTGGATTTATTTTGTATCCCAAAGATTGAACCTTTTATCATGCTTTATTTTAAATCTCTTTTAGTTTAATAAAAATCTATTTTGAGCATTCAATCACTTATGTTATATTGTGTGGATGAATACTTTTGGATTTGCCATTTTCTAAGGATTTCGAGATATTAGATTAAATAGTGGGTGCCTAAATGATTTGTTCACCATATTTGCTTTCTTTTGATTAACTCGAGAGAGGAGTTAAAGGAGTATGACTTGGTGATTGATGGATTATGTGTGTTGCCTAGTCATAGAGACCTGAGTTTCCCCAAAATTGCTATGGATTGTTGATTCTAATGCTCGTTTAGGTTTGATTAGTGAGGTAGAGATACCCATTGCACTACAAGAAAAAATGTAGTTTAATGGCAAAAATTAGCGCCGAATTTTTTGTCGTTGCTAATTAATGATGGAATAGTGACGGCATAAAAATTTGTCGATAAGTTACGATGTCATTGCGAAAGAAAATCAAATTTTAAAAATAAAATTATTTTTTATAGATTTTTCAATTATTCATCACTAATTAGTGAAGGATTAGTGATGGATTAATCTAATTATAAATTAAAATTAAAATTTGACAAAAATCTTTCATTAATTTTTCAGTTTTCTTAATTCTTTATTTTTTAGAAAATAAAAATTTTAAAACTGAAATTTTAATTTAAATTTTTAAATATTATAATATTATCTTTTTTATATAATTCAAAAATAAAATTTTTATTCCCCCTCTACCTGTACTATTTCACATGCACACGCGTAGGCCTCTGCTAGTCCTCTCAATACATCAAACGTGCAAACGCAGCCACAAAGAAGGCTTCAATGACAAGTAAGCTTTTGTTCTTTCTTTTTGTACATGAGTTGTCCCTTAGGCAATTACTGTCATTGCGAAACAGGAAATACAATGAATTTGAGCGGTGCTTTCCGCGCGCTCAGTCGTCTAAAGCCTAGAATAGAGCATGAGCTAGTCAAGATAAACGTGGCAAGAAAATTGTTTGAGAGTATTAAGCTGTTAACAAGTGTGGACTGGGAGATTTATGAATTTTTATTTTTTTATAAATTGTATATATTCACAATATATTATATTATATTTTTTTCTTATTTTAGATCTTATATAATCTCACATATTTAATAATTTTGTATTAATTTCCCACAAACTCGATTCAAATAAATTGTTATCCACTTACATCCATACCTTAATTAGAAAATTAGAATTTTATTTTAAAAGATGAGAATTTTTAACTCTAATATTAATTTTTAACATTATTCTTAAAATAAGTTGTGTAAATGTCACATATGATGTTATTAGCATCACTTAATAGTCAGAGGCCAAAATTAGATTATTTTCATAGTTCAAATGTAAAGATTAATTTTTTAAATAAAGAGAATAAAACTCAAAACCAATAAAAGTTCGAGTAGAATTTATATTTTTATTTAAAAAATTAATACTAAGAAAGGACAAAAATAATAAATGAATAAAAGAATTAAAACGACTTACTAATATATTTACGAGTGCTTAGTAGTAGTTAGTAGCTTCTTTAATAAAGAATTAAGGGAAATAAATTTTAAATTGTGAGTGGTTAATTAATAAAGAAAGAGAGAGACAAAAAAAATGATAATTATTAAAAATGTAAATAATAAAAAATGATAATTATTAAAAGTATAAATAATGTATTATAATTAAATTTTAAATTTGACTTTTTTAAAAAAATTATGAGGGAGAAAATATTATTTTAATAATAATTCAAATAGTCCATAATTCCGTGACTTCCGGCTATGTGGTCCTCGCTAGTTGAAGTTCAGTCAATATATTAACTTTAACCTTGACCCTCAGTCAATATTTCACATGATGATAAAGGGTCAAATGATGATTCTCCAAGGGAAATTGTGTAACATGAATTTTCAAGGCTACAAGTACAAGTTTAATTCTTAAATCAAAATTTTATTTTAATTAAAAATAATAATTTAAATAAATTTTATTTTTTAATAATTGTCATATACTAATAATATATCAATTTTTTTCTCTTTAATTTATATCTACTTTACAAATTTAATAATTTCTTATTATTTTTATTGTCTAAGTATAACCTAAATATGAGTATGAGCAACTATGACATAGCACAACAGGAAAAATCGCCATTTGTGACGGCCAAAAACCCTCGCAAAACCGTCGCTGACCGTTTTTGCGACGGTTTTAGCCGTCGCAAAAAATGATGTCGCAATTTGCGACGGCCATGGGAAACCATCGCAAATTGCGACGGTTTTGCGAGGGAAAAAAATTCGTTGCTATTTACGACGGTTTTGCGAGGATTTTGCGACGAATATGTTTTGGTCAAACTTCACCAGAGGAACAATTTTTGCGACGGTTTTGCGACGAAAAACATTGACCCTCGCAAAACCGTCGCAAATTTGTGAGGGTTTTGCGAGGGCTATGGTTTGGACCCTCGCAAAATCCTCGCAATTTGCGACAGTTTTGCGAGGGGAGAATTAACCCCCAAGTCATGATCCTCGCAAAAACTGTCGCAATTTGCGAGGGTTTTGCGAGGGGAGAATTTATCCCCAAGTCATGACCCTCACAAAACCGTTGCAATTTGCGAGGGCTCAAGCCGTGGCCCTCGCAAAACCCTCGCAAATTGCGACGGTTTTGCGAGGGCCCAAGCAAACCCGCGGTTTGGACCGTCGCAAAACCCTCGCAATTTGCGAGGGTTTTGCAATAATTTTTAATTTTTTTATTATTATATTTATTTTAAATTATTAATTCCCTATAAATCATCCTTGAAATATTATACAAATAAATATCAAAACTATGTTCATAATCCAAAAAAATACTATAAAAAATTAAAAATAAGCCCAAATAAATATAATTAAAATATTAAAATATAATATAAAATACATAATAAGTATCTAAAAAAGTAAAATAATTCACAAAAATAAGTAATAGTGTATAAAGAGTATAAAAATAAATATAACAAGTCTATGTAAGTAATGAAGGAGCAGCTGCAGAAGGGGGTGGAGGAGGGGAACGAGAGCCCCTACGTGGGCCCGGGTGCTCATCAGCTGGATCAAATCCATCGTCAACATTTGGATCTTCATCTTCAGCATTAGCAGCCGCAATGCGCGCTTCTATCTCCTCTATAGATGGCATAGATGGTGCAGGAATACCTATTTTGTCCGACATAGCTGCCATCCAACCACCAAATGTAGACTGCTGTTGCCTCATGAAGTCCCGGTACAAGTCTATTTGGCGATTGAATCTCCGCTCAACCTGTTGAACCCTTTGCTCTTCTAGATGTCCAATATCAACTTGTGTAGGGGAAGATGCATGCAGTCCACTTTGAGACAGTCTAGTTTGAACATGTGTCGCCTCTGAGCCTAACCCAAAAACTCGTCCCCTTTTGAACCCGCCTTGTGCCTTTACAAACATGGCTTTTTCATCAAAAGGAACAACAGAGTTTACAGAGTCACTAGACTCGGACTGAGGAGTGCTCTGTATGAGATTTCGCACCTCATCCTAAAAAAAAAAAAAGAATTGTCAATAGTAATTATCAAAATAAAATACAAATTCCACGCAGTATAAAGAATTTCAACATATTTAATCTATATAGTACCAATGTCTGGCGAGATCGCTCACTGACAAACCGACCCTTTTGTGGCTCGCTCCGAAAGACATGTAATGTCTCAAACATGTCCGTGTAGCTAAAAGAACTCCCTCCTTGGCCCGCTACATTTATGTTAACACAATGTAATCATTACAATCTTACATAAATTTGTAATAAAACAATTTAGATTAATAATTAATTAAGGCATGTAGGTGAATTACCAAACGGTCCTCGTGTTACGTGAACGAAATAGACCCTCCGATATGCGTGCGACTACTCCCACGATTCTTTTTGTTGGTGGATGACGAGCTTCGATGCTTCTCCGATCTCCGAGTACTCGCAAATGTCATTCCAATATCGTGCCTCTATCCAATGAGGACATACCCAATCATCGCTCTTCCTCAGCCTAGACATTATGTCCGAAAATCGGGTCCGACACTTCTTTTCCCAAGTTGATCGAATTAGCGAAGCATACTCTTCCCTCCACCGAAAATATTTCTGCATGATCATGATTAAGATTTCTGATTAACATATAACATAGTACTTAAACGATAAAAATTACTCAAAAATTGCTTACCCCAAATTCTTGAAACCATAAGTCTCGTACGGTTATCGGAACGTGCGTGTATGTCGGATACGAACCAGTGAAATACTGCTGTATTATATTTGAAATTTCTCGGACACATTTGTCCGAGCCGGCGAACCTATTTTTGGTGCAATGACAATGTACAATATAGTTATGTTAATCTCAAAAATAATAATAATAATAATTGAACTAATAATCAACATCTTACAAAGTATGAATATGTTACTTACCCATTTCCCCGTAGAACAATCCAAGGTCGGAGTCCGTAACTTGCAACCCAACGAATGCGAAGTCAAGCGACGGATGATTGAAAAGCCGGGGATGGTACTCCTCATCTCCAATAGAGCCATGTAATGAACGAGGCATCGAAAGCCTTTGTAGGTCGAGTAGGGGATGGAGTATAAGACTCTCGACCCTCCCGACTCCCCTCCCTCAATGATCCTTCATTAGAAGACATTGCTAAAGGAGATGAAAAAAGAAAAATAAGTAACCAATAAAGACGAAGCCCACTCCAAAAGAAGGATGTAAATAACCGTGAATAAAAATGATAAAATAATAATAACATTGAAACGTTATATCTATTCACTAGTTTAAAGTAATACAATAATATGTATGATAATGATGGATATATCAAAATAAACATTGTACTTGTAAATTGAATTTTAAAAAAAATTGACATGAGTCTCCCTATAATTGGACATTTCCCAGGCACAAGGCCACCTCAAGATTTGACAACCAAAACGCTGTTACAAACAACAAAGACAGATCTTTCAAATATAGAAAAATTCAAAAGATAACTAGGGGTAATCACCCATTACCCAAGAGGAATGATCACCCATCACTCACGGGGTTCCAATTAAAATGTTAGATATAGTTAAAATCAAGCTAAAAATTATAAATGCCTCTGTCCTTGTGAATTGTCTGTCAATACAGCAACAATACAATATATAAACTACCTTGTTGTTTACACCACAAAAGAATATAATAAGGAATAACAAAAATCCTCCGGACAGTACAAGTCTAAACGAAAGATTCCTGCAAAAAAAAGAAGGAGATGAGATTCCCGACAATTAGACAAAATTGTATGTGATGGAATTTAAAATAATAAAAATTAAAAGATTCAAGGCATGTAGATTCAAGTAACAAATAAATTGTAAATTAAAATTTGACATGGGATAGTAATGATGCAATAGATTTCAGGATTCCCTCACCATTAACTATATTATTTGTAAATGAATTGAAATCAGGCCTATTCACTAGAATCATTCTCCGATACAGACTCATCATCATCTATTGAGGTATCGCTATTCGTTTCCCATTCATCTTCTTCCTCTTCATTTATAGGAGAACTTTCCCTTGCTGTTATAGCCTCATCATGAACATCCAACATTTCACTCATACCATTCTCATGCGTCAGAATACCAAGATCAACAAATAACGATATGCTGACTTCGTCAGTAGCATCTACTTCTTCCTGATAAGCTCTGTCAACCACGGATGCATCTATTATATGTCGAGCTTTGGTTTTGCAAACTGCCAACCAATCAGATCTTGGCCTCTTACTCCCTGGATATGATGCATAATACACTTGGATAGCTTGTTGAGCTAGAACAAATGGATCATAGTTAGCATAGCTCCTTTTGTGGTTAATTTCTACAAGATTATACTGTGGATGTACCTTGGTACCACGATTCAATATTTGATCAAACCAGTGACATTTAAAAAGAACAATGCTTTGCTATGGATTACCAGGAAATTGCACTTCAATAATCTCATTTAACACTCCATAGTAATCAGGTCCTGATGCGTCATTTCCAATCCCTTTCACGCAAACACCACTATTAACTATTTTCTTTCCCTCCGCATAATCATGAGTGTGAAATCGGTAACCATTAATTATGTACCCACTATATGATTTCACTAGCCTTGACGGACCCCAAGCAAAGTTCCTCAAGCATTCATTTGTAACCATATTTTCTGAATCTTGTACCTAAAAAACATTAGACAAGTTAACCTCGTAATTATGAAAGTTATAGCATTATGAAACTCCATTGAATCCCCAATGGAGTTCCAAATGCAAGTTATTAACTTATGAGACTTACATATCCACTAAACCATTCTACAAATTCAAGGCTGATTCTTCTATTGATTTCTATCTCTGATATAGTCGGAGCCAGACTTCGTAAGTGTGCCGTGAATGCCCTGTAATGCATTAGAATTAGATTGAATGAGTCAAAATCATTATGAGGTATCGTTTATCGTATAAAATGTATGAAGTAGTAGCTTGTACTCAATTTATGGCTGCACTTCACCACAATTAAGCAACATATAAATTCTTGCTGCAACGAATTCTTCAGAAGTAAGGAACCGAGTTCGAATTCGTCCTATCACCCGTCCTTGAACATTGCAGATTGATAGCCCAGGTTCTTGCACCCTCTCTAATCGTTCTCCTTCTTCATTACGCGCCGGAATTGTACGTTTTGTTTGTACATGTGGCTCAAAATAATAAGAGAAGAAAGTGGATGCTTCCTCAACTAGATAAGCATTGCAGATTGACCCTTCAACTCTAGCCTTATTTTTCACCTTGATTTTCAATTGATGCAAATACCTGTCATTTAAAAAAAAATTCGACTTCAGTCACACACGCTTATATCGAACCTGCTATTCAAAGAATTAGATTGAATGATTCGATTACCGTTCAAACGGGTACATCCACCTATATTGAACAGGGCCACAAACTCTTGCTTCGTAAGGCAAATGAATTAATAGGTGTTCCATTACATCAAAGAATGCAGGTGGAAATATCTTCTCCAACTTACATAACAATAAAGGAATGTTGGACTCCAATTTGGCCATATGAGCTACATTCAACTTAGGAGAGCATAGATCACGATAAAAAAGACTCAACTCCGTCAAAACACCCCATACATTAGAAGGAAGAAATTCCTTCAATGCAATTGGAAGTAGTCTCTCCATGAATACGTAACAGTCATGTGATTTCATACCGGATAACTTCAACTCATTCAAATCAGCACATCTTCCAATGTTTGAAGCGTATCCATCTGGGAGTTGCAATCCCCTCAACCATTCTAGCAAAAGTTTCTTTTGTTACGATGTCAACGAGTAAACGACTTTAGGTATAGCCACTTTTCCTCCTCCCACATTCAAGGCATGTAGCTCGGGCCTATGGCAATAAATTTCTAAGTCACGTCTAGCCTTTAAATTGTCTTTTGATTTACCATTTACCTCAAGAACTGTATTCATGACATTGTCAAATACATTCTTCTCATTGTGCATTACATCAATATTATGTCGGACCAAATTAGTACGCCAATACGGCAAATCCCAAAAAATACTCCTTTTTGCCCAATTATGAGATATTCCCTGCCATTACTCCTTCCAATTTCTTTGCATGTTTCTGTAATTTTTTCATAATTAGACAAACTATCCCAGATTTCTTCACCGAGTAGGGTATTGCACGAGTTGTGATGTCTCGGAACCTCTATCATTCCTAAAAGATCTCGTATCCCTCCTGTAAGGATGATCCGATGGTAAGAAACGACGGTGACGAGTCAAACCATGATTGTTTCCCACCATTTTGTAGATGAAAAGACTTTGTATTGCCCATACAATATGGACAAGCCAGTCTCCCAGCAGTGCTCCAGCCACTCAACATACCATATACAGGAAAATCATTAATAGTCCACAAAAGTGCCGCCCGTAGTTGGAAGTTTTGTTTCTTCGATATGTCATAAGTGGTGACACCTTCAAACCACAATTTGGTTAATTCGTCTATCAAGGGTTGTAAATAAACATCCACCTAGTGCTTTGGATTCTTGGGGCCCGGGATAATGATTGTTAAAAACATGACTGGATCCTTTATACATATCCACGGGGGGAGATTATACGGTGTGAGAATGACCGGCCAGGATGAATATTGCTTACCCGACATCCCAAATGGTGAGAATCCATCTGTACATAAACCAAGTTTGACATTCCGTACTTCTTTTGCAAACTCAGGATACATTCGATCAAAGTGTTGCCATGCTTCAGTATCACGAGGGTGACCCCCTGGTGCCTTTCTCCGATCTGCTCTCTCCATGCCATCTCATGTGTTCAGCTGTTGTTTTGGAAGTATACAATCTTTGTAGCCTCGGTGTTATCGGGAAGTAATACATCTTCTTGAATGAAATTTCCCTTCTACTTGTGTTCTTCCCAACCTTTTTCTGTGCATATCGAGGATGGCCACAAAATTTACACTCTCTACGATTCATGTCATCTTTCCGATAAAGCATGCATCCATTATTGCATACATCTATTTTGTGTACCTGCAAACCCAACCCAGACCACTAATTTTTTCATCTGATAGAAATCATCGGGAATCGTATATCGCTAGGCACAACCTCTTTCATCAATTGCACAACATCGTTAAAGGCTTTACGGAAGAGGTTATTTTCAGACTTAATGTTTAATAACCTTGAAGCCAGTGAAAGCTGCAAATGTTGTGTGCATCCATCCCATATAGGAGTCTCTGCCGCCTTTAACATATCGTAAAACCTTTGTGCCTCCACATTAGGTGGCTCTTCAAAATGAACTGCTGATGGAGCTTCGGGGGAAAGTCGAGTCTCGCTACGTCTAAGACCATTTCGCGAGACAGATTTTCTTGATGTGAATCAAATTCTGGGATTGAGGTAGACACACTTGAGGGACACTCGAATGGCTCACCATGACATGTCCACCGGTAATACCTAGGCACAAATCCAGACTTCCACAAGTGGAGCTTAACTTGTGCTGGATCCAGATATTTTTTATTCTTACATTTTGCACACGGGCATCTAATTACGCTTGACATTGCATTTGATAAGGCAAATGTCAAAAAAGCCTTAACCCCTTCCTCAAATTCAATAGTGATCCATTTTACACCTGAAGCGTGCCTTCTATACATCTAACTACGATCCTCCATGACGTCTAAATGAGAGAAAAGAACAATCAACTCAATAATTAAAATCACCCCTTAAACAAAAAGAAGAGAAGTATAATTACATTTTCCTTTCTATTATCTAACAAAAAGAGGTCCAAAACATAGAATTTACAACTGCTATCTTTGGATACAGTTACACCTTCAATATATACGTTTTAACCAAGTATTTAATCTTAATTGAGGAATTTGATTAAGATTAAATACTATTAAAGCTAATTATATTCTTATTTTACACATTCCAATGGTTAAATAATAACATTTTATTTATTTTCATTCCAATGTTTATATTTGTTTAAACTCTCTCTATAACGTATATTATTCCTGCTATTATTAACATCCACCTATATATGAAATTATTATTATTATTACTCCTTTCATTACTCCTATTCTTATTCTTATTAGCAATATTATTTTTAATAATAATGCTATTATGGGATATATACTCATGCTCAATCGAATAATACACTCCAAGATAAGGGTAGTTATTCTATTCCACATTAAGTAGCGGCAAGATTTTGAAAAAAATTTTGACAGAGTCTCCCCCTGTAATTGGACATTTTCCAGGCACAGGGCCACCTCAAAATTATACAATCAAAATGCAATTGCAAACAACAAAGACAGATCATTCATTTATACAAAAAAAAATAATAATAAAAGGATAACTAGGGGTAATCACCCATTACCCAGGAGGAGTAATCACCCATTACTCACGGGGAATCCAACATTTGAATTCAACAAAAATGCAATTTATATGAACAACACGCACCTCCTACATCTTCATAATCTAAGGAAACGGATTTCTCACATAAAAAAGCCTTCAAAGCATTCTACTAGAGTTAAATCTTCCACTAGAGACACTAATATATTATTATAATCAAGTAATAAGATTACTAAACTAATCAGAAATCAACCTTCCTATTATGGCATCATAACCAATCAAATTAATTTATAGGGGTTTATATAGCTAAAACATAGTTCCCATATAATTTGATTAAAGTAGTAATTTTTTTATAACAGGGTAAAAAAGAGTGCACTTTGTACAAAGTATATCACAGATAAGTATAGATCAAAACACATTGAATGTTTAAAAAGGACAACAATTCCAACTAACAATTCAGCAATTCCAGTTCACAATTCCAAATTTAAATCAATAATCTCACATCAAACCACCATCATGTCACTCCTAATCTCCTCAAATTCAACCCCAACATCAATACAACTTTTATACATCAATTCAAACTTTGCTCATTCACAAATAATCACCCAAATTTCAAAGCTTCAGGGGAAATGCAAATCTGCCCAACACGGACTTAGTTTATAAGATAATGAAGTAGCTCAAGAGATAAATTCTAACTACTTACCCAAACGAATCAGCTTTAGCAACAGCACAGCAGTAGCACAGGAATGGCAGTGGAGGTGCTCACTGAGGGGGCGGTCGAAGGGTGCGAGGAAGAGCGAGGGGGCTGAGGGGGATCTACGGGAAGGGGGGCTGCGGGGGTGGGAGCACCAGGGAGTGGGGCGCGGGATGGGGGGGGAGTTGAGGGAGGGGTGTCGCGGGATGGGGAGAGTTGAGGGAGGGGGCGCGGGGGTGCGGGGGAGTTGAGGGAGGGGAGTTGCGGGGGGGAGGGGGGAGGGGGGGCTGCGAGATGGGGGGAGTTGAGGGAGGGGGGGCGCGGGGGAGTTGAGGGGGGCGCGGGGGTGGGGGAGTTGAGGGGGGCGCTGCGGGATGGGGGGAGTTGAGGGAGGGGGCGCGGGGATGGGGGGAGTTGAGGGAAGGGCGCGGGGGTGGGAGGGCCGGGAGTGGGGCGCGGGATGGGGGGGAGTTGAGGGAGGGGGGGCGCGGGATGGGGGGGAGTTGAGGGAGGGGGAGCGGGATGAGGGAGGGGGGAGCGGGAGGGGGCCGCGGGATGGGGGGGAGTTGAGGGAGGTCGCCGGCGGGGAGAGGGGGGAGAGATGGCGGCGGCGCAAGGGGAAGAGGAGGAAGAAGGATGTGGGAAGGAGGGGGAAAAAAAAGGTGGGAGTGAAAAATTTTGGAAATTTTTAATTTTTTTTTAAAAATTTCTAGCTATTAACGAAAAAATAAAACCCTCGCTAATTTCTCATAAATTAATACGAATAACATTATAAATCGATCTATACATTATAATTTTTATTATTTTTTAGTGATTCTAATAATATTATTATTATGTAAATTATTTTTCTTTATATATTTTAATTTATACACCACTTAATCAAATAAATAGATAAAAAAAATTAGATATATGTATATATATATATATAATTATATAGTATAATATATATTAATATGTTGGAGGTGAATAACATTACAAATCGATCTCTACATTATAATTTTCACTATTTTTTTTAGTAATCTCAACAATAATAACAGTATTTGAATTGTTTTTCTTTACATATTTTATTTTATACACCACTTAACAAAATAGATATATTAAAAAATTGGACATATGTATATACATAGCTAAATTAGTATAATATATATTAACATGTAGGAGACGAAGAACATTACAAATTGATCTCTGCATTATAAATTTCATCATTTTTTTAGTGATATCAACAATAATAACAGTATAAAGAATTATTTTTCTTTATACACTACTTAATCAAAGTGATAGATTAAAAAATTAGACATATGTATATATATATATATACCTACATGTTATAGTATATATATATATATATATTAAACTAAACAGATACTTATATACATTATATACATATACTTATATATTAGAATAAGTATATAACATAACATAATTAACTATATACATTTACTTATGCAATACATTAGGTGTATAACATGACATAATTACATATACAAAATTATAATAAAATACACTAATTGAGACATGTTATTAAAAATATTTCAGTAAACTTGTCAAAATACACCATCACATAAACACATAAAGAAATTTTTTTTAAAAAAAGATTAAAACCCTATTTTGTTGTAAAACTCTCGCAAATTCATCGCAATTAGTGACGTATTTGCGACGAATTGGGGTTTTGAGATTTTCTATAAAATTTTTCATTTATTTATTTTTTAATTAAAAATATTGACCGTCGCAAAACCCTCGCAAATTGCAAGACCTTTGCGACGGATGTTCAAAAATTTTTAAAATATTTTTTAAAAAAATAATCGATCGTCGCAAAACCCTCGCAATTTGCGAGGGTTATTTGCCGTCGCAAAACCCTCGCAATTTGCGAGGGCTGAATTACCATTGCAAAACTCTCGCAATTTGCGATGACTTTGCGATGGACGTTCAAAAATTTTAAAAATATTTTATAAAAAAACACTTTGTCGTCGCAAAACCCTCGCAAATTGCGAGGGTTTTGCGATGGAAGTTCAAAAAATTTTTTAAAAATATTTTTTTAAAAAATAACTTGCACATCGCAAAACCCTCGCAAATTGCAAGGGTTTATTGGCCGTCGCAAAATCCTCGCAAATTGCCAGGGTTTTGCGATGGACGTTCAAACTTTTTTTAAAAATATTTTTTTAAATTAAATCTCCGTCGCAAAACCCTCGCAATTTGCGAGGGTTTTGCGATGGACGTTCAAAATTATTTTTAAAAAAATATTTTTAAAAAAATAAATTACCGTCGCAAAACCCTCCCACATTGCGAGGGCTAACTATCATCATAAAACCCTCGCAAATTGCGAGGACTTTGCGATGGACGTTCAAAAATTTTAAAAATATTTTTTTAAAAAATAATTTGTCGTCGCAAAACCCTCGCAATTTGCGAGGGTTTTGCGATGGACGTTCAAAAAATTTTTTTAAAAATATTTTATTAAAAAATAACTTGCCGTCGCAAAACCCTCGCAATTTGCGAGGGTTTATTGGCCGTCGCAAAATCCTCGCAAATTGCGAGGGTTTTGCGATGGACGTTTGAAAATTTTTTTAAAAATATTTTTTTTAAAATAACTCGCAGTCACAAAACCCTCGCAATTTGCGAGGGCATAAATACCGTCGCAAAACCCTCGCAAATAGCGACGATTTTGCTACGAATTGCGACGGGTATTTTGGCCGTCGTAAAACCGTCTCAAAATCGTCGCAAATTGCGACGATTTTGGTCAACTCGCGACTTGTTTGAAAATCGTCGCAAATTGGTCACTATTAGCAACGGTATTGAAGCCGTCGCAAAAAATTCGTCGCAAATCGCGATTTTTCCTGTAGTGTAGGTTGTTACCCCCAGTTGGGCAAATTAGATTAATACGTAGTAGTATACTTTAATAAGACATAGTGTGTTTTGTTCAAAATTATAATGACATTTTGCCTAAGTAATCCTTTTAAACTTTTTTCCTCAGTATCATTTTTAACTTCGAACTGTTTGCCTGTTATCATCTTTCCAATTCTTTTTATTATCACTTTTATTTTAATTTTTTTGATCTATTACGATCATTGAATTATTCTTAAAATATTAATTGTTTAACTATCACTTTATCATACAAAAATTATAAATTTTTAGAGAGGAGTCATCTCATTCTTTTTAATAATAATTTTCTTGTATAATACATGATTTGGTGTAATATATCTATCATGTTGTGTAATAATTTTCTTAGGACATCTAGACATTTATTATGGAAATATTTATAAATCCATAACTAAAGTCTAACTAATTGCAAGGGTTTAGCGACGGAAATTTATTTTCATTTTTTACTAAAATTTTTTGAAAAAACATTCTATAATCGTAGCTAAAACCTAGCAATTAGAGAGGATTTTTTTTTTCGTAGCTAAATTCTCTCTATCAAAAAGGGTTTAGTTACGGATCCTTAATTTTATATGAAGGCTTAAAATGACAAAAATCATCAACATGAAAGCATGTTAGGAAAACGAAAAATTTACCTCTATGATTAAGTGGCTCTCTTCACACTGGTGTAGATATTGTATAAGGATATTTGAGGCTAATGGCTCATGTCTTTGCAAACATCTACTGCGTCTCATCCACGTGAAGCTTGCGATCTTCTAAAATGGTATCCGTAGCACAGCCGGTGAAAGCTTAAAGAAGTGGGTTTGATCAGCTTTGGTGAAGCTTCAACGAAATGATGTTTTTAGGTTTGTCTCTGTGATTGAATGTTGAATGCAGAAGTTGTTTTCTTTGCTTTTCTTCTATAAAATGAAAGCTCACAAAAAGCTAAAGCAACCAACTTACATGATTTCATCTGCCTTTTCAATCCTTCACCGAGAGAGAGTACAATCTTGTAAAAACAAAAAGCCCATACAGCCTTTTCAAATTATTTATTCTTAAGTTTGAACACTCATAAATAATAAATCTCAATTATTTATTTTTTAGACTATAAATAATTAAGCTCAAATAGACCAATATAAGATTTTATATATGTTATCTAATTTATATCTAATTTAATTTTTTAATTATTCAATTTGAGCCTTGGGCCATGAATAATTAATTAACCAATTATACTAGATAAAATAAATACTCTCTCTCGAACCTTTTATTTTATTCTAATCCAATAATAAATTAGATTAATAAAATAAAAACGCATAATTATCAAAACTAATTTCTTAACCCAAATCTTTCATGACTTAAGGGCCATTCCAGGAACCAAAAGACACATTGCCTTGGCTACTAAAATGACCAAAATACCCCTACTATATAAATAGCTATATTTTACATTTTAAATATTTCCTAATATCACCATAAGAAAATATTGAATTCAAGGATAATGCTACATTAGCAAAGTCTTCGACCTACAGGTGTAATGACTAAAACAAAACAAGAAAATTGTGAATCTGCCATAGAAAATATTTCGTGGCAATCAGCGATGGATTTTACCACGGAACAGTAAAATACAAGCAACTTGCGAGGGAAAAAATACCCTAGCAAATCCGTGGTAATTTGCCACGGAATTGCGATGGAAATAGTAGCAAGTAGCGATGCAAACATATTCCGTCGCAAATCGATAGCATAAAAAGGCACAAAAAATTATGCCAAATATTAGCCACCAATTTGCAATAGAAACATTTCCGTGGCAAAATTATACTAAACTTTAGCCATGAATTTGCCATGGAATAACAAAGTAGTGATAAAAAGAAATGGCTAAATTTTTGTTGTGTGTTCCAATTGCCACTAATTGTCACTAGTCCGTGGCAATTACAAAATTTCCACGAAATCACAAAATTGCCACTAATCCGTGACAATTCCGGGGCAGATTACCACGGATTTGCTAAGGCATTTTTTTCTTTTTTATTTTGTTCCAATTTATTAATTATATTGGTTTGTATTAATTTTTGTTCCATACATTTTAAATAACAACGACAAAATATTTTGTCAATATCTTGATTTATTTATTTTTAATGTATTTTTTTTAAAAGGAATTGAAAATAAGATGTATTATTTTTAGTATTGAAATATATGTTTATATTAAAATTATAAATATTAAAGAAACGATATAATTTTATTTTATTTCGACTGTAAAAGCCATTAAAAATTATTTTGAAAAATTATATTATCATTGAGATCTCATCTGAAAGTATGTTAAGTAAAATAGTGATTAAAAAAAATGACTAAATTTTTGTTGTGTGATCCGTGGCAATTCCCTGGCAGATTGCCACGGATTTGCCACGGTATTTTTTTCTTTTTTTGGTTCTAATTTATTAATTATATTGGTTTATATTAATTTTTGTTCCATATATTTTAAATAACAACAACAAAATACTTTGTAAGTATCCTGATTTTTTTATTTTCTAATGCGTTCATTCTTGAAATGGAATTGAAAATAAGTTGTTTATTTTTTAGTATCGAAATATACATTTGTATTAAAATTAGAAATTTTAAAGAAACGATATAATTTTATTTTCGTTCGACTGTAAAAGCCATTGAAAATTGTTTTGAAGAACTATATTGTCATTGAGAGTACATAAAAAAGAATGTTACGCAAAGTAGTGATAAAAAAAGGGCAAAATTTTTTGTGTGTGTTCCGTGGCAAATCCGTGGCAAGTTGCCATGGATTTTGTTAGTTCGGGGCAAACCCCTAGCAAATTTCTAGGGATTTGCCACGGATTGATATTTTCTTTTTTTAGTCTAATTTTTATTATTTTTATTTTTATTGCATACATTTTGTTTAAAATAGTCACATGTTTTATAAACATTATTTTTATCCCTAGTTTATTTATTTATGAAAAAGAATTGATATGAATTTAAAATACAATGTAATATTTTTGTGTGTCGAAATATATGTGTTTATTAAAATAAAAAAATTTAAAATATGATATAATTTTTTTTACAACAAAAGCCATTGGAAATATCAATGCAATTGACTATATTACCATTTAAAATATAAAAATTTTATGTTAGGTAAAATAATAATAAAAAAGAACAGCAAAATTTTATTATGTGCTCCATGAAAAATCCGTAGCAAGTTGCCACGGCGTTGCCACGGATTGTGTTAGTCCGTGGCAAATCCTTAGCAAATAGCTAGGGATTTGCCACAGATTGATTTTTTCTTTTTTTATTTTAATTTTTATTATATTTATTTTCATTCCATACATTTTGATTAAAATGGTCAAATGTTTTACAAACATCATTTTTAACTCTAACTTATTTATTCTTGAAAAAACTATTCATACGAATTTAAAATAAAATGTAATATTTTTGTATGTTAAAATATATGTGTTTATTAAAATAAAAAAATTTTGAAGATATGATATATTTTTTTAAAAAACAAAAGCCATTGGAAATATCAATGCAAATGACTATATTACGATTTATAATATAAAAATTATATGTTAGGTAAAATAGTGATAAAAAGAATAAGAAAATTTTATTAAGTGTTCCGTGGCAAGTTGTCATGGCGTTGCCACTAATTGTGTTAGTTCGTGGCAAATCCCTAACAAATTGCTAAGGATTGATTTTTTTTCCTTTTTGCATTCTAATTTTTATTATATTTATTTTTGTTGCATACATTTTGTTTAAAATGGTAAGATGTTTTATAAACATTATTTTTATCCCTAATTTATTTATTCTTGAAAAATTTTGATATGAATTTAAAATAGAATGTAATACTTTTGTGTGTTCAAAAATATGTGTTTATTAAAATAAAAAAAATTTTAAGATATGATATAATTTTTTTTTACAACAAAAGCCATTGAAAATATCAATGCAATTAACTGTATTACCCTTTAGAACATAAAAATTATATGCTAGGTAAAATGATAATAATAAAAAGAACAAGAAATTTTTATTATGTGTTCCGTGGCAAATCTGTGGTAAGTGGCCACGGCGTTGCCACGGATTGTGTTAGTCCATGACAAATCCATAGCAATTTCCTAGGGATTTGCCACGAATTGATGTTTTCCTTTTTTTTATTCTAATTTTTATTATATTTATTTTCATTCCATACATATTAAAATGGTCAAATGTTTTATAAACATTATTTTTATCTCTAACTTATTTATTCTTGAAAAACAATTGATATGAATTTAAAATAGAATGTAATATTTTTGTTATCAAAATATACGTGTTTATTAAAGCAAAAAAAAATTAAAGATATGATATAATTTTTTTAACAACCAGCGCCATTGGAAATATCAATGCAATTGATTTTATTACCATTTAGAATATAAAAATTATATGTCAGGTAAAATAATGATAAAAAGAATATGAAAAAATTATTATGTGTTCCGTGACAAATCCATGGCATGTTGCCACGTCTTTGCCACGGATTTTGTTAGTCCATGGCAAACCCCTAGCAAATTGTTAGGGATTTGGCACGGATTAGTTTTTTCCTTTTTTATTCTAATTTTTATTATATTTATTTTTATTGCATACATTTTGTTTAAAATGGTCAAATGTTTTATAAACATTATTTCTATCTCTAACTTATTTATTATTGAAAAAGAATTGATACATATTTAAAATAATATGTAATACTTTTGTGTGTCGCAATTTATGTGTTTATTAAAATTTAAAGATATTATATAATTTTTTACAACAAAAGCTATTTGAAATATTATTGCAATTAACTATATTACCATTTAGAATATAAAAATTATATGTTAGATAAAATAGTGCTAAAAAGAATAAGAAATTTTTTATTATATGTTCCGTGGCAAATCCGTGGCACGTTGCCACGGCTTTGCCATGAAGTTGTCACGGATTATGTTAGTCCATTTTTTTCTTTTTTATTCTAATTTTTATTAGATTTATTTTCATTCCATACATTTTGATTACGAATTTAAAATAGAATGTAATATTATTTTTATCTCTAACTTATTTATTCTTGAAAAAGAATTGATACGAATTTAAAATAGAATGTAATATTTTTGTGTGTCGAAATATATGTGTTTATTAAAACAAAAAAAATTAAAGATATGATATAATTTTTTTTTTGGCAACAAAACCCATTGGAAATATCAATGCAATTTCCTATATTATCATTTAAATATAAAAATTATATGTTAGGTAAAATAGTGACAAAAAGAATAAGAAAATTTTATTATGTGTTTCGTGGCACGTTGCCACAACGTTGCCATAGATTGTGTTAGTCCATGGCAAATCCCTAGCAAATTTCTAGGGATTTGCCACGGATTGATTTTTTCCTTTTTTTTATTCTAATTTTTAGTATATTTATTTTTATTGTATACATTTTGTTAAAATGGTCAGATGTTTTATAAACATTATTTTTATCCCTAACTTATTTATTCTTGAAAAAGAATTGATATTAATTTAAAATAGAATGTAATATTTTTGTGTGACGAAATATATGTGTTTGTTAAAATAAAAAATTTTAAGATATGATATAATTTTTTTTTACAACAAAAGCCATTGGAAATATCATTATAATTTATTTTATTTCCATTTAGAATATAAAAATTATATGTTAGGTAAAATAACGATAGAAAGAAAAAGAAAATTTTATTATGTGTTCCATGACAAATCCGTGGCAAGTTGCCACGGCATCGCCATGGATTGTGTTAGTCCATGGCAAATTGCTAGGGATTTGTCACGGATTGATTTTTTTCCTTTTTTTATTTTAATTTTTTTTATATTTATTTGTATTGCATACATTTTGTTTAAAATGGTCATATGTTTTATAAACATTATTTTTATCCCTAATTTATTTATTCTTAAAAAGAATTGATATGAATTTAAAATAGAATGTAATATTTTTGTGTTTCAAAATATATTCGTTTGTTAAAGTAAAATAAATTTAAGATATGATATAATTTTTTTTTATAACAAGAGCCATTGAAAATATCAATGCAATTGACTGTATTACCATTTAGAGTATGAAAATTATATGTTAGGTAAAATAATGATAAAAAGAATAAGAAAATTTTATTATGTGTTTCGTAACAAATCACGGAGTTGTCATGGATTGATTTTTTTTCTTTTTTATTCTAATTATTATTATATATATATTTTTTTGCATACATTTTGTTTAAAATGGTCAAATATTTTATAAACATTATTTGTATCCCGAACTTATTTATTCTTGAAAAAGAATTGATACGAATTTAAAATAGATTGTAATATTTTTGTGTGTCAAAAAATATGTGTTTATTAAAATTAAAAAAATTTAAAGATATGATATAATTTTTTTTTACAACAAAAGCTATTGGAAATATCAATGCAATTAACTATATTACCATTTAGAATATAAAAATTATATGTTAGGCAAAATAGTGATAAAAAGAACAAGAAAATCTTATTATGTGTTTCGTGGCACGAATTTGCCATGGATTGTGTTAGTTCGTTGCTAGAGATTTGTTGCGGATTTATTTTTTCCATTTTTATTCTAATTTTTTATTAGATTTAATTTTATTCCATACATTTGATTAAATAGTTTATAGTAATAGAGAAAATATCATATTTTTCTTCTAATTTCGTTATTTCTGCATTTATAAATTTGAATTACAGTATATTATTGATCAATTTTATTCTTAAAAATAATTATATTTTTAATTTTTAATTTATAATATTACCAGCTCAATTACGGTCTAATTACGATTGGACCATTGAACCGTGAACTAGTAAATTTTTCGATTCGATATTTGATCCAATTCTAAAAATATTGTTTCTGGGTAACTATTGTGTCGATAGAATGTATATTGAGGTCTCTGCTGATGTGCAGCAGACAATAGGTTGTTTTAGAATTTGTCATTCAAGACTTGAAGCAAGAAAGTTTAGCTAAAAAAACAGGCCCCATATTTTTTTATAACTATAAACAAGACTTTGTGGCTTTGTTTTTCATTACCCGATTTGTCTTGGTAACCGCCCATGAAAAATGTGGGAGACTAGAAAAGGATTTTAATTTTCTTGAAAAACTAGAAATGGATTTGAGGTTGGAAGTTTTTCCTAACCGACTTTTGGATTTGAGAATGAAAAGTTTTCCTTCTTACCAACTTTGAATCTGTTATTTTGAAGAAGGCCCAAAAAAAGCTGTTTTGGGCTCTCAACTTTAGGTTTCTCGATAGATGAGGTATTTAAAGACAAATAGGACCGCTTATCCTTGTTGATCAAAGGATTCAAATCAATCATTTGGACCTCAAGGTGTTTTTATATTCATATTTTTATATAAATATAAATATCTTAAACTAGAATATTTTAATTCATATAAAAATATTTATTAAAATTAATTTTCTTACATTTTCTATTTCGGTAACCAAATTAAAATTTTTAATTATCTTACTTCTTCAATCCACTTCCTTTCCTTTCTTTCCTCTCCATAAAAATAAACCTAAATACCTAAATTTGCTTATTCTATTTTCTTTTCCCTCCAAATCCTCCAATCCAAACACACACTAAATCACTCCACACACACACATATAATAGGAGGTTACAGAAGACTTTCATTGTTATACGTGACAGTATCCGCAATTTTTATTATAACATGAGGTATAGTTCTTTGTTGATATTCAGCGCGTTAAATTTAAAAGAATATATTTTTAAAAGAAAATGTAAAAATTTATTAATTTTGATAAGGTTACCTGATTAATAAACACTTAATAGACTTTTATAAAATTGTGAAGTTATAAATATAAGTTAACAATTAATAGACTTTTAAAAAAATACTAAAATCATAATTAAAAATTATTTATTTAATACTTTTTATTTTACATCTCTTTATGCAATGCATGAACATCAAATTAGTATCTCAAATAGTACATTCTTTTATCTGTAAGTTTACATACATTGAAAAATTCTTGGATTATAAGTCAAATATATAAATTCTAAACTTCTGATCAAGAATTTTAGTGGTCATTGCAGTATTAAGATAATTCTTTGTTAATACACTGCAAAATTTTTGTTCGTATTTTTTATTTAATATGTAAAAAAAAAAGAAGTGTAAATCAAGCTTAAAATGTAATGTTAGATTAAATATATTTTTAATTAATTAAATTACTCTTTTATTACAAAATATTCTTTTATATACACATGTGCTCTACAATAAGTGCCCTGTGGTTTTAATATGTGAAATTAAATTTGACTTATTTGCCTCTATATGTTGAATGCCAGCTTAATACGCATAAAAATGTCATTTCGATAATGAAAATACCATTATTGAATAATTTTTCTAATTTAACATTGATGTTACAATGAAAAATGTAAGAGGGTAAAGTAAAATTTGCCCCAAGAATTCATGGGTAAACAAGAACTTACCTTAGTATACCCATCAGTTTAACAAAATTTCTTATTATACTGTCTTTTATTTTTAGTAATATTCTTTTTGTATGCCTTTTTCTTCCTTTCTTTTGAATCCTTTCAAGATCTCCGTAGCTAAGTGTAGTTTTTGTAGTGTTGCCATCCGAAAATTGATCCTTTATATTACCCAATTTAGAATTTCTTTATTTTAACCATGAAAATTAAAAACTACACTTTTCAATAAATGTTTTCTTTATTTTATTCTAATTTTTATTATATTTAGTTAATTAATATTCTATTAAATAATCCTAATTCTTTGTTTGAGAAATTTTTTTACATTTCAAAATTAAGGATATATTTTTTCTTTCTCACTTCTTTTTTTCTTTCACTATAGCAATGATTATTTATTCATTTCCTTTACAGTGGCTCCATAATCGACTGCTTTCCCACCTTCATTTTTCCTTACTCATTTTTCTTTCAACCTCAGTGTAGAATTCTCACCTTCATTGTTCTCCCAAGTGGCTGTCGGCCATTCTTGGAGTTTCCTTTGAATTTTTCACTTTGTTCATCAAGAAAAAACCATTCACTTGGATAAATAATTTTTTAATTACAAATATACATGTACGTCTGTACATATATATCTGCATAGCTAGCTAGAGTATACTATCTTTTAATTATTACATTTAATTATATATATAGACATTCTTTCTATAATTTTTATTGTAAAATTAAACTTTATAAAATTTTATTTGTCACATTAGTAATATTTATAAAAGTGTATCTGTAAAAGTGTAACGTGTATAACAAGTAGGAAATGTCAAGTAATCTATTAGAAACAGTAGTACATGTAACAGTAATGCATGCAAAACAAAAAGAAAAAAAAGTTGGAAGATCTTTTCCTCTTCTTCTTTCCTTGTCTCTTCCCGATATCACCTTTTCCCCTTCCTCTTCTATCTTCTCGATATCATCTTTTCCATTTTTTCCCCTTCCTCTTGTCTCTTCCTCGCCTCAGATTCCTCCCCTCTGTTATTGTCCCTCCACCTATCATCTACAGCTCTTCCTCTTCCTCCTTGTGAAATGAGATTAAATACATTCTTTAAATACATGTAAAATGAGAGTCATCACTCATTTTGAAGTGAATCCGGACTTAGAAAATGACCCAAAAAATTGTTGTAGTCAAATAATTTTGTCCAATTGTTTTCATTGTCCCATAAATTAGGCTCTTTTTTTTTTCAATTGCTTAAAATAAGCTCCTTTTATCCTCTTTTTTGTTCTAGTGAAAAGCAGTTTTGATATATTTTCAGTTGTGTTTTTATTTCTGATTTAATTTTAAAGAGCTAAAAAATGTTATTTTGGAGACTGTTTTGGCTTATTAATAATATTGAAATAAGAGTGCCATATTATTGAAATGTCAGCAAAGTGCAACAAAATTAGATAAGACGTGAAACAATGAATGAGCTAAGAAGTCATGGCAATCATAATGAGTGTGAGTTTCTAGCACTTGCACTGGTCAGTGATCGATAGCTTTGACTAGGATGGAAACATTGAGGATGATTTTAGGGAAAAGAGAAAGGTCATTTTATGCACTGTGTAAGTCACTTTTCTGGTAGGGAATCTGAACTTGATTTCTAATTTCAAGCCATCACCTGTTAATGCCATTTTCTACACTATGCTTGATGCGTTCAGACTTGGGTATAAAAATCATACAAAACTAAGCACATTCCCAATCAAGTTCAAATTAAAATGTTAAACCCAAATTACACATATGAGCAAGCATACTCATCATTAACTGAGCATAGGGTTCAAACAAGTGTCGATCCTCAAGGAACAAGTAGACATTGATTACCCTTCATTCATTGTTTAACCGACTCAATAAAGTGAAAAATAAATAAAAAGAAAAAATTAAAAAGAAAATAAAAATAAAAATATGTATATGTCAAGGATGTAGATTTATGCAACTCAAGCCCTTGTTTAGACAAACATGATCTTAAAGAACTTAACCACTATCATAACCAATCATTCTCTTGACATCATGAAGGATGAAGGTAGACTCACTTTGATGGTCAATCCATGAAATCACTATCTCCTAGATAAATTAGAATCACTTGGTCCGTCTCAACTAATTCATCCAAAAGATGCATTAAACACAATCCTTAATTAAATTCCCTTGGTCTCAGCGAATTTAGAACATGAAATTAATCAATGAACCCTTGGTCTCGGAAGACATCAATTAATCTTCAATTACCAGTTCTTAAACAATCAACCCCCTTTGGTCCAGCAAGTCAATTTCCAACAAAATATGAAACTAAAAAATCGAAACACCCATCAACCCCCTTTGGTCCAGCCAGTCAATGGATATAATCAACTAACTAATCTCGTAATAAGCATAAGTAATTGAATACAAAAAATAATAACCAATTAATCAAAAGATCAAATAACTCTAGAAATCATGAATATCTAAAATAATTTTGAATTACAATAAAACAATTAACATATCATTGTCAAGAAAAAGAAAACAAAGTAAAAGAACGAACTCATAGACAAGCCTCCTTCTTCTTCCTTTGAAAACCTTTTTGTACAACCCTCCTTGAACTTTGAAGAATTCTCCTTGGACTGAGTGATTTTCTATGATGATCAATAAATTCTCCCCTTTTCCCTTGTGTTTTTCATCTATTTATAGGCTTAAGAGGTGCCTAAATTCGTAGGTACAAAGTTCTTGGCCGAGTAGAAGTTGGAAGCTGCTAAAACTCTTCAGATTTCCAAAAACGCGTAGAAAGATCGCAGCACCGCCTCAGGGACAGACCACAGCTGGCGCCACCTTGATCCTTCGGAGCCGGCGCTGCCTTAGTTCTGTTTCTCCACTCGTCCGTCGATTTTTCTCCGAATTGTGTGCATACGTTCCAGAGTGCAGCCGGCGCTGGTTCCAGCCTTGCAGCCGGCGCCACCTTTGCTCTGTTTCGCGACGATTTTGCTTTGTTTTATCCAAAATCCTGAGAAAATGACCAAAATACCTTTCCATGGGTAAAATCTCAAATATGAAAGAATATGACTAGTTATTTCACAAAATGTATTACAAAAGAGCCTCAAATAACTAAGCGAAGTATAACGAATTTAGCTCCTATCACATTCCCCCACACTTAACTCTTTGCTTGTCCTCAAGCAAAGTATCAAGAACAAGTAGGAAAAACACAAGGTTTTAATCACTCAATCAATTCCAAAACCATATCTTCAATGTTTTCTTTATTCATGAACATAAAACATATGATACTAAATCTTTCACAGCCAATGCAAGACTTGTGTAGTGATTAATGACTTAGTAGAACCATCTCAATACTTTACAATATTCTCAAACCATTGGAAAGAAGTCAGTTTAAAAAGAATATGCATTCCATATGCTTACTTTTCATACACTCTCTCCACTAATCCGAGACATATCATGATTCTACTTAGATCAAGTAGGACTTTTAAGCTTGTAATGTAAGACTAAATGTTTGTAATATGGTTTAGCAAACAAAGGATATAGGAACATCAAAAGTCAAAGAAAAACTGAGAGTAAACAAGAAAAGGGTAACCAAAATAAACCTATAAGTCCCAACTCTTCTTGCTCTCCTATTCCACGAATCAATCAAACCATAACCTTATATAACAACCCTTATGTATTTCAAGCAAATCCTGCATTGTTCTTTTTTTTCTTTCACCTCTTCTTTTCATCAACTCTTTTCCTCACAAGATCACTCAATTTTCCAGCAATGGTGTCAAGTGTTTTACATGAACTTACTTTTACAGTTCACTCACCATCTTTTTTTTTTATCTTTTTCCATTCTTTTTTTTTTCCAATTCTTTTTCAATTTTCTCTTCTTTTACTCCTCTTTTGTTTTCACTACTACTGTTCTTTTCTTTTTCACTCACTTTTCTTTCTAGCAGCTTGTTGTTTTCTCTTTTCACTTCCTCTCGTTTCTTTTCTTCTTTCTCATCTTTTTCAGCTCACCATTCTTTTCTTTCTCAATTTTTTTCAACTTCTTCCTTCCATTCCACTTCCTTTCTTTTCCTATCTCCACTTGTAATTGATCCATGACTGAAAGTAACAAGTCATGATCTCCATCCTTGCATTTTTTCCAACATACATATACTTTCATCCTTCAAGAGCATAAAGATTTGGAAATTATACAAACTCTCAGTACAAGGAATGGACAAAATATCATGACGGGTTTTAAATAAAGAAATCACCAATTTAGGCTCAAAATAGGCACTAGGGATAATATAACAATAGGTAGGCTTGAAAAGCTCAAACTATCCAAAGAAGGCCTATTACCGTCATCCCTAAGTTAAATCATGAATGTCTTTCTTATTTCGCCTCGAGAGGTATTCAAGTAAGTTTTAGAATGTTCCATGAATTTTAGAGAAAAACAGGTTCAAGAATAATGCAAAACATTTGATCAAGAACTTCTTTGTCCAAGTGAGTGGAAAAAGTCATGCATAAGCCATCAATGATCTAGAACATATGCTCTATAATCCAACATGCACTAAAAAAAATATAGCTTGAAATTGAAAATTTTTGAAAAATCCCGTTCCCAAGAATATGTATAGAAGAATTGTCAATCAAACCACTCCCCCACACTTAAACTGGACATTGTCCTCAATGGTCAAATAAATATAACCAAAACAACCAATACTATGGGACCAAACAAAATAAAAGAGAAGAGATAGAAAAAACAAATTTCCATTCATTGTGACGTACAAAAGCTGAATGCGTGAAGAGGGAGGCAGCATCAACGTACCTAAAAAATACAAAAGAAAATACCAAAGCATAACAACTAGAAAAGAAAATAAAACAAAGACAAACGAAATAGAAATGGCCAGAAAACAACCACTGCTTGGGAAACCACACATTTTCTTGAAGGATTGACATTCACAGAGCATGCATACGGGTATGAAAATGGAAGAACAAAAACATGAATACTAGAGCATTGGCACAGCATGGTGGGTTGAAAACATACCTGTTGGAGCCTTAAAAACATGAAGAATATGGTTGAATGGCTTGAAGCTCAAGAACAGCCTTCTTCTTCACCGTCCAGTGCACTGCATCCATGAACACCAGCGAAGCTTCCGTCCACTGTCTTCCTTTCTTCCTCCGGTGAAAACTTTAATGCTAGACTTTTTAATTCACGGAATATGACTCAGCCATAATTTCTGTTTGGTGAGCAATGAATATGGGTAGAAGGAAAAGAAAACTTCTCAGAGAAAAAATTGCTTCTCCTTCACTGCCTCAGTTGGTATTTATAGGCAGTGGCTTCATGAACCAAACCCAGAAGCCAGAAAACCAAGAGACATAAATGTCCTCTCGGTTGGCTTCCTTTGGTTTCAAAACCAAAAGCCAGAAGAGGAAAAGGCACGAGAGAGATAGAGAGAGAGAACCAAGAGTCACCGGGAAAAAGAGAATATTTTTTCTTTTTCCTTTTATTTTATTTTTCCATACAGAAAGCCAAGAGTCATGAAACTAAAAATAATTATTTTGATAAAAATAATATTCTCGGGATTTAATACCCGAATATTATTTACAAAATAAATTTCGGCTTCACCCTAAACTCTTCTAAACTGTGTCCGAAAAAAAATCCTATGGTCCAAGCTGTTGGACCAAAATAATATTTATTATTTTTCTTGAACCCGAAAAGTCCAAAATAATAAACATTAATTATTTTCCTTGGGATTAAATAAATAACCCAATAAACAATTAATTAACCCAAATGAACTAAAAAATAATTAAATATTAATTTTTTATTTCTTGGGATTTAAATAAATAAATAACTCAATAAATAATTAAGTAATAATTATTTTTTTCTCTAGTTTAAGTCCCGGTTAATTTTCTAATTATTCAAACTGGACCCAAGTCCTGAATAATTAATTAACCAATTAAACCAGATAATAAATTTCTCTCAATTTATTTTATTCTAGTCCAATAATAAATTAGACTTCCCGAATAAAATAAAACTCTCTCAACTGAGATCAACTTCTCAACCCAAAAATTAATTAGGACTTACAGGCTATTCCGAGGACCAAAAAGACACATCGCATTGGCTACTAAAATGACCAAAATACCCCTACTATATAAATAGATGTATTTTGCATTTTAAATATTTCATAATATCACCATAAGGAAATATTGACCCCAAGGACAATGTTGCATTAGCAGAGTCTTCAACCTACAAGTGAAATGACTAAAATACCCCTCTACACATCGCCGTACATTTAGAGAGGAAGAAGTGTACTAATACCTCTCTAAAGACATCTACCATCCTTAGGCCTCTAGTCCAATGATCCATGACTTTCTGGAGTATTTCCACTTTCCAAGGGAGCTACCCTAAAGCAAACATCCAAGTCATATTTCCCAAGGCCTTGAATATTTAGATCATCTGGACAACCACAAGGGGCGATATAATGTAGAAACTATCTTGTACAAGCCCGTCTTAACTAACTAGTCACACATACCCAACATACAAGTATATTGGCCCTCCGATAGAACCTTAACTATAGTATATCAAAGTATATGCTTCCAGCTTCGCCAGACCACTAACTCATACTCAAGTCATAGAGTACTAGTCCACACTGTAGCGGTAGTAGACTAGGTTTCTACCATATAGTCCTTTTTAGAAACTACTACTACAGGTCCTGTTCTACGTATTTGAAATATGCTTATGTCATGAAGTGAGTGGACTACTCACTGGCTAAAGGTAATCCATTCCCTATTTGAAATTCATAACATAATAACCTAAACATGACGAGATTCCCATTCTCATCAATCAATTAAGAACAACTGTTTATGTGTTTAAATAACCCATGATCCATACCTTACTGTGAAAGACCTCCATTCACATTGATCACTTATTTATACATAATAGGTCTGTTCCAAACAAAAATGTACACAAATAAAGAAAATAAATTCACAAACAATTTTCAACAAATAAATTCTTTTATTAACATATTCGATATTTTCATCAAAAAACTAGTCTTAAGAGGGCATATTCCCAACATTTCTATGTGGATTCGTCGAAGAGAATGTCCACCTGTTCGGGATGTGGAAGACTGTCACCCACATAACGTTTCACTCTATGGCTATTAACTTTGAAAGTGCCCCAAGTGGGGTGGGTGAGTTCGAGGGTGCCAAAAGGGCCGATCTTACTGACCGTGAATGGTCCCAACCACCGAGATTTCAATTTACCGGGAAAGAGTTTTAAACGAGAATTGAATAACAGTACTTGCTCGTCTAGTTTGAATTCAGGTTGGTAAGTGATATGCTTGTCGTGCCACCGTTTGACTTTCTCCTTGTATCTTATGGATTGATCATAAGCATCGTTTCGCAATTCCTCCAAGGCTGTGAGTTGAAGTAACCTGGACTTTCCAGCTGACTCAAGATCGAGGTTAACTAGTTTTATTGCCCAATAAGCCTTGTGTTCAATTTCAACGGGTAAGTGACAGGATTTACCATAAACTAATTGAAACGGAGTTGTACCAATCGGTGTCTTAAAGGCTGTTCGATATGCGCAAAGGGTATCATCTAATTTTAAGCTCCAATCTTTCTGAGTATGATTGATAGTTTTTTCCAAAATTCGTTTGAGTTCTCTATTAACCACCTCAACCTGTCCACTTGTTTGAGGGTGATATGGGGTAGCCAATCTATGGTGCACACCTAGGTGTGTGAGAACTTTTTTCATTTGTGCATTACAAAAATGAGTCCCCCTATCACTAATAAGGACCTTAGGCACACCAAAACGAGTGAAAAGTTTTTTCAGAAATTTAACCACCACCCTTGCATTATTAGTAGGTAAGACTTGGGCTTATACCCATTTAGAGACATAATCCACTACCACTAAGATATATTTATTTCCTAAAGAACTAGGAAAAGGTCCCATAAAGTCTATGCCCCAACAGTCAAATACTTCACATGCTTGAAAATTTTGTAATGGCATCTCATCAGATTTTGAAAGGTTACCTGTGCGTTGACACCTATCACAACTTTGGACAAACTTATGGGCATCTTTAAACAACGAGGGTCAATAGAATTCGGCGTCTAGCACCTTTCGTGCAGTGTTGTTGGCTTGGTAATGGCCTCCAGCAAGTCCTTCATGACAATGTTGAAGAATATCTTCCCCTTTCCTAGAATTCACACATCTCCGAATGATTTGGTCCGCATAACACTTGAGCAAATATGGATCATCCCAGAAGTAATGTCGTACGTCGGAGAAGAATTTCTTCTTTTGATGTGTCGTGAGGTTTTTTAGGGTAATTCCTGCAGCCATGTAATTAGCAAAATCGGCAAACCATGGTGGGGTTTGGATCTCACCTTCTATGAGCAAGAGTTGCTCATCCGGAAAAGCGTCATCAATGTCTTCGTCTAGCAAGGATTCCAGGTTTGGATTATCCAATCTTGACAGATGATCTGTAGCCAAGTTTTCTGCCCCCTTTTTGTCCTTAATCTCCAAATCAAATTCCTGCAATAATAAAACCCATCTTAGCAATCTTGGTTTGGAATTATGTTTGGTTAGTAGGTACTTCAGGGCTGAATGGTCCGTATATACAATGACTTTGGACAAAATAAGATAAGAGTGGAATTTATCAAAGGCAAACACTATGGTAAGCAACTCTTTCTCTGTTATTGTGTAATTTTCCTGTGCATCCGTTAAAGTCTTGCTGGCATAGTATATCGGTTGGAAGTGCTTGTTCCGTCTTTGTCCCAATACTGCCCCAACTGCAAAGTCACTTGCATCACACATTAGTTCAAAGAGGAGAGACCAATCCGGGGCAATTAGAATGGGTGAATTAATCCATTTCTCTTTAAGTATGGTAAAAGCGTTGAGACATTTATCATCAAAATTAAACACAGCATCCTTTTCAAGTAAAGAAGTAAGAGGTTTCGAAATTTTTGAGAAATCTAAGATAAACCGCCTGTAGAAACCTGCATGACCAAGAAAGTTCCTTATAGCTTTTACCGAAGTAGGAGGAGGTAGCTTCTCGATTGCTTCAATTTTTGCTCTATCGACCTCAATACCCTTCTTTGAAATTTTATGCCCTAGCACAATACCTTCTTGTACCATAAAGTGGCACTTCTCCCAGTTAAGCATGAGGCTAGTCTCTTCACATCTTGCGATCACCTTCTCAAGGTTAGATAAACACAAGTCAAATGAATCACCAAAAACTGAGAAATCATCCATAAATACCTCCATGATGTCCCCCAAGAGTCCTTCAAATACAGCTGTCATGTACCTTTGGAATGTTTCAGGGCCATTGCAAAGGCCAAATGGCATCCTACGATATGCAAATGTACCATATAGACACGTGAAAGTGGTCTTTTCTTGGTCTTTCGGAGCTATGGGAATTTGCAGGTAGCCTGAGAATCCATCTAAGAAATAATAATACTCGTGTCCGACTAACCTTTCCAACATTTGGTCAATGAAAGGAAGAGGGAAGTGATCTTTTCGAGTGGTTTTGTTTAACATCCTATAATCTATGCAAAATCTCCAACCCGTGACCAATCTCATAGGAACTAACTCAATTTTATCATTGGGGCTCACCGTCATTCCTCTCTTCTTTAGTACTACTTGAGTAGGACTTATCCAACTGCTATCTGAAATAGGGTAAATGATACCGGAATTTAAGAGCTTAACCACCTCACCTTTTACCACTTCACTTATATGTGGGTTCAACCTGCGTTGGGGTTGCACTACGGGTTTTGCACTTTCTTCCATCAAGATCTTGTGTGTGCAAAAGGATGGACTAATGCCTTTAATATCAGTGATCTTCCAAGCTATCACCCTTTAATATTTTTCCAACAGACTTACCATCTTGGTCTTTTGTTTTGCCTTGAGATTTTTGGCAATGATGACAGGCAAGTTACGATCCTTAGCCAAAAACACATATTCCAAATGCTCGGGTAGGTCCTTTAAGTCTACTTCGGGAGGATCCTCTATAGATGATTTCATTCTCCCTAAATTGCATTTTTCTACGTCAAAATTCTGCCTCCCATCCTCGATATGAAATTCCTCCGAATATGCCATTGATGTTTCCATCAATTCTTCCTCAATAGATTCCTGCATCATCTCAAAAATTGGTTTGTCAAGAATGTAAACTCTTAGACGCAAATCATCAGAAGTCATAGGTTGTTGCATGCTCTTATGGATTCGAATGATAACTTCCTCATCCCCAACCCTCAGTGTCAACCTCCCTCCATGGACATCAATTAATGCTTTTGTTGTAGCTAGGAAGGGTCTACCTAAGATTAAGGGGACTTTAGAATCTTCATCCATGTCAAGAATAACAAAATCCATAGGAAATATGAATTTATCAACTTTTACCAACACATTTTCAATGATGCCCCTAGGGTATTTGATAGATCGATCCGCGAGTTGAATACTCATCCTAGTGGGCTGTGGTTCTCCTAGGCCTAGCCTTTTAAATGCTTTATATGGTAGTAAATTAATTCTAGCACCTAGGTCAGCTAATGCATTACAGACATGAAGAGTGTCAATTAGACATGGGATAGAGAAACTTCCTGAATCTTTTGCTTTTTGGGGTAAACTCGAGTTGTCCTGCAAGATGGCTGAGCATTCTTCGTTGAGGACTACTGTAGACAATTCTTCTAGTTGCTTTTTGTTGACAAGCATGCTTTTGAGGAATTTGACATATTTGGGCATGTGGATTAAAGCTTCACTGAGGGGAATGTTTATGTGCTGTTGTTTAAATACCTCTAGGAATTTGTTGAACTGAGCGTCTTTTCGGGCCTTGTGTAGACGAGTAGGGTATAATACGTTAGGCTGAAAAGTAGGTTTTTCGGGAGGTGGACAGGGGATAGCCGACGCCGGTTCCAGTGCTTCAGCCGGCGCCGGTTCCATTCTGTGTTGTATCGTTTCAGCATTTATGGATATCCGGCGCCGGTTCTCCTCTTCCAGCCGGCGTCGGCCTTCATCTAGTCTGTTTGGCAATTTTTTTCCACTTCGCAACGTGACCGCAGCTGTTTCCATACTGGCTAACGGTGTGAGTTCATGAGATTTTATTACCTTATCCGTAAAAAACCAGATTTGTAGTTCCATGTTGCGGATCATTGCGTCGAATTTCCTGAATGTGGAATTGATTTCTTGGAAACACCTTGTGACATGCACTACAAATTTACCAACTAAGGTTTCAAGCTTTGTTGATTCTGGTGCTATAAGTGTTCCCTCCAACGCGTGATGGAGGTACTGCCCCCAGTTCGACCTTCTTAGATCCCAATTCGCCATTTCTCCTGAACAAGGAGACGAGTTAGACATGGAATCTACAAGAGTATGCAGTTAGTTTAAAAGACGTAGTCCAAGTTGGTTAGTTTAAGTTAGGTTACACAGTTATATAAGAATACACGAAATACAAAAGATAGCACCATTTTGCAGAAAGAACAGAATATACATATTTATCTATTGACAAATTTATATATTTACATGGTTAAATCAACAAAATCCGAGTTTTCATGCTATTGGTCCCCGACAACGGCGCCAAAAACTTGATGCGTTCAGACTTAGGTATAAAAATCATACAAAACTAAGCAAATTCTCAATCAAGTTCAAATTAAAATGTTAAATTCAAATCACACATATGAGCAAGCGTACTCATCATTAACTGAGCATAGGGTTCAAACAAGTGTCGATCCTCAAGGAACAAGTAGACATTAATTACCCTTCTTTCATTGTTTAACCGACTCAATAAAGTGAAAAAAATAAAAATAAATAAAAATAAAAATATGTATATGTCAAGGATGTAGATTTATGCAACTCAAGCCCTTATTTAGACAAACATGATTTTAAAGAACTTAACCATTATTATAACCAATCATTCTCTTAGCATCATGAAGGATGAAGGTAGACTCACTTTAATGGTCAATCTATGAAATAACTATCTCTTAGATAAATTAGAATCACTTGGTCCGTCTCAACTAATTCATCCAAAAGATGCATTAAACACAATCCTTAATTAAATTCCCTTGGTCTCGGTGAATTTAGAACATGAAATTAATCAATGAACCATTGGTCTCAAAAGACATCAATTAATCTTCAATTACCAGTTCTTAAACAATCAACCCCATTTGGTCTAGCAAGTCAATTGCCAATAGAATATAAAACTAATAAATCGAAACACCCATCAACCCCCTTTGGTCCAGTAAGTCAATGGATATAATCAACTAACTAATCTCGTAATAAGCATAAGTAATTGAATACCAAGAATAATAACCAATTAATCAAAAGATCAAATAACTCTAGAAATCATGAATATCCAAAATAATGTTGAATTACAATAAAACAATTAACATATCATTGTCAAGAAAAAGAAAACAAAGTAAAAGAAAAAACTTATAGACAAGCCTCATTCTTCTTCCTTTGAAAACCTTCTTGTACAACCCTCCTTGAACTTTGAAGAATTCTCCTTAGACTGAGTGATTTTCTATGATGATCAATGAATTCTCCCCTTTTCCCTTGTGTTTTCTATCTATTTATAGGCTTAAGAGGTGCCTAAACTCGTAGGTACAAAGTTCTTGGCTGAGTAGAAGTTGGAAGCTGCTAAAACTCTTCAGATTTCTAAAAACGCGTAGAAAGAACGCAGCACCGCCTCAGGGATAGACCACAGCCGGAGCCACCTTGGTCCTTCAAAGCCGGCGCCGCCTTGGTTCTGTTTCTCCACTCGTCCGCCGATTTTTCTCCGAATTGTGCGCATATGTTCCAGAGTGCAGCCGGCGCCAGTTTCAGCCTTGCAGCTGGCGCCGCCTCTACTTTGTTTTACCTAAAATCCTGAGAAAATGACCAAAATACCTTTCCAAGGGTAAAATCTCGAATATGAAAGAATATGACTAGTTATTTCACAAAATGTATTACAAAAGAGCCTCAAATAACTAAGTAAAGTATAACCAATTTAGCTCCTATCAGTGCTGGTGATGGCTTTTTTTCTTCGACAATCAGAAGGTTTCTCTTAAGTTACGCATTGGGACATATTCCTCCGGAAATTAGGAAATAGGAAATGGACATAAATAAATATTATTTTTTGTAATTATTTATTTTTACTAATTAATATACTTTTAAAAATTAATACATATAAATATTCTACATTTTCTTTTAATTCTAACCAACAATAATAATTTCATAATCAATTAGTTTTTTGTTAAAATACATTAAAAATGAAAAATCAATTTCATAAATCATTTTTTATCTCTATAAATTTTAATAAAATTTTAAATTACAACATTAAATTAAACAATAAGTACATTTGCCTAATTAGTTTTTTACTATATATATATATATATATATATATTTTATTATATATGAGTTAAAAAGATTATACATATGTTATTTTAATATTTTGGGTATGCATAAGCTCGGTTTGAATTTGTATTTTACATTCAAGCGTCATGTGAGAGGCATGAGTGATTTCACATGAAATTAAAGCAAGAACATGCAATGATTTGACTATTAATGTGGACATCTCTATCCACACAATTTCAGCTAGTTTGGTATATGTCTTTAAAAGTAGTACCTTTTGGCTGGGAGATGAGGTATAGAGAACCCTTATTGGCACTGAATTCCTTTTGGATGGATCCGGTGCAATATAAAATGTGCAATATTTAATCTTTACTGTTAAATGGCATTATGTGTATATGGCCATATACTTGTGCGGCCTTAACTTCTTTTTGCTTCATTTCCTTTACATTCCCACCTCCATGACCGGCTCCTCCCTCCCCTCCCCCTCCTTCCCCCGGTGCCACAATTCTTCATCCCTTTTGTTTTTCTCCCAAGTGGCTGTCGGCCATTTCCTCTTACACTTTTCCTTAACCGAGAACAACACCACTCCATTTTCTTTGAATTTTTCACTTTGTTCATCAAAAAAACGCCATTCACTAGGAGTTTAGAAGGCTGGCATTTGCTGTGTAAAAGCTGGAACAAGCTTCATGGTAAGCCTCCAAGAAAACCATTCACCATTTTCTTCCTTCTCCATGACCGAAATCTATAGCATGCTTTCTAGTTTTGTAGATCTGAATTTTAATGCTATCCTTGTGTGTTATATTGATGAATAAATGGTGAATTTGACTTAGAACTATGAGAAACAAGGTGAAGGTGATATCTTATATGTAAAGAATGCATTTTTTTTAATGATGATTATAGTGGTCTTCATCATCATACTTTTAATTTGCTGATGCATCCTATTACTTCTAGTTACCTTTTTCTTCCATAAGTCATTTTTTCTATGCGCTTTTTTTCTTCTCTATTCTTGATGTGTTTAATGACCTACTTTTTAATTTGTCTAAATGAAGGGCAAAACATAAGAATATTAACCTGGGAGAAAAAGGTGTCATTGTAAGATCAGCATCTTTTGCTCATCCTGAAGATCTTTCAAAAGCTGGTCCTGGTATGACATTCTATATGGTATATGTAATCTAAATTCCCTTTTTTATTGCATTGAGGACCTATGGTGAAATTACAATCTACTTTCTTTAGGGCATGACCTATGGTAGTACAACTATGATCATGAATCATGCTTCTTTTGAAACCAATTCAAAATTTGACTACCTCTCAAACCAATTAAAACTCCCTATCTCGGAAAAAGAGAATCGAAGAAGAAATTCCGGTCCCTTTGTGATTTTTTGAAGTCCACTAATAACTGATATATATCTTTGCAAGGAAGAAGAGACGCCATGAATAGAGATAGTTTAATATGAAAGCAATTATAGAAAATTAGTGCAATGGAGTTCATGCACCATTGCATGAATTAAATTGGCCTTATCATGTACGAAAGTTGTATCCTTTTAAAGAATGTATTTAATATTATCTCGTTTCACAAGGAGGACGAGGAAGAGGGAGATTACAGCTTGTAGAGGGAGGGAAGAAATGAGGGAGGACTAAGGAGAGAAAAAGACAAGAAGGAAGGGAAAAAGATGATATTGGGAAAAGTGAGAAAAGATGAGAGAGATTAGTTTGTTCAGTTTTGTCAAAACTTAAAGTATACATGAAACCTATAATAAGAAAGAGATGGTAATGATGATATTTGGTAAAATTGAGCAAAGGGCTACTATAATCATTCGTTAAGAATTCTATTATTTTCTTGAATTATTAAAATGTGGCAAATACACTTCATTTACCTACTTTAATTTTTGTCATAACTCAAGGCTTTTTTATTTCTATTATGTCATATGGCAACATGATATTGTGTACTAGTAGAATGAGTTTTTTTTTTTAGTAATATTTTGGTATTATGTTGTTATATCTCCTATCCTTTTACAGACTTTTTGATTTCTATTAGTGTCCATATGTACTCAGATGTCTTTCATGCATAGGTTGTAGGAAAATTTGATAGAGGATAGGAGTTGGATGTATAATCAGTATGTGACTGGGGTTAAAGGAATTACAACCGAATTTGTTAGGGGAGTCGATCAATTTCTTCAATATGCTTTATCAAGAGTAGTAACTTCTATTAATCCTAATGAAGTGGGATGTCCTTGCGCAAAGTGCAACAATTTACATTATCATACTACGAAGGAAATCAAATTGCACTTGTATAGAAAGGGATTTACCAAAGATTATTATAATTGGACATGCCATGGCAAAGAATTTCAAAATTTGCCACACATGTCCAATGTAACTGTGGATGGAAATGCTTCGAGATCAACCAATCGGTATCGAAAAATGATGATAGATGCAGCAGGACCAAATTTTGCCCCAGATCCATCCTCCTCTACTACTGAAAAACCTCCTAATTCCAATGCTCAAAAATTCTATAATATGTTGAAAGCTGCAGATACTCCCATATAGGAAGGGTGTATGAGCCACTAGCTCATGTCTATAGTATTGAGATTATTGAATATTAAATCAGAAAATAACATGTAAGAGAAATGCTTCAACCAAGTCGTGATATTGATGAAAGAGGTTTTGCCTCTAGGGAACAAGATACACTGTGACTTCTACCAAACAAAAAAGTTAGCTACTGGACTTGGGTTATCGGTTCAGAAGATTAATGTTTACACCAATGGTTGTATGCTTTATTGGAGAGATGATGTTAATAGGAGAGATTGCAATTTTTGCAATCATCCTCGCTATATGTGTAAGAAAAAGGTGGGAAAAAATAAGCAGCAGAAGGAAATCTCCTTTAAGCGAATGTATTATTTCCCGATTACACCAAGGTTGCAAAGACTGTATGCATCCAAAACAACTGCAAAACACATGCGAGGTGTAATGAATCATCCTAGATGGTGAAGCTTGGCAGCATTTTAATCAAACTTATCCTGATTTTGCAAACGATGTGAGGAATGTTAGACTGGGACTGTGCACAGATGGTTTCGCTCTATTTAGATTATCGGGAAAGCAATAGTCATCGTGGCATGTTATTATCACTTCATACAACCTACCTCCGTGGATGTGTATGAAGAATTCGGTAATGTTTTGACAATCATTATACCAGGGCCAAAGAATCCTAAGTAAAAACTAGATGTGTATCTGCAACCATTAATTGATGAATTGAAGCAGCTGTGGTTTGATGGTGTCTAGACTTATGATGTTTCAAATAAACAAAACTTTCATTTGCGGGCAGCCCTTTAGTGGACCATCAGTGATTCCTTGCATATGGCAAGGAAACTTGCTTGCCGGTATTGCATGGAGTGAACAAAGTTGTTTCAATTACAAAATGGTGGGAAACAATGTTGGTTTGGTTGTCACGATAATTTTTGCCAATTGAACACCCTTTTAGGAGGGACACCAAGTCTTTTAGAAATTATAAAAGTGAGGAAAAATCACCAACTCCATCACGTAATTCCGGTGATCAAATGTGGAATCGAATTTGTAATCTTCTAAAAATAATCGAGACTGCAACGAAGCTTGGGAAGAGTGATGGTAGGGGTGAATTTCACAATTGGGCAAAACAAAGTATATTTTGGGATTTGCTTATTGGCACACAAATCTCATTCGTCACAACTTAGATGTAATGCATAATAAAAAGAATGTTTTTGATAATGTGTTGAATACTGTCATGGATGTTAAAGGAAAGACCAAAAATAACGTAAAAGCTCGTCATGATTTGGTCAGGTATTGTAACCAGCCAGAACTTTGTGTAAGCCGAGAAAGGAATGGGAAAGTGTATATGCCAAAAGCATGATATACTTTAACCAAAGAACAAAAAAGACTTTTTCTTGAGTGGGTTAAAGAATTGAGGTTTCCTGATGGTTATGCATCTAAAATTTCCCGGTGTGTTAATTTGAAAGACTTGAAGATGTCCGGAATGAAGAATCATAACTATCACGTGTTTATGAAGAGATTACTTCCCATATCACTAAAAGGAATTGCTTCCAACAAATATATGGACTATTTTAACTAGTTAAGTCTCTTCTATAGCGATTTCTATGCTTCTAAGTTGTCAGTTACACATATGTGCAAACTGGAAAAAAATGTAGCACTACTAGTATGCAAGCTGGAGAAAATATTTCCACCGGAGTTTTTTTATGTGATGGAACATCTAATTGTGCATTTACCTTTCGAAGCTAAAGTTGGTGGTCCTATTCAATATAGATAGATGTATCCATTTGAAAGGTAAATTAATGCAAACGGGACTTAAATGTATCAAATTTCAACCCCATGTACAAATATAAGTTTTTGATTTCATGACTGTTTTTCCATTTAGGTACTTGCATCATTTGAAGGTTAAAGTAAAAAATAAGACTAGAATTGAAGGATCAATTTGTAATGCGTATTTAGTTGAAGAAACATCTACATTTTTCTCCTATTACTTTGAGCCTCACTTGCAAACAAGACATACTAATCGAGCTCGTAATGATGTGGATAACAATGAAGCTCTAGTTCATGAACAAGTCTTGTCAATTTGTGCCAATTCTGGAAAGCCAATTGGAAAGTTAAAAACACGGTATTTGATCACAAAAGAATTAAGACCTGTCACCAATTACATCTTGCTTAATTGTGAGGAGGTGCAGCTATACATTATATATATATATATATATATATATATATATATATAAACACTATTTTGATCATAAATGAGCTACTAAAAACCTTGCTAATATGATATAATACTTGTGATGACTGATTCAGCAAATTCAAGCAGCATGTGAGGTTTTTAGCACCAACTTTAACGGACCATGAAGTTAAAAGAAGATTCTAGAAGGAGTTTACAGGATGATTCAGGACTTATGTAAGTTTGGCAGTGTATAAAAAGTGTTTGGTTATTTGATATAACACTTCCACTCATGTGCTTAATTTTTTTTCATTTAAATAGATCCACAATCTAAGTAGCAGAGAAGATAATATATGCCTAAAGAATTTATCTTAGGGACCCTCGGCACAAGTAAAATCATTTAATGGTAACTTTGTAAATGGATTTAGATTCCACACATATAGCTATAGGGATGGAAAGAAGACTGTGAATAGTGTTATATATGTTAAAGGTGGTGGAGATGGGATGTCTGGGTATAATTATTATGGAATTTTGAAAAAAAATAATCAAAGTTGAATTTGTTGGCAATCCAATCTAAAAGGTTGTGCTTTTTAAATGTGATTGGTTTGATATCACACCCAATCGGGGTACAAGAGTGCATTCTCAATAGAAACTTGTTGACATTAATCACAAAAGGAGTTATGTTGGATTTGATCCATTGGTATTGGCCTATCAAGCTATGCAAGTATACTTTACTTCATATCCTGGTAACAAAAGACCAAAGTGTGATTGGTTAGCCATATGCAAAATAAAAGCCCGACATGTAATTGATGCACCATTGGTTGACAAAGCCTACCAAGAAGATGTGGATGAAGTTGAAGCAATAACCATATGTATAGGAGATGATATTGGTCTCGTAGCTCACGAATCTGGTGAAAATGAGGCAGTGGCTGCTGAAGTAGAGTTTATTACAACGTTAAAGAATGACTCAAGTCACGAAAAGGATGAAAGAGAGACTGATTAGGAAACGAATGATGAAAATGATGGCATTGGTGAAGACTATGTGTCTGATGCTTTGTTAGAATAAATATTGTCTGTAACACCAAAAGAGGTTAGTAATTTCATTAGTTTTACTTGTAAAAAAGTGCTTTACACGTTACCTAAAAAGTGCCTAACTTATTAACGTCAACTTCACTTCCACCCTCCCTTCTTCTTTTTGTTATCCGTAAAAGGTGGATTTTTTGGCTTTATATATGGAACAAAACATTGAATTTGTTGAAGTTGTTCATTTATTTTACAAGCTATATTCTTATAAATATTTCATACTTCTTTTTCTTTGTCATTTTTTTTTTGTCATCTTCATTTTCTCTTCTTTTAATTAAGTATTGAAAACACATGGTTATTGTCATATGACTTATTATTATTATTATAAAATTAACTTGATCAATGACTCTATACAAATAGACAGATATGGCCAAAGAAGGAAAAAAGAAGCGTTCGAGATATGGTTCATTTATATCTGCTCTAGAGGTAAGGCAAACTTCATCTCATGCCCCAGAAGTTAGAACTCCAATTGCCACTCTTTCTTCTAGTCATCCAGATGCGTTACTTTCTTCTACTCAGCAGCCGACATCCATTTTTGCTCCTAGTCAAATACCCCTGGACAATAATAGAGTTGGTGAACAGCTGGGGTTTCCCTACATACACCAGAGACTTCTCGTTTTCTTATGGTTGGAGGTGTACGATCTACTTCACCGATCCTGGACAGCATCAGCAGGGTGCTAAATCTCCCAGTCCATCAGTACACCCTTCAGTAGCTAGTGCTACATCACAGCACGTGGATAATAACATAATCGAGCCCTATGGTGATACGTAAGTAGCATATAATGTTTTTCTTATATTTTTCTTCAATTTCATGTTCTGTGTTGCTATCTAGGTTGCTCGACCCATTTTGTGGTCTTTTCCCTTAATTATTTTCCATTTAAATCTAGCCTATTATATTATGGTTATTAACATTTGTCTAATTATTATAGATTCACACATCAATCTGAGTGTGGAAAAACTATCACCACAATAATAAAGCAGCGATTTAAGGATTGCTGATCGCAATTCAGTGATATACCTGCTGATGTTAGGGATGTTTAGTTTAAGGAGTTTGCTTTACGTATTTATCTATTACTTTTTTGTTGTTGTATGTTCACATTTTACTATCAGTCTAAATACCTATTATCTACCTTTATCTTAGAATGAGTAGTCCTTTTATAATGTACTAACCTGTTCATTATTGTAGAAACACTGGACATGGCACTCAGATCATTTACCACAGATACGTTTAGCGTGGAAGGAAAGATGTCGGGAAAGATTGACTTATACCCTTTCAAATATCAGTAATGTACACAAGAAGAGGCCTGCTTAGATGTCAGAGGACAACCAATTGTGCAGATACTGGTAGTCCGAGGATTGAAAAAAAAAAATCAAATACGGCCAAAGAAAATAGAAAGGCTAGTTCTGCTAAACACACCAGAGGTTCCATTAGCTTTACAGAGCATGAGTTGAGAGCAGTCTTTTCTCTTATATGATCTATAGTTAAATGTTTACTTTAATAATTGCTATTAAATTTGTACATGTTGAATCAAATTCTGAACTTAATTATCACTTTAATACTTCTTGCAGTGTGCGAAGCAAGGGAATGACTTTGACTATCTTGCATTGTTTGAAAAATTACACCAATTTCAAGATGGGCCCAAAAAGGGTGAATTTGTAGATGAGAAATCCCACAAGATCAGTGTATGCTACATATTAATTTCATTTTTATGAAATTGCATAACACTCACCTTCGAATTATTCAGGAAGACGACCAAACGATGAAGTCACAGTACTCTCAAATGGAGTCTACTAATTTAGCATCCACTTCAAGTTCCGTACCAGATGAGAAAGCTATGATTTTGTTGACTGTAGGTGGATTGAAAAAGGGAAGGGTCTATAGCATGGGATCCAAGGCCTCACACTTTAGACTTCAGTACCGTCAGTCTGGGGCCTCGTCTTTAGGATCATCAGTGGATATAGAGAAGCTTCGTGGCGAGCTTAAGCAAACCCTTCAACAGCAACTTCAACAGCAGCTTCAATAGTAGCTTTAGCAACATTTGGACAAGAGGGACAAAGAGATAGAGGAAAATGATGAAGAAGACTTTGGAGAAAAAGGATAAGAAGATGTTTGCATCGATTGAGATGAATCGCATAGTGATGCAGCATCTTAAATTACAAATGCTCTCCATTCCCTCTTTTGACTCTGATGATTCTGACGAGGATGACTCTGGCCCTTCGGCAGTAGATGATAGTTAGATTGTTTTATTTTCATGTGGATGTTAAGTTTGCATCACTTTGATTATGTATTTAGTATTATTATGAATTTATATTTACTATTTTTAGATATTTTGATGATATATGATTATTTGTGTATTTTGGCTCTAAATAAATTATGAAATTTTATAGTTTACTAAAACAGTTGTGGTGGGTGTGTTTTTCAATTGTGTATTGTGTGGTGGGAATATGATTTGAGACGTTGTAGGCGGTGTGTTGTGCATGTGTTCAGGGAGTACGATACTCAAGAACGTTGTAGGTTTTGTATAGTGAATATATATGTATGGATAATGGATTATAAATGTTATAGGTTGTTTGTTGTGTATATGTCTGGGGAATGTAACTCGAAACTTTGTAAGCAGGGAGTGTGACGGGGATTATGCATGTGTGTAGGGCATACTGGTTGCTATGGAATTATGAATAGGGAAATGTAACAGGTTTTGAAGCTGAAATTGTAGACTGCCACAGATTTTGATTTCATGGTAAATCTATGGCAGATTGCCACGGAAGATATTACCACGAATAGGATCTGCTTGAGTACCGCCTGTGGCAAATTGGTGGCAATCTTCCACGGACAGCATATGTTCCATATTGTTTCCATGGCAGATTGCCAAGGATTTGCCATGGACTGTACCTGCTTGAGAAATGTGTGTGGCAAATTGCTAAGGATTTGTCACGGATAGCCTATGTTCCATATTATTTTTGTGACAAATCCGTGACAGATTATCACGGATTTGCCACAGACGGTACCTGCTTGAGAAACGTTCGTGACAAATCCGTGACTGATTGCCAAGAATTTGCCATAGATTGTACCTATTTGAGAAATGTCCGTGGCAAATTCGTGGCAACTTGCCACGAATGGTACCGTCTTGAGAAACATCCGTAGCAATGCATATGTCCCATAACGTTTGTGTGGCAAATCCGTGGCAGATTGCCAAGGATTTGTCACGGATGGTACCTTCTTAAGAAATATCCGCTACAAATCCGTGACAATCTGTCAAGGATTTGCCATGGACTATACCTGCTTGAGAAATGTCCTTGCTACGGATTTGCCACGAACAGCATATGTTCCATATTATTTTCGTGGCAAATCCGTGGCAGGTTGCCAAGGACTTGCCACGGATGGTACCTGCTTGAGAAACATCCATAGCAAATTTGTGGTAATCTGTCACGGATTTACCAAGAACTGTACTTGCTTGAGAAATATCCGTGACAGATTGCTACGGATTTGCCACGGACAGCCTATATTCATATTATTTTTGTGGTAAATCCGTGGCAGATTATCACAGATTTGCCATGGACAGTACCTACTTGAGAATCGTCCGTGGCAGATTGTCATGGATTTTCCACGGTTCTCTCGCAATATTTCACCCCAAATATGATACCAACTTGAACAATTCATGGCAAATTGCCACAAAAATATTTTCATGGCAAAAAAATACTTAGTGACAAAGGTATTTGCCATAGATATTTTCCGTCGCAAATCCGTGGTAAATTCTAGTTTAGCCACGGAGTTGTCCGTGGCAAATTAGCAGATTTCTTGTAGTGAAATACCCTTCTATGCATCGCTGTGCAATTAGAGAGGAAGAGAGTACTAACACCTCTCTAATAGACATTTACCATCCTTAGACCCTATTCCAATAATCCACGACTCTTGGAATGTTTTCACTTTTCAAGGAGGCTACCCTAAAGTAAATATCCAAGTCATGTTACCCAGAGCCCTAGATAATTAGATCATTCAAATAGTCACAAGGGGCGATATAGTGTAGAAGCTATCTTGTACAAGTCTGTCTTAACTGACTAGTCACAGATACCCAACATACAAGTATATTGGTTCTACGAAAGAATCTCAACTACGGTATATCAAAGTATATGTTTCTAACTTCGTCAGACCACCAACTCATACTCAAGCAGTAGAGTATTAGTCCACACTGTTGCAGTAATAGTCTGTGTTTTTTTTAAATAGTACTTTTAAAAACTACTATTATAGGTCATGTTCTACGTATTCGAAATATGCTCATGCTATGAAGTGAATGGACTACTTATTGGCTAAAAGTAAGCCATTCACCATTTAGAATTCATAACACAATAACATATGCATGATGAGATTCCCATTCTCATCAATCAATTAAGAACAATCATTTATGTATTAAGTAACCCGTGATTCATACCTTACTGTGAAAAATTACTATTCACATGGATCACTTATTTAAACATAATGGGTCCTTTTCAAATGAAAATCGTGCACAAATAAAATGTAAATTCACAAATAAATTTTGAGAATATATTCTTTTATTAATAAATTCAATAATTATATTAGATAAACTAGTCTAATGGGCATATATTCCAACAATCTCCCACTTGCACTCCAAGACTAAGAAAGTTCGTGGGTGCCCACCTATATGGTGTCTAAGTGTCTCTGAAAGACTCTCCCAACTAAAGGCTTAGTGAAGGGATCTGCTAAGTTGTTCTCCGAGGCTATTTGTTCCACCACGATTTTCGGTCTCTAAATGAAATCCCGAATGAAATGGTATTTCTTTTGGATGTGTTTTCCCTTTTTGTGATTCCTGGGTTCTTTGTATTGCGAGACTGCTCCAGAGTTATCGCAATACACCACAATCGGTCTGTCCATATATGGCTCAACTCCAAGTTCTGAAAGGAACTTCTGGAGCCAAACTGCTTCCTTGGATGCTTCCAAAACTGCTATATACTAGCTTCTATGGTTGAGTCAGTAATACAAGATTACTTGATACTCCTCCATAAAACAGCTTCTCCAGATAAGGTGAAGATATATCCACTAGTAGATTTTCCTTCATCCTTATTCGCTTGGAAATTTGAGTCTGTGTATCCAATAGGAACCAAGTCGTCAGTCCTGTAAATCAACATATAATCTTTCATACCATTGAGGTACTTAAGAATATGCTTTACAGCTTGCCAATGAATCTCCTCAGGGTTTGATTGATATCTGCTAACTAAGCCTACAACAAAGCAGATATCTGGCCTAGTGCACAGCATGACATACATGAGACTTCCCACAGTCGAAGCGTAAGGAATCCTACTCATCCTGTCTTTTTCCTCTTGAGACTTAGGACAGTCCTTAGAACAAAAAGACAACCCATGTCTGCAAAGGATTAGAGCTCCCTTGCATGAATCCATGCTAAACTTAGCCAGTATCTTGTTAATGTATATCACTTGGGATAATCTTAGCATTCTCTGCTTCCTATTTCTAAGAAGCTTAACCTGAGAATGTAACTGACTTCTCCCGAGTCCTTATACTAAATTGACTAGACAGTCAAACATTAGTAGATGACAATGTCTCTACATCATTCTTAATGAGTAGAATGTCATCCACATATAAGACAAGAAAAATCACATTTATGCCTTCCAATTTTCTGTACACGCATGGTTCATCCTCGTTTTGAATGAAACTGTAAGACTTTACAATGAATGTTCCATATTCTAGATGCTTGCTTAAGTCCATAAATAGACTTCTTAAGCTTGCAGACCATATATTCCTGGCCTTTAGCAATAAAACCTTCCGATTGGAACATATAAATGTCTTCGTTAAGATGGTCATTAAGAAATGTCGTCTTAACATCCATTTGTCATATCTCATAGTCAAAATGACATGCAATGACAAGGAGGATACAGATGGACTTAAATATGGCTACCGGAGAAAAAGTTTCATCATAATCAATTCCCTCTTTCTGAGTATACCCTTTCGTCACAAGCTTAGCTTTGAAAGTTTTCACCTTCCCATCCGCTTCCCTCTTCCTCTTATATAACCACTTACACCCAATGAGTTTTATCCCTTCAAGTAAAGCTACAAGATCCCAAACCTGATTAAAGTACATAAATTCAATCTCGGCATTCATTACTTCATGCCACAGATCTGTTTCGGCATCAACAATAGCTTCTTCGTATCTAATGGGATCTTATTTCTGATGGTTAGAGACCAGCTCAAAAGTTTCTCCTATCCATCTTTTTAGAACTCTAGATATCCTCCCACTACAACGAAACTCCGTTTGTTTAGGTTCTTGAGGCTGTGTCTCTTCTTGTTCTATAATCAGGTCTGAAAAAGTTGATTCCAAAGATAACTTCTCCCCGAGTTCCAACCTTGTTGAACCTTTGATGGAAGTATTTTGATCATCCTCCAAGTATTTAGCGTTAGTACTTACCAGTACTTTTTTATTTTCAGATTAATCCCAAATAAAAAAATTGTATCCCATTTAATCTGTTCGAACTATTTATAAGTTGCCCAGTATTGATTTCCATTCTTTTTTAAAGGAAAACAAGAAATTTATCATTTATCATGAACGTTACAATTGAGATCATAATTAAATATTATTTGAGTTTGTCTTACTCATAAGCAATACTAATATCAAATTTTAATTTAAAATAATTGTTTATAAAAATTTAAAAATAATAATATGAAAATTAAAATTTTATATATATAGTTATTATTAATTTTTATTTAATAATCTAGCCAACGCGTGTCAACGAAATTGAGTTTAATAGATTAATAATCGAATAAAATTTTATATTGGAACTCAAACTGATTGCTAATCAAGCGTATATGCTAATCGATCGTAAGTTTCTGAATAGCCACCCAGGAATCCCCAGTGACCAGGCGACTCTGTATACCCATTGCATGAGAAAAACACCACTCCTTCATGGATTGCTGCAAATTCAGTTGCCCCAAAAGGAAACAATTCAAAATGGAAATATTCTTGCTCAGCTGTTGTAAACACTGAATGGATCTGTAATGCAAAGGGCAACTCTTGTGTATACTACTTTTTGGCAATTATTGTCATTAGGAAATAGGAAATACAATGAATTTGAGCAGTGCTTTCCAGGGACTGAGTCGTCTGAACCACCAAGCAAAACTAGCTACACGAGATAATCTAATGTGGCAAGATAACCGTATGAGAGTTTTAAGCTACTAATTATGGCCTCGATTGATAAAATTTTGAAACTAAAGTTTGAATTAATTATAATTTATTTTTAAATTGTATTTTATTATAATTTAAATTAAATATAAAATACTATTAATAATTAAATGAATATTTAACATATTCAAATTTACATAACTTTCATTTCGTTTAAAATTTATAATATAATTTTGGCACGTTTCTAATCAATTTAAATGATACTTAATTAATTATTTATTTAATATTATTTATTATCAAACACACTTGGTGAAACAAATATTTAATTAATTAATTTCAAATGCTTAATTGAGTTATCAACCATGCCCATATCTAGTCCATAGGTAGAATGAAAACTTTTACTTTAGAGGACGAGGATATATAACTCCATTGTTAATTAAGTAAATACATAAATAAAATAATTTTTATATATAAATAATATTCGATTTAAATTTCTTCATTTAAAATAATATTTATAGAAATAAAATACAAATATAGGGGGAAAAAATACAACCTACACTTTGATTGGTATTATATATGTGTGTACTTTGAGCTTTTTTTCTTTTTTTTCTTTTTTTTTTTTACAATTCAAATAATCTATAATTGAATTAGAGTCAAAACTTCTACTATTATCTTTCTCAATACAAGAGACTAAACACTATAGGAAAAATCGTGATTTGCGACGAATTTTTTGCGACGGCTTCAATACCGTCGCTAATAGCGACCAATTTGCGACGATTTTCAAACAAGTAGCGAGTTGACCAAAACCGTCGCAATTTGCGATGGTTTTGCGACGGTTTTGCGACGGCCAATATACCCGTCGCAATTCGTAGCAAAATCATCGCTATTTGCGACGGTTTTGCGACGGTATTTATGCCCTCGCAAATTGCGAGGGTTTTGCGACGGCAAGTTATTTTAAAAAAATTAATTTTAAATAAATTTTCAGTACGTCCGTCGCAAAACCCTCGCAATTTGCGAGGATTTTGCGACGACCAATAAACCATCGCAAATTGCGAGGGTTTTGCGACGGCGAGTTATTTTAAAAAATATATTTTTAAATAAATTTTCAGTATGTCCGTCGCAAAACCCTCGCAATTTGCGAGGATTTTGCGACGTCCAATAAACCCTCGCAAATTGCGAGGGTTTTGCGACGGCGAGTTATTTTTAAAAAAATATTTTTAAATAAATTTTCGTACGTCCGTCGCAAAACCCTCGCAATTTGCGACGGCTAATAAACCCTCGCAAATTGCGAGGGTTTTGCGACGGCAAGTTATTTTTTAAAATAATATTTTTAAAAATTTTTTTGAACGACCATCGCAAAACCCTCGCAAATTGCGAGGGTTTTGCGACGGCAAATAATCCTCTCAATTTGCGAGGGTTTTGCGACGGATATTTAATTTTAAAAAATATTTTTTAAAAAAATTTGAACGTCCATCGCAAAACCCTCGCAATTTGCGACGGCCAATAAACCCTCTCAATTTGCGAGGGTTTTGCGACGTGCAATTTATTTTTTAAAAAAATATTTTTAAAAAATTTTTTGAACTTCCATCGCAAAACCCTCGCAAATTGCGAGGGTTTTGTGACGGTAAATAACCCTCGCAATTTGCGATGGGTTTGCGACGACAAATTATTTTTTAAAAAAATATTTTTAAAATTTTTGAACGTCTATCGCAAAGTCCTCGCAATTTGCGAGGGTTTTGCGACGGTAATTTATTTTTAAAAAAAATTGAACGTTCATCGCAAACCCTCGCAAATTGCGAGGATTTTGCGACGGCAATAACCCTCGCAATTTGCGAGGGATTTGCGACGATCGATTATTTTTTAAAAAAATATTTTAAAAATTTTTGAACATCCGTCGCAAAGTTCTCGCAATTTGCGAGGGTTTTGAAACGAATTTTCGGCTCTCGCAATTTGCGAGGGTTTTGCGACGGTCAATATTTTTAATTAAAAAATAAATAAATGGCAAAATGTATAGAAAATCTCAAAACCCCAATTAAGTCGCAAATTAAGTCGCTAATACGTCACTAATTGCGACGAATTTGCGAGGGTTTTACAACAAAATAGGGTTTTAATCTTTTTTTTTAAATTTCTTTATGTGTTTATGTGATGGTGTATTTTGACAAATTTACTTGAAATATTTTTAATAACATGTCTCAATTAGTGCATTTTATTATAATTTTGTATATGTAATTATGTCATGTTATACACCTAATGTATTGCATAAGTAAATGTATATAGTTAATTATGTTATGTTATATACTTATTCTAATATATAAGTATATGTATATAATGTATATAAGTATCTGTTTAGTTTAATATATATATATATATATATATATATATATACTATAACATGTAGGTATATATATACATATGTCTAATTTTTTAATCTATCACTTTGATTAAGTAGTGTATAAAGAAAAATAATTCAAATACTGTTATTATTGTTGATATCACTAAAAAAATTATGAAATTTATAATGTAGAGATCAATTTGTAATGTTCTTCGTCTCCTACATGTTAATATATATTATACTAATTTAGCTATGTATATACATATGTCCAATTTTTTAATATATCTATTTTGTTAAGTAGTGTATAAAATAAAATATGTAAAGAAAAACAATTCAAATACTGTTATTATTGTTGAGATTACTAAAAAAAATATTGAAAATTATAATGTAGAGATCGATTTGTAATGTTATTCATCTCGAACATATTAATATATATTATACTATATAGTTATATATATACATATTCTAATTTTTTTTATCTATTTATTTGATTAAATGGTGTATAAATTAAAATATATAAAGAAAAATAATTTACATAATAATATTATTATTAGAATCACTAAAAAATAATAAAAATTATAATGTATAGATCGATTTATAATATTATTCGTATTAATTTATGAGAAATTAGCGAGGATTTTATTTTTTCGTCACAAATTGCGACGAAATAGCTAGAAATTTAAAAAAAAATTAAAAATTTCCAAAATTTTTCACTCCCTCTTTTTTTTTTTTTCCCTCCTTCTTCCCCCTTCCTTCTTCCTCCTCAACTCCCCTCCCTCACCTCCCTCACGGCACCCCCCCCATCCCGCGCCCCCCTCCCGCTCCCCCCTCCCTCTCCCCGCCGGCGACCCCCCCATCCCGCGCCCCCTCCCGCTCCCCCTCCCGCATCCGCGCCCCCTCCTGCTCCCCCTCCCTCATCCCGCGGCCCCCTCCCTCAACTCCCCCATCCCGCAGCCCCCCCTCAACTCCCCTCCCTCAACCCCCCACACCCCCGCGGCCCCCTCCCCGCGCCCCCCTCCCTGCCCCCTCCCCGCGCCCCCTCCCTGCGCCCATCCCGCAGCCCCCCACCCCCGCGCCCCCTCCCTCAACTCCCCCATCCCGCGGCGCCCCCCCCCCTCAACTCCCCCCTGCTCTTCCTACCCCCTTCGACCCGCCCCCTCGGTCGGCGCACTGCCATTCTGTGCTCTGTCTTTGTCTTTGTTCTTTGAGAGTTGATTCGTTTGGGTAAGTAGTTAGAATTTATCTCTTTGAGCTACTTCATTATCTTATAAACTTTGGGCAGATTTTCATTTCCCCTGAAGCTTTGAAATTTGGGCGATTATTTGTGAATGAGCGAGTTTGAATTGATGTATAAAAGTTGTATTGATGTTGGGGTTGAGTTTGAGGAGATTGTGAGTGACATGATGGTGGTTTGATGTGAGAAAAACAATTTAAATTTGGAATTGTGAGCTTGGAATTGCTAAATTGTTAGTTGGAATTGTTGTCCTTTTTTAACATTCAATGTGTTTTGATCTATACTTATAGTGCACTCTTTTTTACCACTGTTATAAAAAAATTACTACTTTGATCAAATTATATGAGAACTATGTTTTAGCTATATAAACCCTTATAAATTAATTTGATTGGTTATGATGCCATAATAGGAAGGTTGATTTCTAATTAGTTTAGTAATCTTATTACTTGATTATAATAATATATTAGTCTCTCTAGTGGAAGATTTAACTCTAGTAGAATGCTTTGAAGGCTCTTTTATGTGAGAAATCCGTTTCCTTAGATTATGAAGATGTAGGATGTGCGTTTTGTTCATATAAATTGCCTTTTTGTTGAATTCAAAGGTTGGATTCCCAGTGAGTAATGGGTGATTACTCCTCCTGGGTAATGGGTGATTACCCCTAGTTATCCTTTTATTTATTTATTTATTTTTTTGTATAAATGAATGATCTGTCTTTGTTGTTTGCAATTGCATTTTGATTGTATAATTTTGAGGTGGCCTTGTGCACGGAAAATGTCCAATTACGGGGAGACTACTGTCAAAATTTTTTTCAAAATCTGCCGCTACTTAATGTGGAATAGAATAACTACCCTTATCTTGGAGTGTATTATTCGATTGAGCATGAGTATATATCCCATAATAGCATTATTATTAAAAATAATATTGCTAATAAGAATAAGAATAGGAGTAATGAAATGAGTAATAATAATAATTTCATATATAGGTCGATGTTAATAATAGCGGGAATAATATACGTTATAGAGAGAGTTAAAATAAGAATATAATTAGCTTTAATAGTATTTAATCTTAATCAAATTCCTCAATTAAGATTAAATACTTGGTTAAAACGTATATATTGAAGGTGTAAGCTGTATCCAACGATAGCAATTGTAAATTCTATGTTTTGGACCTCTTTTTGTTAGATAATAGAAAGGAAAATGTAATTATACTTCTCTTCCTTTTGTTTAAGGGGTGATTTTAATTATTGAGTTGATTGTTCTTTTCTCTCATTTAGACGTCATGGAGGATCGTAGTTGGATGTATAGAAGGCACGCTTCGGGTGTAAAAGGGATCACTATTGAATTTGAGGAAGGGGTTAAGGCTTTTTGACATTTGCCTTATCAAATGCAATGTCAAGCGTAATTAGATGCCCGTGTGCAAAATGTAAGAATAAAAAGTACCTGGATCCGGCACAAGTTAAGCTCCACTGTGGAAGTACGGATTTGTGCCTAGGTATTACCGGTGGACATGTCATGGTGAGCCATTCGAGTGTCCCTCAAGTGTGTCTACCTCAATCCCGAGAATCGATTCACATCAAGAAAATCGGTCTCGCGAAATGGTCTTAGACGTAGCGGGACCCGACTTTCCCCACTGAAGCTCCATCGGCAGTTCATTTTGAAGAGCCACCTAATGTGGAGGCACAAAGGTTTTACGATATGTTAAAGGCGGCGAGAGACTCCTATATGGGATGGATGCACACAACATTCGCGACTTTCATCGGCTTCAAGGTTATTAAACATTAAGTACGAAAATAACCTCTCGCGTAAAGCCTTTAACGATGTTGTGCAATTGATGAAAGAGGTTGTGCCTAGCGATAATACGATTCTCGATGATTTCTATCGGATGAAAAAATTAGTGGGCTGGGTTGGGTTTGCCGGTACAAAAAATAGATGTATGCAATAATGGATGCATGCTTTCTTGGAAAGATGACATGAATCGTAGAGAGTGTAAATTTTGTGGCCATCCTCGATATGCACGAGAAAAAGGTTGGGAAGAACACAAGTAGAAGGGAAATTTCATTCAAGAAGATGTATTACTTCCCGATAACACCGAGGCTACAAAGATTGTACACTTCCAAAACAACGGCTGAACACATGAGATGGCATGGAGAGAAGCGGATCGGAGAAAGGCACAATGAGTCACCCTCGTGATGCTTGAAGCATGGCAACACTTTGATCGAATATATCCTGAGTTTGCAAAAGAAGTACGGAATGTCAAACTTGGTTTATGTACAGATGGATTCTCACCATTTGGGATGTCGGGTAAGCAATATTCATCCTGGCCGGTCATTCTCACACCGTATAATCTCCCCCCGTGGATGTGTATGAAGGATCCGGTCATGTTTTTAACAATCATTATCCGGGCCCCAAGAATCCAAAGCACCAGGTGGATGTTTATTTACAACCCTTGATAGATGAATTAACCAAATTGTGGTTTGAAGGTGTCACCACTTATGACATATCGAAGAAACAAAACTTCCAACTACGGGCGGCACTTTTGTGGACTATTAATGATTTTCCTGCATATGGTATGTTGAGTGGGTGGAGCAACTGTCTGGGAGGCGGCTTGTCCATATTGTATGGGCAATACAAAGTCTTTTCATCTACAAAATGGTGGGAAACAATCATGGTTTGGCTTGTCACCGTCGTTTCTTACCATCGGATCATCCTTACGGGAGGGATACGAGATCTTTTAGGAATGATAGAGGTTACGAGACATCACGGCTGTGCAATACCCTGCTGGTGAAGAAATGCGGGATAGTTTGTCTAATTATGAAAAAATTACAGAAACATGCAAAGAAATTGGAAGGAGTAATGGCGGGGGAATATCTCATAATTGGGCAAAAAGGAGTATTTTTTGGGATTTGCCGTATTGGCGTACTAATTTGGTCCGACATAATATTGATGTAATGCACAATGAGAAGAATGTATTTGACAATGTCATGAATACGAGTTCTTGAGGTAAAGGGTAAATCAAAAGACAATTTAAAGGCTAGACGTGACTTAGAAATTTATTGCCATAGGCCAGAGCTACATGCCTTGAATGTGGGAGGAGGAAAAGTGGCTATACCTAAAGTCTGTTTACTCGTTGACATCGGAACAAAAGAAACTTTTGCTAGAATGGTTGAGGGGATTGCAACTCCCAGGATGGATACGCTTCAAACATTGGAAGATGTGCTTGATTTGAATGAGTTGAAGTTATCCGGTATGAAATCACATGAGTATCACGTATTCATGGAGAGACTACTTCCAATTGCATTGAAGGAATTTCTTCCTTCTAATGTATGGGGTGTTTTGACGGAGTTGAGTCTTTTTTATCGTGATCTATGCTCTCCTAAGTTGAATGTAGCTCATATGGCCAAATTGGAGTCCGATATTCCTTTATTGTTATGTAAGTTGGAGAAGATATTTCCACTGCATTCTTTGATGTAATGGAACACCTATTAATTCATTTGCCTTACGAAGCAAGAGTTTGTGGCCCTGTTCAATATAGGTGGATGTACCCGTTTGAACGGTAATCGAATCATTCAATCTAATTCTTTTCATAGCGGGTTCGATATAAGTGTGTGTGACTGAAGTCGTATTTTTTTTAAATGACAGGTATTTGCATCAATTGAAAATCAAGGTGAAAAATAAGGCTAGAGTTGAAGGGTCAATCTGCAATGCTTATCTAGTTGAGGAAGCATCCACTTTCTTCTCTTATTATTTTGAGCCACATGTACAAACAAAACGTACAATTCCAGCGCGTAATGAAGAAGGAGAACGATTAGAGAGGGTGCAAGAACACTGAGGTTGTCAATACGCAATGTTCAAGGACGGGTGATAGGACGAATTCGAACTCGGTTCCTTACTTACGAAGAATTCGTTGCAGCAAGAATTTATATGTTGCTTAATTGTGGTGAAGTGCAGCCATACATTGAGTACGAGCTACTACTTCATACATTTTATACGATAAATGATACATCATAATGATTTTGACTCATTCCATCTAATTCTAATGCATTACGGGGCATTCACGGCACACTTACGAAGTACGGCTCCGACTATATCGAGAGATAGAAATCAATAGAAGTATCGGCCTTGAATTTGCGAGAATGGTTTAGTGGATATGTAAGTCTCATAAGATAATAACTTGCATTTGGAACTCCATTGGGGATTCAATGGAGTTTCATAATGCTATAACTTTCATAATTACGAGGTTAACTTGTCTAATGTTTTTTAGGTACAAGATTCGGAAAATATGGTTACAAATGAATGCTTGAGGAACTTTGCTTGGGGTCCGTCAAGACTAGTGAAATCATATAGTGGGTACATAATTAATGGTTACCGATTTCACACTCATGATTATGCGGAGGAAAGAAAACGAGTTAATAGTGGTGTTTGCGTGAAAGGGATTGGAAATGACGCATCGGGACACGATTACTATGGAGTGTTAAATGAGATTATTGAAGTGCAATTTCCTGGTAATCCACGGCAAAGCATTGTTCTTTTTAAATGTCAACTGGTTTGATCAAACATTGAATCGTGGTACGAGGTACATCCATGAGTATAATCTTGTAGAAATTAACCACAAAAGGAGCTATGCTAACTATGATCCATTTGTTCTAGCTCAACAAGCTATCCAAGTGTATTATGCATCATATCCGGGGAGTAAGAGGCCAAGATCTGATTGGTTGGCGGTTTGCAAAACCAAAGCTCGACATATAATAGATGCACCCGTGGTTGATAGAGCTTATCGGGAAGAAGTAGATGCTGCGACGAAGTCGGCATATCGTTATTTGTTGATCTTGGTATTCGACGCATGAGAATGGTATGAGTGAAATGTTGGATGTTCATGATGAGGCTATAACGGCAAGGGATAGTTCTCCTATAAATGAAGAGGAAGAAGATGAATGGGAAACGAGTAGCGATACCTCGGTAGATGATGATGAGTACGTATCGGAGAATGATTCTAGTGAATAGGCTCGATTTCAATTCATTTACAAATAATATAGTTAATGGTGAGGGAATCCTGAAATCTATTGCATCATTACTATCCCATGTCAAATTTTAACTTACAATTTATTTGTTACTTGAATCTACATGCCTTGAATCTTTTATTATTTTAAATTCCATCACATACAATTTTGTTTCACAATTTTGTCTAATTGTCGGGAATCTCATCTCCTTCTTTTTTTTTGCGGGAATCTTTCGTTTAGACTTGTACAGCCGGAGGATTTTTGTTATTCCTTATTATATTCTTTTGTGGTGTAAACAACAAGGTAGTTTATATATTGTATTGTTCTTTGTATTGACGAGACAATTCACAAGGACGAGAGGCATTTATAATTTTTAGCTTGATTTTAACTATATCGAACATTTTAATTGGAACCCCGTGAGTGATGGGTGATCATTCCCCGTGAGTGATGGGTGATCATTCCTCTTGGGTAATGGGTGATTACCCCTAGTTATCTTTTGAATTTTTCTATATTTAAAAGATCTGTCTTTGTTGTTTGTAACGGCGTTTTGGTTGTCAAATCTTGAGGTGGCCTTGTGCACGGGAAATGCCCAATTATAGGGGAGACTACTGTCAAATTTTTTTTAAAATTCAATTTACAAGTACAATGTTTATTTTGACATATCCATCATCGGCAAAGCATTATTATTGTATTACTTTAAACTAGCGAATAGATATAACGTTTCAATGTTATTATTCTTTTATCATTTTTATTCACGGTTATTTACATCCTTCTTTTGGAGTGGGCTTCGTCTTTATTGGTTACTTATTTTTCTTTTTTCATCTCCTTTAGCAATGTCTTCTAATGAAGGATCATTGAGGGAGGGGAGTCGGGAGGGTCGGGAGCCTTATACTCCATCCCCTACTCGGCTACAAAGGCTTTCGGTGCCTCGTTCATTACATGGCTCTATTGGAGATGAGGGAGTACCATCCCCGGCTTTTCAATCATCCGTTGCTTGACTTCGCATTCGTTGGGTTGCAAGTTACGGACTCCCGACCTTGGATTGTTCCACGGGGAAACGGGTAAGTAACATATTCATACTTTGTAAGATGTTGATTATTAGTTCAATTATTATTATTATTTTTGAGATTAACATAACTATATTGTACATTGTCATTGCACCAAAAATAGGTTCGCCGGTTTTTCAAATATAATACAGCAGTACTTCACTGGTTCGTATCCGACATACACGCACGTCCCGATAACCGTGCGAGACTTATGGTTTCAAGAATTTGGGGTAAGCAATTTTTGAGTATTTTTTATCGTTTAAGTACTATGTTATATGTTAATCGAAATCTTAATCATGATCATGCAGAAATATTTTCGGTGGAGGGAAGAGTATGCTTCGCTAATTCGATCAAATTGGGAAAAGAAGTGTCGGACGCGATTTTCGGACATAATGTCTAGGTTGAGGAAGAGGGATGATTGGGTATGTCCTCATTGGATAGAGGCACGATATTGGAATGACATTTGCGAGTGCTGGAGATCGAGAGAAGTATCGAAGCTCTCATCCACCAACAAAAAGAATCGTGGGAGTAGTCTGCACCCATACTGGAGGGTCTATTTCGTTCACAGAACACGAGGACCGTTTGGTAATTCACCTACATGCCTTAATTAATTATTAATCTAAATTGTTTTATTACAAATTTATGTAAGATTGTAATGATTACATTGTGTTAACATAAATGTAGCGGGCCAAGGAGGGGAGTTCTTTTAGCTACACGGACATGTTTGAGACATTACATGTCTTTCGGAGCGGAGCCACAAAAGGGTCAGTTTGTCAGTGAGCGATCTCGCCAGACATTGGTACTATATAGATTAAATATGTTGAAATTCTTTATACTGTGTGGAATTTGTATTTTATTTTGATAATTACTATTGACAATTCTTTTTTTTTTTTTAGGATGAGGTGCGAAATCTCATACGAGCACTCCTCGATCCGAGTCTAGTGACTCGTAAACTCTGTTATTCCTCTTGATGAAAAAGCCATGTTTGTAAAGGCACAAGGCGGGTTCAAAAGGGGACGAGTTTTTGGGTTAGGCTCAGAGGCGACACATGTTCGAACTAGACCTGTCTCAAAGTGGACTGCATGCATCTTCTCCTACGAAGTTGATATTGGACATCTAGTAGAGCAAAGGGTTCAACGAGCTGAGCGGAGATTCAATCGACAAATAGACTTGTACCGGGACTTCATGAAGCAACAACAGTCTACATTTGGTGGTTGGATGGCAGCTATGTCGGACAAAATGGGTATTCCTGCACCATCTATGCCATCCATAGAGGAGATAGAAGCGCGCATTGCGGCTGCTAATGCTGAAGATGAAGATCCAAATGTTGACGATGGATTTGATCCAGCTGATGAGCACCCGGGCCCACGTAGTGGCTCTCGTTCCCCTCCTCCACCTCCTTCTGCAGCTGCTCCTTCATTGCTTACATAGACTTGTTATATTTATTTTATACTCTTTATACACTATTACTTATTTTTGTGAATTATTTTACTTTTTTAGATACTTATTATGTATTTTATATTATATTTTAATATTTAATTATATTTATTTGGGTTTATTTTTAATTTTTTATAGTATTTTTTTGGATTATGAACATACTGTTGATATTTATTTGTATAATATTTCAGGGTTGATTTATAGGGTAATAATTTAAAATAAATATAATAATAAAAAAATTTATTGCAAAACCCTCGCAATTTGCGAGGGTTTTGCGAGGGTCAAGTCGTGGCCCTCGCAAAACCCTCGCAAATTGCGACGGTTTTGCGAGGGTCACGACTTGGGGTTAATTGTCCCCTCGCAAAACCCTCGCAAATTGCGACGGTTTTGCGAGGGTCACACTTGGGGTTAATTGTGCCCTCGCAAAACCGTCGCAATTTGCGAGGGTTTTGCGAGGGCACAAGGGTGGCCCTCGCAAAACCCTCGCAAATTGCGACGGTTTTGCGAGGGTCACACTTGGGGTTAATTGTGCCCTCGCAAAACCGTTGCAATTTGCGAGGGTTTTGCGAGGGTCACAACTTGGGGTTAATTGTGCCCTCGCAAAACCGTCGCAATTTGCGAGGGTTTTGCGAGGGCACAAGCCCTCGCAAATTTGCGAGGGTTTTGCGAGGGTCACACTTGGGGTTAATTGTGCCCTCGCAAAACCGTCGCAATTTGCGAGGGTTTTGCGAGGGCACAAGGGTGGCCCTCGCAAAACCGTCGCAAATTGCGACGGTTTTGCGAGGGTCACAACTTGGGGTTAATTGTGCCCTCGCAAAACCGTCGCAATTTGCGAGGGTTTTGCGAGGGCACAGGGTGGCCCTCGCAAAACCGTCGCAAATTTGCGACGGTTTTGCGAGGGCACAGGTTAGCCCTCGCAAAACCATCGCAAATTTGCGACGGTTTTGCGAGGGCTATGGTTTAGCCCTCGCAAAACCCTCGCAAATTTGCGACGGTTTTGCTAGGGCCAACCTTGTGCCCTCGCAAAACCCTCGCAAATTTGCGACGGTTTTGCGAGGGGTCACTTTTTTCGTCGCAAAATCGTCGCAAAAATTATTCCTCTGGTGAAGTTTGACCAAAAATATTCGTCGCAAAATCCTCGCAAAACCGTCGTAAATAGCAACGAATTTTTTTTGCCCTCGCAAAACCGTCGCAAAAACGGTCAGCGACGGTTTTGCGACGGATGGCGATTTTTCCTGTTGTGAAAGAATTTGCGAGAAAATCATTTTCCATCTTATTTTCTCAATCTACTCTTGATAATTTCCATTGAAGATTAAAAAACAGATCACCAAGAGGAAGATCTTCATTAAAAAAGTGTAATGAACTTTAAATCTAATATACTTATATTAACTTTAAATCAGAATTAAACTAAAATGTACATAATCTAATATACTTATATTAACTTTAAATCAGAATTAATCAACAGTGTAAATAAAAATTTCAACAAAGTATATTACAAAAATATTCACACAGACTAAAAGTATAGATTTTTCCTGAACTTTTGCTAATTTTACGTTTCACAGCATTATATGTGCCATTCGCAAGACTATTTAGACTTATTTTTGGAATTATTCAAAGAAATTTTTTTATTAGAAAAACTAAAAACTTTTTCCCCCTTTTCTTTTTGCCCTTCTTTCTCCTTTCGTTTTACAGATCCATGGGTGAAAAGTTGATTGGGAAATCAAGTGAGGCAGAGGAAGCTAGCTCTCCAGGCTTGGCATAGTTGGCTGAATTTGATGTTGCCGAAAATGCCTGTAGGCTGATACAGTAAGTAACCTTAGAATTTAGGAACTTCATCTTTGATCTATTATTTTATATTGCCAATTTGATTTCGAAACAAACCAACTCGAGAAAAGGATGAGGCTTCTTGTATAAAATCACCCACGGATCATGAACGAGAAACACATGATCCTCTCAAGTCGGTCTCAATTTGCGGTCTAAAAGATTGAAGGTCATTCATGCACTGGAGACCTCATGGATGGCTGAAGACTTTGGCTTCGTGATTTGACACGAGTCTTGTGAACATGAATACATCCTTTCAGAAGAATTCTGAGGGTTCTCTAGGTTATTTTTTTCCGTCTAAATGCTTCTTTTTGTTGTTTTTTTTTTATTGATTGAATAAACACAGGTTTTCAAAGTAAATCTGTTTTGGTTTCATATGCTTCAAGAGAAAAGCGCGAGAGCATGTGGAACGATTTTAGTTTCACACTAATTACTCTTCTCATCCATCCTTTTTATTCTCTCCTGAAGTGCTTGAGCGACATCACAGTGATTGATTTTGGGGGCAATGCCTACGAAATATATTCAACTTTTGAAACTTTTATAATTATTGTAATAATCGTCAAACATGCTAAGCGAGCCTAATCATGAGTGAGACGAGAAATCGATGTTATTATTGATATATATTTTTTTAAATGATAGAATAATTATCATGGTAGACCAAATAAGGAGTAGACTGGCATTCGCTCTTTTAAAATTTTAAAAATTTGTATTTTTAAAAAGATCTTTTCAAATTTTATCTTTCTGTCTTTAATTTTTTTAAAAAAATATAATATTATTCTTTAATATATTCTTCTATATATTTTATTATCAATCTTAAATTTTTTATTCCATCATTAATGATAGGGTTCAAATATATGTGAATCTTTCCGATGGCTTTCCACGGGAATATTACTTAAGAGTGCTTTAACCAAGAATGCCAAACTCTAGATCATGCTGAAATCCCATAGAGGTTCAAGGCTTTTTTGTCTCAGTCTAGAGATTTTGAGTCTGGTCGATAGCTTAATTAAATATTTAAAATTAATTAATTAAATATTTATTTCATTAAGTATATTTAGTAACAGCTAATAATTAATTAATTAATTATTTTTTAAAATGATTTTTTGTTATTAATTAATTGAATAAGATATATTGAAATCATATTATAAATTTTTAGTGTAATAAAAGTTACTTAGGTTTGAAATTTAAATATGTTAAGTACTCTTTCAATTATTAATTTTCTTGTATATTTAATCTATATTATAATAAAATATAATGTAAAAATAAATTATAATTAATTCAAACTTCAAATTTTAAAATTCAAATTTTCAATTTTAATTTTTAAAATTTAATACTTAAATATTTAAATTTTACTTTTCAAATTTTAATTTTATAAAATACAATAAGAATTTAGAATAACCATTAATCTTATCATTCATATTATGGCTATATCATAGCCCCATATGTCATTGACCTGCGGCAGGCATCCCATAAATTTCCTAAGACCACTGCCATGCTATTTTCCTTTAGCTTTCTTCCTCGTCACACCTAATTAAATTCGAACAAAGCAAGAATATGTGTGTGATAATTTTAGAATTATTATTCAAATCTAATCAAAGAAAAACTTTATGTAATTTTAGAACTATTTATGTTATTTCGTTACACTTTTGTTTTCTTGCCGTTTAATAATTATGCTTGTAATAATTATTTTTTTCAATACGTTGATAAATAAAAAGAAAATACTTTATCTTAATAATTATTGTACTCAAAATAGAATATTAATTACCATATTTGTTCAAATCTTGGAGATTTAGATGATATTAAAGTGAACTTCAAGAGAAGTTTGTGATATTATCTCTAAATATTGGATAAAATGTCAATCACTTTTAAATTTTCACAAATTTTGATTTCTACTCTCAAATTTTAAAATGTATGATTTTAACCCTCGATTATTTGAACTACCTAAAAAATAATTCTTCTGTCAATTAAAATTGTTAAGTGGTAACAGAAGTTTATTACATGGTTCCCACATGACCTGTTTTATGAGTATTTTCGTCCACTCATAATCCTCACAATATGGCACTAAATTTTCCTCTAATTCTTACAAAGTAACTTCTATATATGATAGAAAAATTGTGCATTTCTCACTTCTCATTTCAATTTTTTTTTTTTTGAGTAATTCACTTCTCCTTTTAGATATATTCTTCCTTTTTATAAAGATACCAAGAAAAATTACTATATATCGAGAAATGAATCTAATTTCTTTCCTTTTTTTTCTCCTTATCTTTATGTTTGGGTTTTGTTTATTAAAAGTTAAAATTGGTAATTTTTATTTTATTGTTAGATTCGAAAATATGCGAAAGAGTAATCTCAAGATTATTGAGCTGTATAAAAGGCAAGGAGTCGAATCTTGAAATTATTATTAATAATATGAAGAAATTCAAAAATAAGATAGTAAAATTAAAGTTGAAAAATAATATTTTGGAAATAGAAAATAGGAAAATGATGACTAAAATTGATGGTTTTGTATTGTACTTGGGCTTTTATTGTTGCTGTACATTTGTACTGCAAAGAGCTTGATGCATGTTTTGTGCATATAGAAAATTCACATCAAGAGTGCCCCACATACACTCAAGTTTTACTAATTAAAATGCTAAATAAAATTACATAGCACATATAAAGGCAAGTGCACCTATAGTGTAATAATAGTATCATTAGCAAGTATCGAAGAACCTTAGGGAGCGTGGCTATTACCCCTACTTCCTTCTCTTTTCTTCTCATTATTTAGCCAAATAAAAATGTGAAGTATACAAGACTAACTACACTTGGAGAAAAGTCAAGTTTTTACACAAGAGAGAGTCATAATTTCATCAAAGAATTAGAAAGAGATAGATTCATGTAACAAAAGGAATTCTCCCATTCAATACCTAAAAGTTGAGTACCCCTTGGATCCATAACTTCTCACTCTAGGCATCGGAGTGAGTTAATTATCAATCTCACTCTCTCTTAAGTTATGAGATTCCTATCTCCAAATTCGACTAATTGCTACCTCCATCTAACCTGAAGGTAATGTACAGAAAAAATAAACACAAAAGCATGCATAATATCAAAATAGAGGCAGTGAAAGCTTTAAGAATTATAATACCTCCGCGTTTGAATGACCTTGTTGGCACCGAAGAAGATGTCTAGACCACTTCTTGCTGAATACTTGAAGCCATTGGTTCTCCCAAAGACACCTCCGGTTGCACTCTTGCAAGCCATTTGCTTCTTCTCATTCACGTGAATCTTTTGAACTTCCGGTATATGACCACTGCCTTAACCACCGCCGGTGAAAGCTACAGTCCGAGGATTGAAGAATGGCCTTGGTTCAATTTAATTCAATCCAACACTACAAGAAAAACCAAATTAGCAACGGCCAAATCCGTCACTAATCACATTTAGCAACTGACGTAGGGCGTCGCAATTTGCGACGAAAAGAAAATCTGTCACAAATTCATCATTTAATTTATGACATTATAATTAAGTTTATAATCAACATAGCGACGAATTTGCGACGGCAAAAAAAAATTATTTTTTTTAAAAAATAATTAATTTAGCAACAAATTTGCGATGGTAAAAAAATTTTATTTATAAAAAAATTAATTAATTTAACAATGGATTTGCGACGGCAAAAAACTTTTATTTTAAAAAAATTAATTAATTTAGCAAAGGATTTGCGACGGCAAAAAATTTTTAAATTTTGAAAAAAATCAATTAATTTAGCAACAGATTTGCGACGGCAAAAAATTTTTTTACTTACAAAAATTAAAATAATTTAGCGACGGTTTTGCGACGGAAAAAATTTATTTTTAAATATTAATTAATTTTGCGACAGTCAAAAATTTTTATTAAAAAATTAATTAATTAGCTACTCAACCCACCCATCCATTGACCCGACCCGGCCCACCGAAAACCCGACCCGCCAAGAATATTATGAGATTATGTCGGACTTGGGGCTCGAACCTGCGTCCTTGCTGTGGGGGAACACGTGTTCCACCACTAAGCTATTGAAGTTCTTGTGATATATTGTGCTATCTATTAATTATATAGTAAATTTTTTGTGAATTAGCGACAGATTTGTAAGGGCTTTGTGACAGATCTGCGATGACAGAATTTTTCGTCGCAAATTCGTTGCTAATTAGCCACGGATTAGCAACGGCTTGTTTTTTTTTAATTTTAAAAAAAAAAATTTATTTTTTAATTTTAGATGGCCGTCGCAAATCCATCACAAATTGCGATGGGTTTGTGACGGCTTGTTTTATAATTTTAAAAAAATAAATTTATTGTTTAATTTTAGATGGTCGTCGCAAATCTGTTGCAAATTGCAACGGATTTGTGATGGCTTTTTTTTTTAATTTTAAAAAAAAATTATTTTTAAATTTTGAATGGCCGTCGCAAATCCCTCTCAAATTGTGACGGATTTGTGACGGTTTTTTTTATTTTTTAAAAAATAAATTTATTTTTTAATTTTAGATGGACATTGCAAATCCATCGCAAATTGCAACGGATTTGCGACGGCTCATTTTTTAATTTTAAAAAAATTAATTTATTTTTAAATTTTGAATGGCCGTCGCAAAATCCTCGCAAATTACGACGGCTTTTTTTCTAATTTAAAAAAATAAATTTATTTTTTAATTTTAGATGGTCGTCGCAAATCCATCGCAAATTGCAACAGCTTGTTTTTTTAATTTTTAAAATAAATTTATTTTTAAATTTTACATTACCATCGCAAATCCCTCACAATTTGCGACGGATTTGCGACGGATCAGGGTTTCATAAACGCTAATCCATTGCAGATTCGTCACTAATCTAAAAAATTCACCCAAAAAAAATTTAATGTTTGATATATATATATATATATATATATATATATATATATATATACATATGATATAGTATGTGTGTGTGTGTGTTGAAATATTAAAATACGCAAAAAGATATTAGTAAGTTGAAATATTTATATATATAATATACATACATATATATATGTGTGTGTATGTATATATGTAAGAATATGACATATATGCATCTGTTGCTATTATATATATATATATATATATATATATATTTAATAGTAAATGTATGTATGTATATATATATATATATATATATATATATACATACATTATGCGTGTGTATTGCATATATATATATATATAATATTTAAAAAGTATTATAACATATATATAGATATATGTATAAATATATTAATATGTATATACATATAGACACACACATACTAACATAAATAAATATGTATATATGTATATATATATATATTATTAAAAAAGTATATTAACATATTTATATGTATATAAAAATGCTATATTAATATATGTATATATATGTGTATATATTAATTGTGTGTATATATAAACATATTAATATTATGAGAATTTTTAGATGGTCGTCGCAAATCCTTTGCAATTTTGCGAGGACTTATTTTTTTCAATTGAAAAAAAATAATTTATTTTTAAATTTTGAAAAGCCATCGCATACCCCTTGTAAATCTTCCTAAGAAGCTATGTCAGTTTTCCTAAGAGCCAAATTATTTTTAGTGCACAAATTTATTTTGTTTTCACAAACTAAATCCTTTCTTTTATTTTTCGATTTTTCAAAAATGGTGGAAGGTTTTTTTAGTTCATTGGTCGTTATTCTCAGGGAAATTAAGTTAACGTGTCCAAACTATGTAGATTGGAAGAGGAACCTGGACATAATACTCACAGCCTGAGAAGTATAAGTATATCCTTTACGAGACCTACCCTATTATCGGGGAAGGTTCCACCGCCGAATAGCGAGAGGTTAAGAAGGTATGGAAGAAGGTAAACGGAATGGCACGCTGCTATATGTTAGCCTCCATGTCTAATGTGCTCCAGTCAAAACACGAGCACATGGCTTCTACGTATGACATTAGTCAATCATTGGCCACTATGTTCACGGACAAGAACCGGCCCGCAAGGTAGGAGGCTCTTCGAACTATAATAAACACTAAGATGGCTGAGGAAGTATCAGTCCAAGAGCATATGCTCAAGATGATTGCTGCTTTTGAGGAGGCAGAAATCTTAGGGGCAGTCATTGACCCCAAGAGCCAAGTGGACATGATTTTCGAATCTCTACCGGGTTCCTTCACTCAGTTCAAGTTGAACTATAATATGAACAAATTGAACATGAGTTTGACTGAATTGATGAAGGAGCTCCAGATGGCAGAGAAGGTCATGAAGCCACAGTCGAAGGCTATGATTGCTAAGGCTTCTTCCAAAAGAACTGGGCCTAAGCCCAAAAAGTTCAAGAGGAAGAAGGGGAACACAACAACCCAGCCCAAGGACAAACCAAAGGGCAAGTGCTTCAAATGTGGAAAGAAGGGACATTGGAAAAAGGAGTGTCCAGATTTTCAAGCCAAGAAAAACCACACAGGTAATGTTTTCTATCTAGAGTCTATACCAATGGTAGGATCACACTTGGATTGTTGATTCAGGAGCCACTGATCACATCTGTAACTCCTTGCAGGGGTTTAGAAAGATTAGAAGACTCAAGAAGGGTGAACATGGGCTACGCGTGGGTAATGGAGCACAAGTCTGGGCCCTTGCAGTGGGAGAGTTGGATCTTATTTTTTATTGTAATAAGATAGTGGTTTTAAAAGATATTTTATATGTACCTGGATTTCGTCAGAATTTGATTTCAGTTGCAAAACTAATAAATCAAGGATATTCTGTATCTTTCCATTTGGGTATTTCTATCAGTATAGATGGAGAAATTTTATGTACTGGGCACATTTAAGAAAATCTATTCTTTTTAAACCCTATTAACAACCAATCAAATAACGCTGAGTCTGAACCTTTAACTAAGAAGAGAAAGACCAATGTCAATGATTCATACCTTTGGCATCTAAGGTTAGGTCATATTAACTCAATCAGGATTCAAAGGCTAATCCATGATGGGCCTTTGGGTGCATTGAGATTGAAAAGTTGGCCTCAGTATGAATCCTGCCTGATGGGAAAGATGACCAGAAGGTCATTTACACCAAAGGCGGATAGAGCCAATGAGGTATTGAGTCTTGTTCACACTGATGTGTGTGGTCCATTGTCTACACCAGCTAGAGGAGATTTTGAGTACTTCATCACTTTCACGAATGATTGTACAAGGTATGGTTACATTTACCTAATGAGACGCAAGTCTGACTCTTTTGACAAGTTCAAGGAGTTTAAGACTGAAGTGGAGCGTCGGACAGGTAAATTAATCAAAACCTTATGATTAGATCGTGGTGGAGAGTACCTCCTAGGTGAATTCAAGGATTACATGGTACATCATGGGATAGTATCCCAGCTCTCTGCACCGGGAAAACCCTAGCAGAACGAAGTAGCTGAGAGAAGGAACAGGACATTGATGAAAATTGTCCGAAACATGATGTCTCATACTACTCTTCCAATGTCCTTTTGGGGATATGCCCTGGAGATAGCGGCAAATATTCTGAACTTGGTGCCTTCCAAGTCAGTACCTAGGACTGAGGGATGGGAAAACAGAGGAAGCATGCTTGAACCGAAAATAATAGAAAGAAAAAAAATGCAAGCCTTAGAGGCCACATGGAAGCGTGAAGATCATACATTTGTGCTCCTTAAGCCTACTAGGTTGAGTAGGAGTGGATTGAACGACAGGAATCGCTTTGCTTTGCCCACTTGAAGAAGCTTTCGGTTGAAAACCCGCTAACCTCCTACTTCACCTGGTTTGCATGCTCGCCAAGCCTTTCAGCTCTCGGAATATACCATAACCCAACCTCTAGTCGGTGAACACAACGGTGAAGAGGAACGGTCTCGAATCTCCTTGGTTCTCTTGCTATTGATTAGCAAAGAAACAAGAAGAACAACAGAGGAGAGGAGACATCTGAGAGAGAGAGCTACGTGAGTTTGAGAGAGAGGCGTGAGTTTCACTTAGGCTAGGGAGATTAGGGTTTTTTCCTTTTTTCAGAGATTTGTTTTATTAGTCAGCCAAAATTAGGTCTCTCAATATCTGACAAACATATCCCCGGGATATCATATTTCAAAACACCCGAATGTTATCTTGAGAATCAGTTTGGCTTAACCCTAAACTCTTCTTAACCGTATCTGGAAAAAAACCCTAAGGTCCAAGCTATTGGGCCAAAAAAATATTTATTATTTCTCTTGGGCCCAAAAAGGCCCAAAATAATAAATATTAATTATTTATTTTCTGGACTTATATAAATAATCTAATAAATAATTAATAAGCCCAAATAACTAAAATAATTAATCTTTAATTATTTATTTCTTAGGCCTATATAAATAACCCAATAAATAATTAAACATTAATTATTTCCCCTAATTTAAGCCCAGGTTAATTTCTTAATTATTCATACTGGACCTAGGCCCTGAATAATTTATTAACCAATTAAACTAAATAATTAATTTCTCTCAACTCTTATTTTATTTTATTTATTTATTTTATTTCAGTCTAATAATAAATTAGACATCCTGAATAAAATCAAATAAAATCAAATAAAATAAAATCCTTTTGTACTAAGACCAATTCCTCAACCCAAAATTAGTTAGGACTTACGGGGTATTCCGAGGACCAAAAAGATACATCGCCTTGGCTGCTAAAATGACCAAAATACCCCTGCTATATAAATAGCTGTATTTTGCATTTTAAATATTTCCTAATATCACCGTAAGAAAATATTAACCCCAAGGACAATGCTACATTAGCAAAGTCTCCGACCTATAGGTGAAATGACTAAAATACCCCTCTACACATCGCCGTACATTTAGAGAGGAAGAAATGTACTAACACCCCTCTAAATGACATCTACCATCCTTAGGCTTCTAGTCCAATGATCCACGACTTCCTGGAGTGTTTCTGCTTTCCAAGGGAGCTACCCTAAAGCAAACATCCAAGTCATGTTTCCCAGGGCCGTGGATATTTTAGACCATTCGGACAACCACAAGAGGCGATATCGTGCAGAAACTATCTTGTACAAGTCTGTCTTAACTAACTAGTTACATATACCTAATACACAAGTATATTGGTTCTACTATGGAACCTCAACTATAGTATATCAAAGCATAAGCTTCCAGCTTCATCAGACCACCAACTTATACGCAAGTCGTAGAGTACTAGTCCACGCTGTAGCAGTAGTAGTCTAGGTTTCTATCATATAGTACTTTTAGAAACCACTACTACAGGTCCTGTCCTATGTATTCGATATACGCTTATGTCATGAAATGAGTGGACTACTCACTGGCTAAAGGTAAGCCATTCCCCATTTGGAATTCATAACATAATAACCTAAACAAGATGAGATTCCCAGTCTCATCAATAGGTTAAGAACAAATGTTTATGTGTTAAATAACCCGTGATCCATACCTTATTGTGAAAGACCACCATTCACATGGACCACTTATTTAAACACAATGGGCTTGTTCCAAACGAAAATTATGCACAAAAAAAAAGTAAATTCACAAACAATTTCTGAAAATAAATTCTTTTATTAAAATATTCGATTATACATCAGAAACCTAGTTTAAGAGGGCATACAATCCAACAATCTCCTACTTGCACTCTAAGACTAGGTAAGTCCATAGGTGCCTACCCCTGTGGCGTCTAAGTGTCTCTTGAAGACTCTCTCAGCCAAAGGCTTGATAAATGGATCTGCTAGATTATTTTCTAAGGCAATATGTTCCACCACGACTTCCCGTCTCTAGATGAAATCCCGGATCAGGTGGTACTTTCTCTTGATGTGTTTCCCCTTCTTGTGGTTCCGAGGCTCCATAGATTGTGATACTGCTCCAATGTTGTCGCAATACATTACAATCGGCCTGTTCATATGTGGTACGACGCCAAGTTCTGAAAGGAACTTTCGGAGCCAAACTGCTTCCTTGGACGCCTCCGAAGCTGCCACATACTCAGCTTCCATGGTTGAGTCAGCAATACAAGACTGCTTAATACTCCTCCGTGAAATTGCTCCCCAGACAAGGTGAAGACATATCTACTAGTGGATTTTCTCTCATCCTTATCCGCCTGGAAGTCTGAGTCTATGTATCCTATAGGAACCAAATCATCAGCCCTATAAACCAGCATATAATCTCTTGTTCGCTTGAGGTACTTGAGAATATGCTTTACAGCTTGCCAATGAACCTCCCCAGGGTTTGACTGATATCTGTTAACTAAGCCCACGGCAAAGCAGATATCTGGCCTAGTACACAGCATGGCGTACATGAGACTTCCTACAGCCGAAGCGTAGGAAATCCTACTCATTCTGTCCTTTTCTTCTTGAGACTTAGGACAGTCCTTCGAAGAAAATGACAACCCATGTCTGCAAGGGATTAGAGCTCTCTTGCATGAGTCCATGCTGTACTTGGCCAGCATCTTGTCAATGTATGTTGTTTGGGATAACCCTAACATTCTCTGCTTCCTATTTCTAAGAATCCTAATCCCGAGAATGTAGCTGGCTTCTCCCAAGTCCTTCATACTGAATTGACTAGACAGCCAAACCTTTGTAGATGATAATATCCCTACATCATTTCCAATGAGTAGGATTTGGAGTTGTCCAGCTTATGTACTGGTCAAAGGAGACAAGTTGGAACCAAGATCAGAATTATACTATTTTCTTGGGTATCCAAAAGGGACAAAGGGAGGTTACTTTTATCATCCTAAGGAGCAGAAGGTACTAGTCAGTACCAATGCTAGATACTTGGAAGATGATCAAAGTACTTCCACTAAAGGTTCAACAAGGTTGGAACTTGAGGAGAAGTTATCTACGGAATCAACTTCTTCTGACCCGATTGTGGAACAAGAAGAGGCACAGCCTCAAGAGCCTATACAAATGGAGCCTCGTCGTAGTGGGAGAGTGTCTAGGGTTCCGGATAAATGGACTAGAGAAGCTTTTGAGCTAGTCTCCGACCATCAGGAACAAGACCCCACTAGATACGAGAAGGCTATTGCTGATGCTGATGTAAATCTATGGCATGAAGCAATGAAAGCCGATATTGAGTCTATGTACTTCAATCAGGTTTGGGATCTTGTAGCTTCACCTAAAGGGATAAAACTCATTGGGTGTAAGTGGGTGTACAAGAGAAAGAGGGGAGCGAACGGGAAGGTGAAAAACTTTAAAGTTAGGCTTGTGGCGAAAGGGTATACTCAGAAAGAGTAAATCGACTATGAGGAAACCTTTTCCCCGATAGTCATGCTTAAATCCATCCGCATCTTCCTTGCCATCGCATGTTACTATGACTACAAAATATGGCAAATGGATGTCAAGACGACATTCTTAAATGTCCATCTTAGCGAAGACATCTATATGTCCCAACCGGAAGGCTTTATTGCTGAAGGCCAAGAACATATGGTTTGCAAGCTTAAGAAGTCCATTTAAGGACTTAAGCAGGCATCGAGAGCATGGAACATTCATTTTGATGAGACTGTAAAGTCTTATGGTTTTATTCAAAACGAAGATGAACCATGTGTGATAGGAAACTTGAAGGCATTAATGTGGTTTTTCTTGTCCTGTATGTGGATGACATTTTACTTATTGGAAATGATGTAGGGACATTGTTGTTTACAAAGGTTTAGCTGTCTATTTAATTCAGTATGAAGGACTTGGGAGAAGCCAGCTACATTCTCGGGATTAGGCTTCTTAGAAATAGGAAGCAGAGAATGTTAGAATTATCCCAAACAACATACATTGACAAGATGATGGCCAAGTACAGCATGAACTCATGCAAGGGAGCTCTAATCCCTTGCAGACATGAGTTGTCATTTTATTCAAAGGACTGTCCTAAGTCACAAGAAGAAAAGGACAGAATGAGTAGGATTCCCTACGCTTCGACTGTGGGAAGTCTCATGTATGCCATGCTGTGTACTAGGCCAAATATCTGCTTTTCCATGGGCTTAGTTAGCATATATCAGTCAAACCCTGTGGAGGTTCATTGGCAAGCTGTAAAGCATATTCTCAAGTACCTCAAGCGAATAAGAGATTATATGCTGGTTTACAGGGCTGATGATTTGGTTCCTATAGGATACACAGACTCAGACTTCTAGGTGGATAAGGATGAGAGAAAATCCACTAGTGGATATGTCTTCACCTTGTCTGGAGGAGCAATTTCATGGAGGAGTATCAAGCAATCTTGCATTGCTGACTCAACCATGGAAGCTGAGTATGTGGCAGCTTCAGAGGCGTCCAAGGAAGCAATCTGGCTCCAGAAGTTTCTTTCAAAACTTGGAGTCGTACCACATATGGACAGACCGATTGTGATGTATTATGACAACACTGGAGCAGTATCGCAATCTAAGGAACCTCAGAACTACAAGAAGGGGAAACACATTGAGAGGAAGTACCACCTGATACGGGATTTCATCCAGAGACGGGAAGTCATGGTAGAACATATTATCTCAAAAAACAATCTAGCAGATCCATTCACCAAGCCTTTAGTTGAAAGAGTCTTCAAGAGACACTTAGACGCCATAGAGGTGGGCACCTATGGACTTACCTAATCTTAGAGTGCAAGTGGGAGATTGTTGGATTGTATGCCCTCTTAGACTAGGTTTCTGATGTAGAATCGAATATTTTAAAGAAAAAATTTATTTTTAGAAATTGTTTGTGAATTTATTTTTTGTTTGTGCACAATTTCATTTGGAACAGACCCATTGTGTTTAAATAAGTTATCCATGTGAACGGTGTTCTTTCACAGTGAGGTATGGATCACGGGTTATTTAACACATAAATATTTGTTCTTAACCTATTGATGAGAATGAGAATCTCATCATATTTAGATTGTTATAAATTCCAAATGAAGAATAAGTTACCTTTAGCCAGTGAGTAGTCCACTCACTTCATGACATAAGCGTATTTCGAATACGTAGGACATGACCTGTAGTAGTGGTTTCTAAAAGTACTATATGATAGAAACCTAGACTACTACCGCTACAGCGTGGACTAATGCTCTACGACTTGAGTATGAGTTGGTGGTCTGACGAAGCTAGAAGCATATGCTTTGATATGCTATAGTTGAGGTTCTATAGTAGAACCAATATACTTGTGTATTGAGTATATGTAAGTAGTTAGTTAAGACAAATTCGTACAAGATAGTTTCTACACTATATCACCCCTTGTGGTTGTCTGAATGATCTAAAATGTCCAGGGCCCTGAGAAACATGACTTAGATGTTTACTTTAGGGTAGCTCCCTTGGAAAGCAGAAACACTCCAGGAAGTTGTGGATCATTGGACTAGAAGCCTAAGGATGGTAGATGTCATTTAGAGGGGTGTTAGTACACTTCTTCCTCTCTAAATGTACGACGATGTGTAGAGGGGTATTTTAGTCATTTCACTTATAGGTTGAAGATTTTGCTAATGCAGCATTATCCTTGAGGTCAATATTTCCTTATGGTGATATTAGGAAATATTTAAAATGCAAAATACAGTTATTTATATAACAGGGGTATTTTGGTCATTTTAGCAGCCAAGACGATGTGTCTTTTTGGTCATCAGAATAGCCCGTAAGTCCTAATTAATTTTGGGTTAAGAAATTGGTCTCAATTCAAGAGGATTTTATTTTATTTTATTCAAGATGTCTAATTTATTATTAGACTGGCATAAAATAAATAAATAAATAAATAAAAATAGGAGTTGAGAGAAATTAATTATCTGGTTTAATTGGTTAATTAATTATTTAGGGCCTAGATCCAGTTTGAATAATTAGGAAATTAACCTGGGCTTAAACTAGGGGAATATAATTAATGCTTAATTATTTATTGGGTTATTTATATAAGCCAAAGAAATAAATAATTAAAATTTAATTATTTTGATTCATTTAGGCTCATTAATTATTTATTAGGTTATTTCTATAAGCCCAGGAAATAAATAATTAATGTTTATTATTTTGGGCCTTTTGGGCCCAAGAAAAATAATAAATATTATTTCGGCCCAATAGCTTGGACCGTAGGGTTTCTTCCAGATACGATTTAGATGAGTTTAGGGTTAAGCCAAACTTATTCTTAGGATAACATCTGGGTGTTTGAAATATGATATCTCGGGGGATATGTTTATCAGATATTTTGAGACCTAGTTTTTGGCTAACAATAAACAAGTCTCTGGTGGAAAAAAAGAACTCTAATCTCTCTCTCACGCAGCTCTCCCTCTCTCACGTCTCCTTCCTTCTCTTATTTTCTCCTTAGAGTTTTGCTAATCAATAGCAAGAGAACCAAGGAGATGAGAGACCACTCTTCTTCACTGTTGTGTTCACCGACAAGAAGTTGGTCAGTGGCATATTTTAAGAGCTGAAAAGCTTGGCGTTCATGCAAATAAGGCGAAGTAGGTGGTTAGCGGGATTTCAACTGGAAGCTTCTTCAAGTGGGCAAGGCGAAACTATTCCTGTCATTCAATCCACTCCTATTCAACCTAGTAGGGTTAAAGCACGCAAAGGTATGATCTTAACGCTTCCGTGCTGCCATTAAAGCTTGTGTTTTTTCTCTCTATTTTTTTTCCCGTGAGCATGCTCCCCTGTTTTTCCTTCCCATTAGCGTGTACAGAAAACTTAAAGGTATAAATGTGGTTTTTCTTGTCTTGTATGTGGATAACATTCTACTCATTGAAAATGATGTAGGGTCATTGTCATCTACAAAGGTTTGGCTGTCTAGTCAATTCAGTATGAAGGACTTGGGAGAAGCCAGCTACATTCTCGAGATTAGGCTTCTTAGAAATAGGAAATAGAGAATGTTAAGATTATCCCAAGCAACATACATTGACAAGATGCTAGCCAAGTACAGCATGGACTCATGCAAGAGAGCTCTAATCCCTTGCAGACATAGGTTGTCATTTTCTTCAAGGGACTGTCCTAAATCTCAAGAAGAAAAGGACAGAATAAGTAGGATTCCCTACGCTTCGGCTGTAGGAAGTCTCATGTACGCCATGCTGTGTACTAGGCCAAATATCTGCTTTGCCGTAGGCTCAGTTAACAGATATCAGTCAAACCCTATGGAGGTTCATTAGCAAGCTGTAAAGCATATTCTCAAGTACCTCAAGGGAACGAGAGATTATATGCTGGTTTACAGGGCTAACGATTTGGTTCTTACAGGATACACAGACTCAGACTTTCAGGCGGATAAAGATAAGAGAAAATCCACTAGTGAATATGTCTTCACTTTGTTTGGAGGAGCAATTTCATGGAGGAATATCAAACAATCTTGCATTGCTGACTCAACCATGGAAGCTGAGTATGTGGCAGCTTCGGAGGCATCTAAGGAAACAATCTGGCTCCGGAAGTTCCTTTCAGAACTTGGAGTCGTACCACATATGGACAGGGGCGATTGTGATGTATTGCGACAACACTAGAGCAGTATCGCAATCTAAGGAACCTCGGAACCACAAGAAAGGGAAGCACATCGAGAGGAAGTACCACCTGATCTGGGATTTCATCCAAAGACGAGAAGTCGTGGTGGAACAGATTGCCTCAAAAAACAATCTAGCAGATCCATTCACCAAGCCTTTGGCTGAGAGAGTCTTCATGAGACACTTAAACACCATAGAGGTGGGCACCTATGGACTTACCTAGTCTTAGAGTGCAAGTGGGAGATTGTTGGATGGTATGCCCTCTTAGACTAAGTTTCTGATGTAAATATCAAATATTTTAATAAAAGAATTTATTTTCAGAAATCGTTTGTGAATTTACTTTTTATTTGTGCACAATTTCATTTGAAACAGACTCATTATGTTTAAATAAGTGATCCATGGTGGTCTTTCACAGTAAAGTATGGATCATGGGTTATTTAAACACATAAACATTTGTTCTTAACCTATTGATGAGAATGAGAATCTCATCATATTTAGGTTATTATGTTATGAATTCCAAATGGGGAATAGCTTACCTTTAGTTAGTGAGTAGTCCACTCACTTCATGACATAAGCGTATTTCGAATTCGTAGGACAGGACCTGTAGTAGTGGTTTCTAAAAGTACTATATGATAGAAACCTAGACTACTAACGCTACAGCGTGGACTAGTACTCTACGACTTGAGTATGAGTTGGTGGTCTGACGAAGCTGGAAGCATGTACTTTAATATGCTATAGTTAAGGTTCTATGGTAGAACCAATATACTTGTGTTTTGGATATATGTAACTAGTTAGTTAAGATAGACTTGTACAAGAAAGTTTCTACACAATAACGTCCCTTGTGGTTGTCTGAATGATCTAAAGTGTCCAGGGCCCTGGGAAACATGACTTGGATGTTTGCTTTAGAGTAGCTCCCTTGGAAAGCGAAAACACTCCAGGAAGTCGTGGATCATTGGACTAGAAGTCTAAGGATGGTAGATGTTATTTAGAGAGGTGTTAGTACACTTTTTCCTCTCTAAATGTACGGCGATGTGTGGAGGGGTATTTTAGTCATTTCACTTGTAGGTAGAGACTTTGCTAACGTAGCATTATCCTTAGGGTCAATATTTCCTTATGGTGATATTAGGAAATATTTAAAATGCAAAATACATGTATTTATATGGCAGGGGTATTTTGGTCATTTTAGCAGCCAAGGCGATGTGTCTTTTTAGTCCTCTGGAATAGCCCGTAAGTCCTTATTAATTTTGGGTTGAGGAATTGGTCTCAGTTAAAGAAGATTTTATTTTATTTTATTTTATTTTATTTTATTCAGGAAGTCTAATTTATTATTGGACTGGAATAAAATAAATAAATAAATAAAATAAAAAATAGAAGTTGAGAGAAATTATTATCTGGTTTAATTGGTTAATTAATTATTCAGGGCCTAGGTCCAGTTTGAATAATTAAAAAATTAACCTGTGCTCAAACTAGAGGGAAATAATTAATGCTTAATTATTTATTGAGTTATTTACATAAGCCCAAGAAATAAATAATTAAAGTTTAATTATTTTGGTTCATATGGGCTCATTAATTATTTATTGGATTATTTCTATAAGCCCAGGAAATAAATAATTAATGTTTATTATTTTGGGCCTTTTGGGTCCAATAAAAATAATAAATATTATTTTGGCCTAATAGCTTGGACCGTAGGGTTTTTTTCAGGTATGGATCAGATAAGTTTAGGGTTAAGCCAAACTTATTCTCTTGATAACATCAGGGTGTTTGAAATATGATATCCCGGGAGATATGTTTATCAGATATTGGAGACCTAGTTTTGGCTAACAAAAACAAGACTCTTGGGAAAAAAAAAACCCTAATCCTCCCTAGCTTTACTCTCTCTCTCACGCAACTCTCTCTCTCTCTCGTGCTCCTCCTCTCTTGTTTCTTCCCTGGTGTCTTGCTAATCAATAGCAAGAAAACCAAGGAGAATTGAGACCACTCCTCTTCACCCTTTATTTCACCAACAAGAATTGAGGCAGTGGAATATTCCATGAGTCGGAAAGCTTGGTGTTCATGCAAATAAGGCGAAGTAGGAGGTTAGCGAGATTTCAACCGGAAGCTTCATCGAGCGGACAAGGCGAGGCTATTCCCGTTGTTCAATCTATTCCTACACAACCTAAGAGGTTTAAAGCATGCAAAGGTATGATCTTAATGCTTCCATGCTGCCATTAAAGGCTTCTTTGTTTTTTTTTTCCTCTCTATTTTTGTTCCCAAGCATGCTCCCCTATTTTTTTAAACCATCATAAAGGACTTGAAATATAAAGCTAAGGAACCAATAGTCTTTGAAATTACGCTGAAGAGTACTTTGAAATAGCTTTTGGGCTGCCTAGGCTGCTAAGTATTCTAAAAACAAGGTGGTCTAAGGAACTTAAGCTTTCCTAGGCCGCCATCTTTTTGGACATGTACTCACATGAAGAAAACTAGGCGGCCTAAGGAACTTAAGCTTCCTTAGGCAACCAAGTTTCTAGAAAATTTACACAAAAGAAGAACATTAAGTGGCCTAGGGTTGTTAAGCTTCCCTAGGCTACCAACTTCCTATCCTTGGCGTCCATATTGAGCACTAAGCACTTCCCTAGGCCGCCATCTTCATTCCTTAGCTTCTTCATTTTTCTTCTAGGCAGCCTCTAGAACTTCCCTAGGCTGCCAGTTTTCTGTCCAAATGCTTCTTCATTTTTTCTCCATTCTTTTCCTTTTCGCTCCATTTTTTCCTCTTCATCTTTATTCATTTCCATTTGGCATTTTTCAGTTCCTCATAAAAACAAGATGAAAAAGGTGTGGTGAATAGTGATTTGAGTAAGAAATTACCTCAATTATAGCACAAAATAGTAGAAAACATATATGAAGATCACTTATTACATATTCTCACACTTAAACTTTTGCTTGTCCTCAAACAAACAACAAAACACCACTAGCAAAAGCTTTTAACAAGATAAGTTGAGATTTTTTAAAGTAAGTTGACCAAGATGGTACATGTATTATTTCTCCTTTGATTTGAGAATCAAGTCCAAAACCTAATAAATCAAACCAATTTTTATGTAAACTAATATATTAGGATAGAAATAATTAAAACCATCGAAGTTGAATTAAACAAGTCCATGCTTATTCAAGGTGTTCCATCTTGATTCCTTAAGTTTCGAATGCAAATGATGTGATTCATATAAATTAGGCTTAATAATTTAATTACAAGTTTTATGACCTCCTAACCACTATAATCCAAGTAGTAAACACAAGATTGGTCCATAGACTCACTTTATTCCCTCATTTATTTTTCAATTCATTTTCTTTTTATTTTTCTTGTAGTAAGTATTAGTGTTGTGCCCTAGAAGCAATCACTCTTAAATTGTATTATGTACATTTATTTAATAACACAAGGCATTCTTTATCATTCAATTTATTTTATTTATACTTTCGTGTGAATATAACTGTTAGACAATGTCCCAAGTGCAACACAGTGTCAAGAAAATCATGGTAGAGATCATGATGTGAGGTTCCTACTATACTAAATAGTGTTTGTACTTTAATTATTCCTAGTCATAGTATTAATGAGACAGGACATCGTTAATGCGTCAAGACTAGCACGTGTTATACTTCCTGATTTGATTAGGCGGTTGATACGTAAATTTTGGGTGTATAAAAATCATCAAATTTAAATCCATCCCTTAGTCAAGTTTTAATTAAAACATTAATCCCAAAATATACATACAACCAAGTATACTCATTGCAAGCATAACATAGAGAATTAATGAGTATCGATCCTCAAAGGAACAAGTACACACTAATCACTTTTCATTCATTATTTAACCGACCCAAATAAAGTAGTAAGATAAGAATAAGAAAAACAAAAAAATATATACAGCTCAAGGATGTGAAACTATGCAATTTAGACAAGCTTTTGAAAATATGATAATGAATCACTTAGCCAATATCACAATCAATTATTATATTGGTCTCATGAAGGATTTACTATAGATCCACTTCATTTGCAATCTATGGAATCACTATCTTCTAGTTGAATTAGTGAACATATTCTATCATGACTAACTTATCCAAAAGATGCATTAAAATCAATCCTCATATAAACTCCTATATTTTAGGTGATTTAAAACATGAAATTAGTCAATGAATCTATATTCTAGCAATCATTAACTAACCTTTGATTACTAAAGTTCTTAACAATTAACCCATTTTTCAAGCAAGGTAAGAGATAACAAATATGAAACTAATTAATTGAAGTCATTACCAACCTCTTTTTCAAGCAAGTTAATAACAAAAATCAATCAACCAACTCCATAAGAACAATAAATAATCAAATCCCAAGATAAATAATGAATTGATCAGAATACCAAATTAACTCAAGAAATCATTAATCACATAAACAATGTCAAATTACAATGAAAATATTGAATACATCATTGTTAAAGAAAAAGAAAACAAAGATAAAAGTTTATTAACTAAAAACTTTTTAATATTATTAAGTAGTTTATCAAAAATTAAATTCAAGAAAAATTTCGACAGAGTCTCCCCTTAAAAATGGACGTTTTCCAAGCACTAAGCCACCACAAGACACATCAAACAAATCCAACTAATATCCACAATATATCCCCAACACTAAACACCGACTTCTACTTGATTGTAATCTCCTCCAACAAATCTAACCAATCCAAACATCACTATAATTCGAAGCATAACTATAATCCAGCCAATCCAAATAACACTATAATTCAAAGCATAACTATAATCCAACCAATCCATTGGAAACAAAGCATGTAATTAATTTATATACATTATATATACAATATACATATAATTAAATTTCATGAATTTATATACATTACAATGCCATTGCATATATACAATATATACAATAATAATTTAGAAATCTAAAAAAAATAAATTTCTACTGAACAAACATTAATTCGCTGAAAATACAAAAATTAAATTTCAACCATTGGAATAACACAATCAATATTTAATTACTATTGGAATGGAAAAAAACAAAAAAAAAATTGGAAATTGAGCTGCGGCGGGATGATTCTCGCTGCTCTGGCAAAGGGGATGGAAATGAAGGGAGGAGAAATGGAAGAGAAGAGGGGTGCTCGATTCCAAACCGGAGTAGGAGGGGATGAGTTGCCGGCGCGGAGAGGAGAAGAGGAAGAAAAGAGAAAATGAAGAAGAAGGTCCCGATTCTGACTGTGTAATTAATTTAGCAATGTCCATGATGCCGTCGCTAAGCCCTCATAAAAATCATGGTTTAGCAACAGCATATAGACCCTAGCAAAATTTCGGGTCCGTCGCTAAACCCTCACTGATTCAGAAGGTTTAGCGAGAAGTTAGCATGGTTATTACAAGCTGTCGCTACACCCTCGCTAATAGATAGGGTTTAGAGACAGCTTTTTAAAATTTCTTTGAAATTCTCGGAGGCAAATTTTTGAGGGAATAATATGAAAATGCCATAGCAAAGCCGTCGCAAATTGCTATAGCGTTGCTATGGCTTTTTGAAAACCGTAGCTACGCCATCGCAAATTGCTAGGGTGTAGCTATGATGTTTAAATTTTTTTCAAGAACAAGATGAAGGCCGTAGCCAAGCCGTCGCAAATTCCTGGGGCATAGCTACGACCCATGCTCTTTTTTTTTTTTTTTTAAATTGAAATTTCTTTGACCACCAAATATGTGTCTAATTATATATTTAACAATATCCTTCAATTTTTTTCATTAAATATCTATCTTAATATATAATTGAGATATGTAATAACATATATAATAGTTAGTATATTAAATTTAGTGATATAGTTGTTAGCCCTAAGGGCTTTCTTGTAGGTTTTGATTTATGACAAACGTTGATATAGACGAACGTATCAATTTATTGTGATAGGACATGTTTGACATTTATTCTTCTAAAGTCTTCAGATAAGAATTGTTGACAACTCCTTCGACACTGATTTCAAGATTAGAAGATCAAATGCGAAAATCACAGTATGAGGAGTTATATATCAAGGAAGCTCTTTATGAAGAATATTAGACTAGGAAGTGTCATTAAGGTATATCGATTATTTTCTATGTCTTCTTATCTTTTGATTCATTTGACTTCACCTTGAAGCTTCAAAGGAGATTTTCTCAAAGATTTTAAAATTCACAGAATTTTGGATGGAACAATTTGAATCTAAAAAGTTCATCCAAAATCCTGTAAACCGGGTCGAAGAATTTTTGTCAGGGATGTGCCATTTTGGACTTAACTTTTGGATGCAACTTTGTCCAAAACTCGGATGAGTTTAAACAGAAAAATTTATAGCTGTTTTTTTATGACCGTTGGCACTCCACTTTTTGGCTCTATAAATAGCCTTTAAAGCAAGATTACAAGTAAGATTTTTGAAACATTTATCTTAGAAACACTATTACTCAATATTTTCAAAAATCTCCTTTTATCTTAAGCTTCAAAGTGAGTTTATTGTGTATCAAAGATAAAAGTATTTTATAGCATGTATCTGAGAGAATATCTGCTCAAGTAAGTGAGCTTATCTCTGTTCTGTTGATTTTCAATTCTCTATTCTAAGTGCAAGGTTGTGAGGTAAAACCCATAGGGGTGATCCTTGTTGTGTGTATGTTCAAGGTTGTTGTGTAAAACCCATAGGGTTGATCCTTGTTGTTTGTATGTTCAAGGTTGTGGTATAAAACCCATAGGGGTGATCATTGTTGTGTGTATATTCAAGGTTGTGGCGTAAAACCCATAGGGGTGAGCCTTGATGTGTTTGAGAGGTTGTGTAAAACCTAGTATGGTGATCCTCTCTTGTATGTGGCTGTTTCATTAAGTGGGATTAATGAAATAGAGTTGAAAATCCTTAAGTGTGAGGCTTAAGATAGTGGATGTAGATCATTGTGGTCGAACCACTATACATCTCTTGTCTCATTTTAATTTAGTGGTTCTTGTACTATTTTTATGTTCTTTCATTGTCTAAATCTGGATACACATCTACAAGTGCTTGGACAGCTTTCAATGTATCAATAAAGTCAGTCCAAGGATCTTGGTGATCATCCTTGTTCAGCATTTTAGACTCTTCGGAAAAATTATTTTTGCTTGCCAAAAACCTTATTCACCCCCCCTCTAAGGTTTTTCATTTGGTATCTGAGCGAGGTCTACATACTCTTAGTTTAACAGCCTTGTAGAAAAGATCTTAATGGTAAGCTCATCCTCTCTTCCATATGTTGAAGGGTCTTCAACAAATCGTCCTCCTTTGTTCATTGGAAGCAACTATACTTTCTGAAAAAATAGAATAAAAATTTATGTGTGTTCTATTAACTGTAAGTTATGGAGTTTAATAGGGAATGGTCCTTGTATTCCATCAAAGATGATTGATGGCATAAAAATACCTAAACAGAATGATGAGTATAGTGTGGAAGACAATGCGAAAATGACTCTAAATTTTCAAGCTATGAATATTTTGTGTTGTGCTCTAGATGCGACTGAATACAACTGTGTTAGTGGTTGTGATTCAGCCCATGATATGTGGAGATTGCTAGAAGTCACCCATGAGGGGACTAATCAAGTCAAAGAATCAAAACTAGGGCTTCTTATTCATGATTATGAATTATTTACTATGAAGCTAAATGAAAGCATCACTGACATGTTCACAAGATTTACTAATATCTCAAATGGTTTGAAAGCTTACGGAAAGGTTTATTCCCTTGGGGAATAAAATCGGAAAATTCTTGATGCTTTACCAAAAAGCTAGCAGCCTAAAACTCTTGCTGTAGAAGAATCCAAAGATTTGAAATCCTTACCTACTGAAGAGTTGATCGGATCTCTTTTAACTCATGAGATGAAGCTTAAAAGGTTTCATGAATCTGATGATCATGATAGAAGCAGAAAATGGATTGCTCTAAAGGCTGAAAGTGATGATGGAGAAACAAGTTCTTCGGAAAGCAATAAAGGCATGGAAATAGACAATGATGACTTAGCAATGATAGCAAAAAAAATTCAGAAGGTTGTTCAAAGGAAACTACAAACGAGGAAGGAAGCTTATAAGAAAGAAAGGACAAACCTCCGGCTTCAAACCCCAATGCTTTGAATGTCAAAGCACGGATCACTTCATTGCAGACTGTCCGGTTGCAAAAGGAAAGGAAGGAAAAGTGTCTAAGAAGAGGAAAGACCTGAATGTCAAGAAAGGTAAAGGATTGATGGGAGCTTGGGACTTAAATGAAGAATCTGGAGATGAAGAATCTGAGGAAGAAACTGCAAACATTTGCTTCATGGCTTTGGAAAATGAGGTAAACTTTTCAACATCAGAATGCATGTCTAATTCACATACATCTATGACTGAAAAGCATGTTGATTCTAATGAGTTGTTATGTGATATGTTTTATGAATTAAAAAAACTATCCAGAAAAAATAAAGATTTAAAGTTGAAGGTAAATTGTCTGATGAAAGAAAATGAAGCTTTGTTGAATGTCTACGAAATATCTCTTGAAACACATACATGTGCTATAATTGAGAAAGATGTGATCATGACTGTCTTGCATCATGCATCTCTGGAAAATAAAAACCTATGTGATAAAATTCAAACTCTTGAATGCATGGTTAGCACCTTTGATAATATGAAAATTAGAGTAAATAATATTACCAACTACATTGAGAAATTCACAAATGGTAAAAGCAATCTAGAAAAACTTCTCGGAACTCAACATCATTTTAGTAATCGAAGTGGCTTAGGATATTACCATGAGGATAAAGACAAAACTTGCATGCCCAGATTTGTTTATGCTGGAAATCGAAGTGACTTAGAATATAAACATGAGGATAATGACAAAACTTGCAAGCCCAGATTTATTTATGCTGAAAATCGAAGCGGCTTAGAATATAAACATGAGGATAAAGACAAAATTTGCAAGCCCAGATTTAGTTTAACGGGAAATCAAAGTGGGTTAGGACATGAATATAAGAATAACTACAAAAAGAACAAGTTTCAGTTTGCTAAACCTACCCATAGCATATACAAGGCATGCACGTATTGTAAAAAACCTGGACATATAGTTTCAACATGTCTTGTTAAAAGAAAAGTAGAATCCGGTGGAGCTACCTTCTGGAAAATCAAAGAAAATGTTACTAACCTTCATAGACCCAAGAAAGTGTGGGTACCAAAAATCATCTCTTCTTCTTATGTATAGGCACGGTCTTTAAGCTTTACTAAGTGGTTCTTAGACAGCGGTTGTTCAAGACATATGACTGGAAATGCAGCTTTGTTAGAAGATATTCAGACAATAAATGAAGGATTTGTTACATTTGGAGACAAGAAGAAATGGAAGATTCTCGGTATTGGTAATATTGGTAAAGGTTCCTTAACATTTATAAAGCAAGTCTTACTTATTGATGATTTAAAATATAATCTGCTCAGCATTAGCCAACTTTGTGACAATGGTTACAAAGTTATTTTTGAAAAAGATTCTTACTCTATACTTGATAGTGGAAATCTTGAAACCATTTTTACTGCCAAACGCATGAGAAATGTATATGTGTTTTATCTCAATGACCTTGTAGCTAATGGAATTAGATGTCTATCCATACATAATAATGGTGTCTATCTTTGGCATAGAAGATTAGGTCATGTATCATTTGATTTGTTAAACAAACTATCCTCAAAAGAACTTGTTAGAGGGCTTCCAAAAATGAAATTTGATAAACACAAAATCTGTGATGCATGTCAATTTGAAAAGCAAATTAAAACCTCTTTTAAACAAAAGAAAATGATTTCTACCTCAAAACCACTTGAATTAGTTTATATGGATTTATTTGGACCTATGAGAACTGCTAGTCATGGGGGTAAAAAATATGCATATGTAATTGTTGATGATTTTTCTAGATTTACCTGGACATTATTTCTTAGACAAAAAGATGAAGCCTTTACTGAATTTTCAAAACTGATTAAGCACGTCTAAAACTCGATTGGATGCAAACTGATTTCTATTAGAAGTGACAATGGAAAAGAATTTTGTAACAACGAATTTACTCACTTCTGTGATGAAAATAGAGTCTTTCATAATTTTTCAGCAGCTAAAACTCCTCAACAGAATGGTGTTGTTGAAAGGAAAAATCAGACCTTGCAAGAAATGGCTAGATCAATACTTTGTGAAAATATTCTTCCAAAATACTTTTGGGCGGAAGCTGTTAACACAGCATGCTATTCAATACACCGAGTTATGTTAAGACCATTTTTAAGAAAAACTCCTTTTGAACTTATGTTTGACAAAACTCCTTCTATCTCTTATTTTAAAATTTTTGGATGTAAATGTTTCATTCTGAATACAAGAGATAATCTTGGAAAATTTGACAGCAAGTCCAATGAAGCTATATTTCTTGGATATTCTTCCAACAAGAAAGCTTATAGAGTATACAATAAAAGAACATTTTGTGTGGAGGAATCTGTGCATGTTGTATTTGATGAATTTAACATTTATACTTCAAAAAGAGATGACGATGATGTAGGAAATTCAAATGAAGTTAAGTTAGATCAGGTTAAAGCTCCATCATTAGACACTCATGCAAAAGAAGAGGAAATTGAAGAATTGCATAAAGAACAAGAGAGAAAACAAACTAAAGTTTCTACAAATCATCAATTGCCAAAGGATTGGAAATACAAATCTGGCCATCCAAAGGAGCAAATTGTTGGAGATCCAAACCAAGGAGTTAAAACTCGACGATATTTTATCGACAACTTTGCTCTTCTTTCAAATATTGAACCTAACAGCATTGATATTGCATTACATGATGAATTTTGGATTATTGCCATGCAAGAAGAGTTAAATCAATTTGAAAGAAATCAGGTTTGGAAACTTATTCCTAGACCGCATGATCATCCTGTTATTGGAACAAAATGGGTTTTTAGAAATAAACTTGATGAAAATGGAGCTGTAATTAGAAACAAAGCTAGATTAGTAGCTCAAGGATTTAATCAAGAGGAAGGCATTGACTATGATGAAACATTCACTCCTGTTGCTAGACTAAAATCAATACGAATGTTACTTGCCTTTGCATCCTTTAAAAATTTCATACTCTATCAAATGGATGTCAAAAGTGCTTTCCTAAATGGCTTTATTGAAGAAAAAGTGTACGTTGAGCAGCCACCTGGTTTTACTCATGAGATGTTTCCAAATCATGTTTTCAAACTCTCTAAAGCTCTTTATGGGTTAAAACAAGCTCCAAGAGCTTGGTATGAAAGGCTTAGTGGTTTCCTAATCTCAAAAGGATTTTCTAGAGGCTTAATTGATAATACCTTATTCATCAAATCTGATTTTTCTGGTGACTTACTAATTGTCCAAATCTATGTTAATGATATTATTTTTAGCTTTACTAATGACTCCTTGTGCAAGATGTTTGCTAAGACTATGCAACAATAATTTGAAATGAGTATGATGAAAGAGTTGAACTTCTTTCTCGGACTGCAAATTAAGCAAACTACAGACGGAATCTTCATAAACCAAGCAAAATATGCCAAAGAGTTGCTCAAAAGGTTTGGAATGAATGAAGTAAAGGAAATTAGCACACCTATGAGTACGTCCATAAAACTTGACCAAGATGAAAAGGGTAAGAAGGTAAATGAACGAAAATATAGAGGTATGATTGGAAGTCTACTATATCTTACTGCTAGTCGACCAGATATCATGTTTTCAGTATGTCTTTATGCTCGATTTCAATCTTGTCCAAAAGAATCACATTTTAAGTGCAGTTAAACACATACTTCAATATTTGATTGGGACACATTATTTTGGATTATAGTATCCACGTACTAACACTTTTGATCTTATAGGATATACTGATGCAGATTATGCAAGGTGTAAAGTTGAAAGAAAAAGTACTAGTGGCCATTGTCAATTTCTTGGACACTCACTGGTATCATGGCACAGTAAAAAAAAAAAAGAAGCTTGCGTATCATTATCTACCACTGAGGCTAAATATATTGTAGCAAGAAGTTGTTGTGCTTAAATCTTATGGATGAAGAATACTCTGCAAGGTTTTAATCTAAATTTTAATTGTGTACCTATAATGTGTGATAATACAAGTGCTATCAATCTAACAAAAATCCAGTGCAGCATTCGAGAACAAAGCATATTGAAGTCAAACATCACTTCATCTGAGACCATGTACTCAAGGGAGATGTATGTGTTGAATATGTCTCAACGGATGAACAACTAGCATATATCTTCACTAAACCTCTAGCTGAGGAAAGATTCAACCACTTAAGAAGAGGTTTGGGAATTACAAGAATTTGAAAACTAACCATGTGGTATAAGTCTTTCTTGTGTAGGATTTATGAAGAGAAATGGTTTTGGAAACAAAGTTCTACATCCAAAATACCTCGTTCTTTGTTTTGGACGCAGTGCTAGAATCCAATTCCTACATCCAAAATGTATTTCAGGAAAACACTCTTTTGGATGTTGATTTTGGACCTGGTCTTGTTCCAAAATCAATGCTTAATATTCTTTTATTCCAAATTTCGAGTTTCAAAAAATGGTTTGCGCGTTTTTCAAAACTTCTCAGAAAAACATATGTTTCCAAGACACTTTGTTCTCACACTATCCTAGACATTCAAAGCTTTCTGGTTTTCTCTCATTCAAAACCCTTAAAACTGTTCTTCTTCCAAAATAATTCCTCCGTGCTCTTCTTCTCTAAAAAAGCCCTGAAAAAGCTTAAATCTTTCAATGGCAAAAACTAAATCTACCATTCCAAAACCAAAGAAGGGGGAGAAATCATCTCCCGTGAAAAGGAAAGTGACTTTCGGTTCATCAAAGGGCAAAGCTAAAGAAGCTTCTCCTCAGCCTCACTTCTCGACTTCTCATTATGATTCGTCTGAATCATCCTCCAAACAACTGAGTTCTACAAATCAAGTACCTCGATTTCTCGACTCAAAATGTGAATCTGAATACAATGACTGGGTCTCTAGAAATCGAACTATTATTTCTGGCTATCGAGTAAACCACTCAGCTTTTCTGAACTTATCAAATATTCTGGATATGTTTGATCATCTCGGAAGGGGAAGTTTGCTATAAATTGATGAGAAAATCTACACTTCATTAGTCTGGGAATTTTATGCAAATTTGAGAAAGGGTAAACTAGAAGAAACAGATGGAGGATTCATGATTAGGTGGTATGTAACAAGGGTGAAAGGAAAAGATTTTGAATTCGACCATAAAATGCTGAATAGAATATGTGATGTTCGTGATGCTGGGTTTCAGTATTTTGAGTTGAACAAATTTCCTAAAGGAAATGAAATTTTTAATCTGAAAAATTTTGAGAAGTTGTTTACTGGTGGAAAAAGCTTTGAAAACTCTGGAAATCGTAGTTCTAAATGGTTGAACGGATTGGGTAGAATCCTTTATCATATGGTATCTACCATTGTTGTACCCAGTTCCGGTCATAAGACCTCTATTAGCATACTTCAAATGGTGGTCATATTAGCCTTAGCTGAGGGGAGATAGATTAACTTTGGATTTCTAGCAACAAAATTAATGTTGCAGTCTAGAAATACTTCTAGCAAGGCTCTTCCGTTTGGAAATTTATTGACCAAAGTCTTCAGATTTTTCAATATTGTTTTAAATTCTGTTACTTGTGATCCCTCAAGAACAAATGTTTACAGTTATGACTCCTTTGAAAAGATAGGGTATGTTAGGGAGGAAAATTCGTGGAAATTGTTGAGAGGATCTGTTGGAAAAGAAAGGAAAATTTTGATAAAGATCAAGAAAGAAGGGAAGTCAGGGACCAAAAGAAAAATTGATGAGGAAGAAACCGTTCCTGACTCTGGCCGATCTGCAAATATTCTGAGTGCAATCAATTCTTTTGCAGAGAAATTGGAATCTCTTAGCTTAGAAATCAAAATCTTAGAGAACAGAATTTCTGTCATTGAAAATTCTGCTAAGCCTTCTGCCTCTAAATCTGATCATGACAAGGATGAACAATCTTCAGAGGACAAGGCTGAACCGTCTGCAGATGTCAAGGTTCCTTCTCCTAAACCCTCTCCTGTACCATCTCCACAACCTTCTCCCGTTCAGAAGACAGATATTCCTATTCCTTCTCCCAAGCCCAAACCTTTTGGCAAAAGACAAAAGCATGTGGTTGTAAAGCACAAGTCTAATAGAATTGCTGGTCAGTTTTCAAGGAATGGGGCTGGATCTAAGTCTGAAACGATCAATATTGTCGAGACTATTTACTTGGGCAGCACAATAGGCTGATAAACAACTTACTTTTTACACCCATTGAACAATTTATTTTCAGTCATTTACATTTTTGTCTTTGGATAATTACTGATACTTGTTTAAGTTAAATTCTCTATCCTGCCTATTGTCTATCTAATGTCTATTAACTGCATAATATTTCTCTGTTTGCTATGCTTTTTTTTATTGATGACAAAGGGGGAGAAATAGAAATGTGTCTGAAGATACTATGGGGAATGTGTCTGAAGATATTATTGGGGCAGTAAGAATATTATGGGTTGTCTGATGATCTAAAGAGAGAGAAAATGACAGTGAATATTAGGGGGAGTTACTATAAAAATTTGTGAAAATACTGCTGTAAAAATGTTGAATGTTGGTCTGTGAAAATATTATGGTCTGCATAACTATCAACATGATGTTATTTGCATTCACCAGGAAGAAAGAAATATGCTAGTCTGAAAATGTTATAGTCTGCATATATGCTGTATGAAATTGTTGGTATGCAGTAACTGATAGAAAATGTAAAGTCTGTATGTTACGACTGCATATGAATTTGATCTACATGTTGATATCCAAAATAAAATGTTATGGGTTCTGCCTAATGATCTGATATGAATTCAATATAACTGATGAACTGAAATTAGACTGTTAATGTATGGTTTTTTTATCTGCGAAGTAACTGCTATGGAAATTGAAATCATAAAACTACTGTATAAACAGTTATTGAATTCCAAAATAACTACATGAACTGCATGAACCATTTATATGAACAGTTGCGCAGTTAAATCACTGTGATGAAAATTTCTAATTCACTATTCACAAAATATTTCTAAAAAATTCCTCAGTTTGTGAAGTTCAATTTTATTCAATAACACAAATTTCTGAATGATAAATTGTATCCTTGAAACAAAATTCTATGATAAAATTTTTTGGTGCATCGAGTCAGAGGGAGTTTTGGACTCAGAAACTTCATATCCAAAACAAATATTCTTTTAAGCAGTTTTTGAAAAATGTTTTGGACATCCAAAAGCCCTATCCAAATGATATTCTGAAAACACACATTCTTCCAAAACGATTTTGGATACACTTTCTGGATGAATAAATCGTTACTTCTTCTCATCCCTCTTATGTTCAAAATTGTCACATAAGCATATATTTAGGGGGAGCATTTTAGCATTTTATCTCTATCAAATTACTTCGAATATTTATATAGAGATATGATATGCTTTAGGATCATTGAGATTTGTTTACAAATTTTTTATCATAAGATCTCTATGAGACCTATATTGTAAGATTACATTTATTTGCTCAACATGTTCTCTCTATTTACATATCAATTGTGTCATGTTTTTCATCACTCAAAAAGGGGGAGATTGTTAGCCCTAAGGGCTTTCTTTTAGGTTTTGATTTATGACAAACGTCGATATGGACGAACGTGTCAATTTATTGTGGTAGGACATGTTTGACATTTATTCTTCTAAAGTCTTCAGATAAGAATTGTTGGAAACTCCTTCGACACTGATTTCAAGATTAGAAGATCAAATGCGAAAATCACAGTATGCGGAGTTATATATCAAGGAAGCTCTTTATGAAGAATATTAGACTAGGAAATGTCATTAAGGTATATCTATTATTTCCTATGTCTTCTTATCTTTTGATTCATTTGACTTCACATTGAAGCTTCAAATGAGATATTTCTCAAAGATTTTAAAATTCACAGAATTTTGGATGGAACAGTTTGAATCCAAAAGGTTCATCCAAAATCCTGTAAACCGGGTCGAAGAATTTCTGTCAGGGATGTGCCATTTTGGACTTAACTTTTGGATGCATCTTTGTCCAAAACTCGGATGAGTTTAAATAGAAAATTTTATAGCTGTTTTTTTATGACCGTTAGCACTCCACTTTTTGGCTCGATAAATAGCCTTTAAAGCAAGATTACAAGTAAGATTTTTGAAACACTCATCTTAGAAACACTATTACTCAATATTTTCAAAAATCCCCTTTTATCTTAAGCTTCAAAGTGAGTTCATTGTGTATCAAAGATAAAAGTATTTTGTGGCTTGTATCTGAGAGAATATCTGCTCAAGTAAGTGAGCTTATCTCTATTCTGCTGATTTTCAATTTTATGTTGTAAGTGCAAGGTTGTGTGGTAAAACCCATAGGGGTGATCCTTGTTGTGTGTATGTTCAAGGTTGTGGTGTAAAACCCATAGGGGTGAGCCTTGATGTGTTTGAGAGGTTGTGTAAAACCTAGTGTGGTGATCCTCTCTTGTATGTGGCTGTTTCATTAAGTGAGGTTAATGAAATAGGGTTGAAAATCCTTAAGTGTGAGGCTTATGGTAGTGGACGTAGATCATTGTGATCGAACCACTATACATCTCTTGTCTCATTTTAATTCAGTGGTTCTTGTACTGTTTTTTTATTTTTTCACTGTCTAAATCTGGATACACATCTACGAGTGCTTGGACAGCTTTCAATGCATCAATAAAGTCAGTCCAAATATCTTGATGATCATCCTTATTCAGCATTTTAGACTCTTCGAAAAAATTATTTTTGCTTGCCAAAAACCTTATTCACCCCCCCCCCCCTAAGGTTTTTCAATAGCATACCAATATATTGATATATTAGCAGTTATAATTTTAAGAGCATCCATGTGTATAAGTAATACATATTGATATATTATACATGTTATATGTTTAGTTATCAACACATTCAAATTTATCTACGTGTGTCTATTTTAATTCCTAAATAAGATTTCCTTCGCTGTAGTTATATAGTATATGAATGTGTTGATACATTATATTGTACATATCCATATATGTATATTGACTATATGCATATATAGACAAGATACATTAGTGATTATATATATTATATAACATATATACAATCATATACATTATATGTGCATATATATATATATACACACACATTATATAACATATATAACTTTTGTAACATAAGTTATATGGAATGTATATACATTATGTATTTAATTATATAACATATATATGTTATATATGTCATTATATAACATACGTTGTATAACATACGTTGTATATGTATACATTATAAAACATATATAATGTGTATATTATGTGTGTGTGTGTGTGTATATATATTATACATTAGTGATTATATATATATATATATATATATATAACGAATATACATGTATGTATATACAACTATAACTATTCCTGTATCAATATATCTACATACTATATACTATATGGATAGATTGAATCTCTATATATTCTAATTAGTTAGAAATAACCACATTGACATATATATTATTATTCAATATTTCAATCAAACACTCAAATAGATACATGATGACTAAATTGAACGATATTTTCAAATACGTAATTAGATACAAATCTGAAAGTAAAATTTAATTGAAAAAATTATTGTTTTAATTTTTTAGTCAAATTTATTGAAAAATTTTATAAAGCCATAGCTAAACCCTAGCAATTTGCTAGGGTTTAGCTACAACTTATATTCGATGGGTAAAAATTATTAACTCCGTCGCTAAACCCTAGCTAATTGAGAAGGCTTAGCGACAGAATATTTGTTTTCATTTTTCACCAAATTTTATTGTAAAAATTTATAAAGTCGTAGCTAAACCCTCTCAAATTGCTAGGGTTTAGCTACGGCATTTTTGACATTAATTCTAGAATGGAAAAATTTACAAATTTGTAGCTAAACCCTAGATAGTTGCAAGGGATTTGCAACAGCATATTTGTTTTCATTTTCACTAAAAATTTATAAATCACTAGCTAAACCCTAGCAATTTGCTATGGTTTAGCTACAACATCTAGACATTTATCATGGAAATATTTTTAACTCCATAACTAAAATCTAGCTAGTTGTGAGGGCTTAGCGACGGAAATTTATTTTCATTTTTCACTAAAATTTTTTTGAAAAAAATTCTATAACCATAGCTAAAACCTAGCAATTAGAGAGGATTTTTTTTCGTAGCTAAATTCTCTCTATCAGAAAGGGTTTAGCTACGGATCCTTAATTTTATATTTCAACAAAAATTTCATAAGAACATTTTATAGGGCCGTAGCTAAATCCTAACAATCCGCGATGGTTTAGCTACGGAATTTAGCGACAGAGTCATCTACCCTCTTCAGACCGTCGCCGAATTGTCACCCTCGCAATGTTGTTGCTAATTCAGAAGGTATAGCTACGAATGGTCAACTCATCGATAAATTATCCATTCCTTTACTTGCCCTCGCAAATTAGTGACGGCATACTAGCCGTCGCTAAATAATTGTTTTCTTGTAGTGTGAGGTAAGATTATTTATTCCTTTTATGTACTTAATTTTTATTAATAAATAGATAGAAATCTATCTAACTTCACACCACCCTGACAACTTCATATAAAATAATATATATATATATATATATATATATTCTTTTGTATAATTTTACTTGAAACAATGATTGTTGAAGGATAATTCTATTAAAAATTTTGCAGAAATTATTCATTGTAATTTTTCTAAAGGAATAATGGCAAGAAATAGTGACTGTTTTATCATGTAAAAAACATAGAAATATTATATTTGACATTAAAAATTTTAACAAAAAATGCATATGAAGAGATCATTCAAAATTAATTTCTCTCGATCTGAAAGGGATTAGTTTTAGGACAAAGTGCAAAGGGAGATCCTTAGTTAAATTTTTTTATTAAAAAAAAAAAGTTAATTCTGTGTTGTACAGAACATATTGTAATACATAGAAAAAGTTGGACTTGCCCATTTTTTTATTTTTAGCCTCTAGAATTTGTAATGGGATTCAGCTAAAACATCTCTTGTATAGTAGATATAAGTTTTGCACAAAAAATCAATTGTATTCTCCAATAGTATTTATCTTTGAAACAATGTACATGTAATCTTATTTTCGGATTAATCCCAAATAAAAAAATTGCATCCCATTTAATCTGTTCGAACTATTTATAAGTTGCCAAGTATTGAATTTCCATTCTTTTTTAAAGGAAAACAAGAAAATTATCATTTATTATGAACGTTACAATTGAGATCATAATTAAATATTATTTGAATTTATCTTACTCATAATCGAGTTTGAATTTCTTTAGTGGTTCATTCGATTATTATTTGACAATATTTATTCAAATTGGAGTTTAAATTGTTCAAATTCAAGTTCGAGAATGAATTATTCGAATTCAAACTCATTTATTTTATATTTTTTTATCTAAAATTACAAGTCTAAATAAATTCAAATAAGCAATACTAATATCAATTTTTAATTTAAAATAATTGTTTATAAAAATTAAAAAATAATAATATGAAAATTAAAAATTTAAAAATATAATTATTATTAATTTTTATTTAATAATCTAACCAACGCGTGTCAATGAAATTGAGTTTAATAGATTAATAATCGAATAAAGTTTTATATTGGAACTCAAACTGATTGCTAATCAAGCGTATATGCTAATCGATCGTAAGTTTCTGAATAGCCACCCAGGAATCCCCAGTGACCAGGCGACTCTGTATACCCATTGCATGAGAAAAACACCACTCCTTCATGGATTGCTGCAAATTCAGTTGCCCCAAAAGGAAACAATTCAAAATGGAAATATTCTTGCTCAGCTGTTGTAAACACTGAATGGATCTGTAATGCAAAGGGCAACTCTTGTGTATACTACTTTTTGGCAATTATTGTCATTAGGAAATAGGAAATACAATGAATTTGAGCAGTGCTTTCCAGGGACTGAGTCGTCTGAACCACCAAGCAAAACTAGCTACACGAGATAATCTAATGTGGCAAGATAACCGTATGAGAGTTTTAAGCTACTAATTATGGCCTCGATTGATAAAATTTTGAAACTAAAGTTTGAATTAATTATAATTTATTTTTAAATTGTATTTTATTATAATTTAAATTAAATATAAAATACTATTAATAATTAAATGAATATTTAACAAATTTAAATTTACATAACTTTCATTTCATTTAAAATTTATAATATAATTTTGGCACATTTCTAATGAATTTAAATGATACTTAATTAATTAATTATTTAATATTATTTGTTATCAAACACACTCAGTAAAATAAATACTTAATTAATTAATTTCAAATGCTTAATTGAGTTATCAACCATACCCGTATCTAGTCCATAGGTAGAATGAAAACTTTTACTTTAGAGGATGGGGATAGATAACTCCATTGTTAATTAAGTAAATACATAAATATAATACTTTTTATATATAAATAATATTCAATTTATAATTTTGTCATTTAAAATAATATTTATAGAAATAAAATAAAAATATAGGAACAAAAAAAAAACAACCTACACTTTGATTGGTATTATATGTGTGTACTCCCCCCCCCTTTTTTTTTTTTTTTACAATTCAAATTATCTATAATTGAATTAGAGTCAAAACTTCTACCATTATCTTTCTCAATACAAGAGACTAAAGAATTTGAGAGAAAATCATTTTCCATCTTATTTTCTCAATCTACTCTTGATAATTTCCACTGCAGAATAAAAAACAGATCACCAATAGGAGGATCTTCATTAAAAAAGTGTTCATCTCCATACAAATATCTAAACAAAGAGCACAATAAAAAGTTAAATACAATCTCAATTCTCTGTTTTTCATATTTAACATTAAATGACTCAATATTCAATATGAAACCTAAAAAGTACACAATCTAATATACTTATATTAACTTTAAATCAGAATTAATCAACAATGTAAATAAAAATTTCAACAAAGTATATTACAAAAATATTCACACAGACATGGGAAAAAGAAAAAAAAAAGACTAAAAGTATAGATTTTTCCTGAACTTTTGCTAATTTTACGTTTCACAGCATTATATGTGCCATTCGCAAGACTATTTAGACTTATTTTTGGAATTATTCAAAGAAATTTTTTTATTAGAAAAACTAAAAACTTTTTCCCCCTTTTCTTTTTGCCCTTCTTTCTCCTTTCGTTTTACAGATCCATGAGTGAAAAGTTGATTGGGAAATCAAGTGAGGCAGAGGAAGCTAGCTCTCCAGGCTTGGCATAGTTGGCTGAATTTGATGTTGCCGAAAATGCCTGTAGGCTGATACAGTAAGTAACCTTAGAATTTAGGAACTTCATCTTTGATCTATTATTTTATATTGCCAATTTGATTTCGAAACAAACCAACTCAAGAAAAGGATGAGGCTTCTTGTATAAAATCACCCACGGATCATGAACGAGAAACACATGATCCTCTCAAGTCGGTCTCAATTTGCGGTCTAAAAGATTGAAGGTCATTCATGCACTGGAGACCTCATGGATGGCTGAAGACTTTGGCTTCGTGATTTGACACGAGTCTTGTGAACATGAATACATCCTTTCAGAAGAATTCTGAGGGTTCTCTAGGTTATTTTTTTCCGTCTAAATGCTTCTTTTTGTTTTTGTTGTTTTTTTTTTATTGATTGAATAAACACAGGTTTTCAAAGTAAATCTGTTTTGGTTTCATATGCTTCAAGAGAAAAGCGCGGGAGCATGTGGAACGATTTTAGTTTCACACTAATTACTCTTCTCATCCATCCTTTATATTCTCTCCTGAAGTGCTTGAGCAACATCATAGTGATTGATTTTGTGGGTAATGCCTACGAAATATATTCAACTTTTGGAACTTTTGTAATTATTGTAATAATCGTCAAACATGCTAAGCGAGCCTAATAATGAGTGAGACGAGAAATTGATGTTATTATTGATTTTTTTTTTTGTTTTTTAAATGATAGAATAATTATCATGGTAGACGAAATAAGGAGTAGACTGGCATTTGTATTTTTAAAAAGATCTTTTCAAATTTTATTTTTCGTTTTTAAAAATTTTATAAAAAATTATAATATTATCCTCTAATATATTCTTTTATATATTTTATTATCAATTCTAAATTTTTTATTCCATCATTAATGATAGAGTTGAAATATATGTGAATCTTTTCGATGGCTTTCCACGGGAATATTACTTAAGAGTGCTTTAACCAAGAATGCCAAACTTTAGAACATGCTGAAATCCCATAGAGGTACAAGGCTTTTTTGTCTCAGTTTAGAGATTTTGAGTCTGTTTAATAACTTAATTAAATATTTAAAATTAATTAGTTAAATATTTATTTTATTAAGTACATTTGATAACAGATAATATTTAAATACTTAATTAATTAAGTACATTCGATAATAATTTGTTATTATTAATTAATTAAGATATATTAAAACTATATAATAATTTTTTGTGTAATAAAAGATGTAATACCCCATATTAGACCACCTTTAGTAAATGGGGAAAAGTCATGCATGTCATATTGAGTTATGCTACATTTGATGACTTGAAGTATTTTCATGAAAACATTAATTTGTTGTTGCATGAATTAGTTTGTCTTGGAATGGTTGTGGTATTTGAGGTAGTTGAGCTTTATTTTATTGAAGGGAATTTATTAGAAAAAGGATGGAGTAAGCAAGTAAGAAATAAGGGAATTTATTAGGAGAATACTTTTTAGGAACCAATGTGGTTTGGTGGATAGAGCTTGGTCTGTGTTTTTTGGTGGGCTTGAGTTCGAATCCTAACTATCTCAAATTCTTTCCTAATTTTCTTTAGCCTTAGCTGAAATCCTTAAGGTTTTGAAGACCAATTCCCTAAAAATTGGGGGTGTGCTTTATCTTGGAAATTATTTAAGGTTTTGGAGACCAATTCCCTAAAAATTGGGGGTGTGCTTTATCTTAGAAATTATTTTATGAAATTAGTAAATTAAATTTCTGCTCTTAATATCCTATCATAATCTTTTTTTAGAAAATAGAAGGTAGAGAGCGGGAATTAAATGAGATGTTTGTCCCTTGGATTAAGCCAAAGGTTTCAAAATTTTGAAGGGGGAAAAAGGAAGGGGAAAATTCAGTAGTTACAAGGATTAGAAAACCAGAAATTTTCTTACCAAATAATAGTTTAATAAATATTTAAAAATTACTCAAATTAATATAGGGAATTAATTAATCTAACCCCAAGATAAATGACCTAATTCCTTTCTAGGGTTTTTGGAAAATTCCCTTATAATCAGCCGCCACATAGGGAAGAATAATTTACCTAAAACACTCCCAAAACCTAGCTATGGTTAACTAAGAAAACCCTAACCAATTAGGACTTGAATTTAGCCAAAAGAATACCAAAATTTCAGCTCCATTGCCTCCATAATTTCATCACTATTCACACACACACACACACACACACACACACACTCTCTCTCATGAAATTTCCAACCCAAAGCCTGCATAAAAAACGCCTCTAGCAGTCCAGCAAAAACAGCTACACAAAACCCTAATCTTTCCCCTCCTAATCTCGTCCAAGAGTAGCCAGAAAATCAGCATCTTTCCTTCTCTTTTCCCTCTTACTTTCGGCCACCATAACAACCAGAAACAACCACCAAAAACCTCCTCAAACCCTACTCAATCTCGTCCAAACCAAGGAGACAAAAGTTATCACTTTTCATTCTTGTGATTAAGAGACCCAAAGTAAAATCAAACTCTACTAAACCCTAAAACACCTTAGTCTAGCCTATTCCCTTCATCAAACCAGCCACAATCAAACCCTAAAACACCCTCAGCTGCTGCAGAATTCCAGCCGCCACTCTCTCTCTAAGGCTTGCGTCCCTAGCAACCTCCAAGTATCTCCAAACTTCACTACTGGAAAATGGCCGATCACCCACGGCAAATTCCGTGGCTGATGGATCTCAGCCACGGAAATTTTTTTGTGGCTAAAATCGCGGAATATTTTGTGGTTGATTTAATAAATAATAATTAAATTTTATTTTAATTAAAAAAAGTCATCAGCAACATCACCCATTTCGTGAACCAAGCACACTTGATTGTAACCTTCAAATTAATTGAAGAATGTTTTGAGTCCTTCGAGAATTGAACCCATGACCTCCCATATGAGAGGTTGAGACTTAACCAATTGGGCTAAATCCAATTGTTTGGACATGTCTCTCTTTTTTTTCATTTAAACCATTCCTAACATTCATTTTGTATTTTTTTTAAATCTTTATACTATTACAAAATACAACAATTATATTCAATTTACTATGAAACCATATTATTCAATATAATAAATTATTTTGTATATTTATATAATTAAAATTTTATATACTATTAATTATTTTATCATTTTTATCAAATAATTTTTTCAAATATATACATATACATATATATATATATATATATAAAACATATATGCATGTATTGATATATGTGTGTGTATGTATATATATATATATATATATATATATATATATATTTATATACATATGTATATATAATATATTTATTTATATAGATAAATATTTATATATAAATATTTTTAAAAATATATAAAATAAATATGCATTTTTATTTATATATAAATATTTATTTATATATATTTATAAATATTTATATTTAAAAATATTTATTTTTATATTTATATATAAAATATTTTTTATATATTTATATATAAATAGTTATATGTAAATAAATATTAATTTATATATAAATATTTTTAAATATCTATTTATAAATATATATTGATCAAAGATTTTCGTGGCTGATTCGTAGGAGATCAACCATGAAAAAAATTCGTGGCTGATTTGTGACCGATCAGCCACGGATCAGTCACGAAAAATTTTTAAAAAATTGATTATATATTGATAAAAAAATTTCGTGGCTGATTCACCCACGAATCAGCCACAAAATCTTTTATCAATATATAATTAATATTTGATAAAAGCTTTTCGTAGCTGATTCATGGGTGAATCAGCCACGCATCAGCCACGGATATTTTCGTGGCTGATCACCTATGAATCAGTCACGAAAATCTTTTATCAATATATAATCAATTTTTTTAATTTTTTTTGTGGCTGATTCGTAACTGATCAGTCACGAAAATATCCGTGGCTGATTCATGTCTGATTTACCCACAAATCAGCCACGACATTTTTTATCAAATATTGATTATATATTGAAAAAATATTTTCGTGGCTGATTCGTGGCTGAATCAGCCACGAATCAGCGATGAATATTTTCGTAGTTGATCGCCTACGAATCAGCCACGAAAATCTTTTATCAATATATAATCAATTTTTTTTAAATTTTTGTGGCTGATCCGTGGGTGATCTCCTACGGCAGTTTCCGTGGCTGATTTCCGTGGCTGATTACCTAGTTTCTAGTAGTGCTTGAAATCTAAACCTAAGGTGAGTAACCCTTTCAACTTGTATTCGATTAATCTTCTTCTTTTCTCCTAAATCTCGGTCATCAAGGGGCTGATTCTTCTCCCCTATTGTTGGAAATTTCCGAACAAAGGTCCAAGAGCCACCAATCAACTCTTCCTTCCAAAGCAAATTCAAGCAACCATCAAAGGCATCACCTTTGCTCTTAGTATGTCTCGCCAAGAAGTATTTTTGGTCTCAATCCCTTTTATCTTGCATAAGGTTGATTTTATGGTGGTATTATTATGCATGGAGTTAGCTCGAAAAGCATAAATAGACTAGATTGATGAGTTTGAAAGAGCATTGGAATGAACTAGGCATGTATGACTTTGAATGTGGTTAAATAATGCTGTGATGACCTAGATCTGCGTGCTGATTAAAGATGAGACCTTTTGAAGCGAATATGTTCATTATATGAGATTAAGGGTGGGCGAATATTGGAGGTCATGGCCTAGATGAGTTGATTTGATTTTAAGCATGCATAATGATGAGATGCATGATCATGGGAAGCTATAGAGATGATTTGATGAATTAATCCATCTAGATGCCATGGATGAATTAGATGAGTAATATGATCATAGGGATTCATGATGCATGATAATAGAGGGTTAATATTTGGATTCTAATTAGAGAAACATTGATTTTAGATAAGGAAGAGATTTGAAGTAAGGGGCAAACATTGCTGTGGTTGATTGCTAAGTATATTTAAGTAAGTCCTTGCATAATTGTTTTGATAAATGATACTTGTTTGCAAGCAGTTTTTACAATGTTATTTGGGATTGATGTCAATATGATATTTTGATACAAGGATTGAGCCTTAACTAAAAATGATGAGTTATACTGGATTGTTGTGATACTTGGATTGGAAACGTGAATGTTTTATTTCCAAAACGAATTTACTAAATTTTCATTATTCAAACTCAAAAACAATTTCTTACTCTATTGCCAAGCAATTTGAAAATACTATCACGAAAACCATGTTTTGCAATCAAACTAATCAAAGACTTTCGAAAAAAGGAAAAATGATTCTGCCCCTAATCGGGGAGCATTGAGTACTCAGCGGGGGTAGGCTAGTAGTACTAGTTTCGAAGAGTAAGAGTGAGTCTTCTGGCAGGAGGCCACCTCCAGAAGATAAACTCAACTTGGAGAGGCAACAGTACTACGTAGTCAGGTCGGTCCGAGCTAGCATATTAGTCCATGTGGACATTGTTGATTCGGATTAGACAACCGAAATGTTGGGTGTAGCGATGGAGGAATATCTCACCTAGTAGGTGATTCCCCATTGCCCATTGTTGAAAGAATACATTGGGAAGCTATCATGGTGGTAACCATGATATGGATTGTGTTACTATATTGTTGAATCATTTGCTAATCCCTACTTAATGGATTATGAATGTGATGAAATAGTGATTTACTGTGAACTGTTTTGGATTTATTGAGTAAGGCTCATTTGTATAACTGTTATTGATGAAATTGACTTGCAAACACGATTTTGTAGTTATGATAAACTTGCATACACGAAATGGTTATAATTGACATTTGCACACATAGGATTTACTGAGATGTCAATCTCACACATTTTATATCATGATTTCAGGGGATTGTTTACATTGAGTGGGGCGAAGCTAGGGTTGAGCTCCAGTTTATTTATTTAGTTGTGTTTTTGAGTTTGTTTCAAAAGACGTTTGTAAGTTTTGAGTTCCAGACTTGTACAAGTTTTGCTTCCGAATGTAATGGAATTATTCTTTTAATTTTATTTAGTAGTTTTGTTTTATTTTGTTCCTCGTTATAACGACCTCTGATCCTTTGGACGGGGCGACATCCTGCCCTATCTAGGTACCTAGGGTGTGGGGTGTTACAAAAGTTACCTAAATTTAAAGTCTAAATATGTTTAAGTACTCATTTAATTATTGATTTTCTTGTATATTTAATTTAAATTATAATAAAATATAATGTAAAAATAAATTATAATTAATTTAAATTTCAATTGTCAAATTTTAATTTTTAAAATTTAATACTTAAATATTTATATTTTACTTTTCAAATTTTAATTTTATATAACGAGCCGCATAATAGGAATTTAGAATAACCATTAATCTTATCATTCATATTATGTCTATATCATAGCCCCATGTGTCATTGACTTGCGGCAGGCATCCCATAAATTTCCTAACACTACTGCCATGCTACTTTCCTTTAGCTTTCTTCCTCGTTACACCTAATTAAATTCGAACTAAGCAAGAATATGAGTGTGATAATTTTAGAATTATTATTCTAATCTAATCAAAGAAAAACTTTATGTAATTTTATAACTATTTATGTTATTTCGTTACACTTTTGTTTTCTTACCGTTTAATAATTATGCTTGTAATAATTATTTTTTAAATACATTGATAAATAAAAAGAAAATACTTTATCTCAATAATTATTATACTCAAAATAGAATATTAATTACCATATTTGTTCAAATCTTGGAGATTTAGATGATATTAAAGTAAACTTCAAGAGAAGTTTGTGATTTTATCTCTAAATGTTGGATAAAATACCAATCACCTTTAAACTTTTACAAATTTTGATTTCTATCATCGAATTTTAAAATGTATGATTTTAATTTTCAAATATTTGAAACACTTAAAAAATAGTTCTTTTATCAATTAAAATTGCTAAGTACTCACAGAAGTTCATTACACGGCTCTCACATGACCTATTTTATGGGTATTTTTGTCCATTCATAATCCTCACAATATGGCACTAAATTTTTCTCTAATTTTTACAAAGTAACTTCTATATGTGATAGAAAAAGACAGTTACAACTTGCCCATTTCTCACTTCTGTTTTCAATTTTTTTTTTTTTTGAGTAATTCACTTCTCCTTTTAGAAATATTCTCTTTCTATAAAGATGCCAAGAAAAATTACTATATATCGAGAATTGAATCTGTGTTGTGTCATGTTGGCTATCTTGTGGTGTTTTGTGGTGTTGGTTGTGTTGAATGTTGTTGTGATAGTGAGATGGTTAAGGGTTGTGTTTGCTTTTGATGTAAAGAGTGATTTTGAGGGTGTCCTATTTTCTTTTATCCGACCTTTATTCATCATCACATCTATAACATGTTTAGGAGACCTAGGGAGTTGGCACCTAGGGCTAAGAGAGCTAGAGATTCATCTTCATCTACACCTACTTTTGAGCCTCTACTTACCCCATCTACCCAATTCTGACCCTACTTGCCAAATCTGGTATCAAAATTACCAACATAATAAAATCATAGTAGAAAAAATGTATAGGCCCTCCTTAGATAATTTCTTGGAGTTTTTTACTATGTTTAGGTGATTGGGGTAGGAGCCTATCATTTGACTTGAAGCGAAAATCCTGTGCACGAATTTGATATTTTTCAAAAATTTTGATATTTTCTGAATCCTACTTGGTCAAGATTCCTCAAGTAATGAATTTTAGCATCAAAGAAGCCTATTTAAACAAGAAAAACACAACAGAAAAGTAGTGAATCCAAGTTTAAAACTTCCAACCACTCAAAGAATGAGAGATTCACCATTCAAGGAGAGTTGTTTAAGAGAGTCCTCAAGGGAGAAGAAAGAGGCTTGTCTATGAATGCTTTCTTTTACCCTTGTTTTCTTATTCTTAAATAATGATGTATCACTACAAGAAAACTGTAAATCTACTATGGAAAATTTTCCATGGCAATCAGCAATGGATTTGCCACAAAATCGCAAAAGACAAAGCAAATTGCGAGAGATAAAATACCATAGCAAATATGTAACTATTTGCCATGGAATTGAGATGGAAATAGTAGCAACTAGCGATGAAAACATATTCCGTCGCAAATCGATAGCAAAAAAAAGGCACCAAAAAATTGTGCCAAAAATTAGCCACCAATTTGAAATGGAAAATTTTCTGTGTCAAAATTATAACATTTTCCAATAAAAGAAAAATGAGAGAAATATAAAATATTTCGTCACAGATCCGTTACAAGTTGCAATAGTTGTATTCCGTCGCAAATCTGTGACAATCTACCACGGATTTGATACAAAATAATTTTTTAATAAAATTAAATATTTCTGTAGCAAATCCCTAGTATTTTGCTAGGGATTTGCCACAGACAATTTGCCACGGCTTGTAACCCGTAGCCAATCTCAAGCAAACGGCTAAGGCTTTGCCATGAATTTATTTTTTCTTCTTCTTTGTTCTAATTCTTTTATTATATTATTTTGTACTAATTGTAATTCGACACCCTTTGAAGAACAAAGATCAAATATTTTATAAACTTTTTTATTTGTTTATCTATAACTTATTTAGTCTTAAAATGAAAATTGGGAATTAATAATTGAATGTGTATTAAATTTTTATCTTTTGATCCCTTAGTGTATGATTATACATTAATTTTTTTTAAGTATGTTCTGAGAACACAGGTATTTAAGAAGGGAATAAATATGTATCGGATTTATTCAAAACTCCAATAGTAGCCATATCCCCTGAAGCAAACGAAGAATCTCAAAACCCACAACATTTACCTTCTTATTTCAGATCTCACCCGATCAAATTGGACAAGCCCAGTCGCTTTTGCTCGACCTGTCTCGAGTCCTTACCATTCTCGTCCAGGTAGAAAAGCTTATCCAATTCTCTTTGTTTAAGTTTTCATCCAGGATTAAAATTAAAACTTTCTCACTGACCATTGTTTCTCTTTTCCTTGATTGTGCAACGCGATTTCTCTAAGTTTCCGTTCCCATTTTCATCTCCATACCCTCTCCAATCTCGTTCCAGGTACGTTTCTTTCATTTCTCATTTCCATTTTTCGTTTTCATTTCATTAGTATTGCTACGTTTCACCAGCCTGATCAGAGGGATTTTTTTTTCTTTTGGCTTGTTTTCTTGGAGGAAAGGGAAATTTTTTGATATTTTTCTTGTCTGAATAGGGAATGTAGTTTTTTTTTTTTTTTTTAATTTTTTTCCTTTGAGTAATGTGGAAATTGGTTTTCATTCTTGATTTGATTTGGGGTGATTTTGTGTAGGAATTGCTGTGATTGTTGTTGTTGAGGGTTTGTGGGCCATGACTGGGTGAGCATTCCGTGGTGCACGTGGACAGGTTTAATAGTCAAAGATTGAACATTATATATTCTCTTGCAGTCAATCTTCAATGATGCAATTTTATGCTTTGAATACTTGTTTCCTATTTTCAGCACAGTGCTAAAATAATGAATCTCCTACGATTCATATTTTAAGAAATTACAAACCTTGTTTGGATTTAGACAGTTAACGTTTGTGGACTAACCAAAAGGATTAATTGGTTACGGTTATATTGCTTTGAGCTAGGGAGTTATTTGAATTTTGTCTAAAGTTAAAAGATTAATTCATATTTTGGACAAAACTCAAGTAAGAAAATGCTATTATCCAGGAAATTTAATAATAAGATTGAGAATAAAAAATAAAAAAGTAAATTAAATTAACAATATTTCTTTTCACCACTCTTCCTTCCTTCAAAACCAAACAAACAAACCTTCCCCTTTCCTTCTGCAAAACAAATTATTTATAAGTTTGAAATCTAATTATATTAAATATTTATCTAATTATAATTATTTTTATTTAATTTGGATCGTTAAGAAATATAATTTAAACACTTAATTCAATGTATTGCACATAAAAAAAATACTTTTGTGTATTGCATATAAAATGCCCTTCCCTTTCACTTTGTCGGTCATTTTTTAATCAAGTTGGTCTTCAATTGCATTACAGCGATCTATTCAATATGTCGGTCATTTTTGAATCATGGTGTGGGGTCATTTATTCAACATAAGTGATCGATAAACTTTACATGTATGATATAAATGAGTTAAAAAGTGAAAAGGTTGTGGGGAAGATTTCTTTCATGATGGAAATGAGTCAAAAACATGTATTATGTGATTGGTTACTTCTTCTTAACAAGAGTCTTTTGGCTCTTAAGGAGTGTATTCGTGCTCTTAACAATGACCAAATCCATATTTCTTTTCCTTTTAAGGTTCATACACTGAGATATGCAGATAGGTATGATTTTCTCTTTTCCTTCTTCATCTCTCTCTGTTGAGTATTGAGATTTCATCATCCCCATGAGTTGTCTCTTTTTATTGTTAGCCTTGAAGCATGCTTGTCTTAGTCTCTTTGTTTGGTCCTCCAACGGCATATCAAGGATTTCTTCCATCAACTTCTTCTCACGTTCCAATATCTTAATGGCTTCTCTCAACTTCTTCTCAACCATGTGTCCTCCTTCTTCTTCATTTCGTATCTCCTGCAAATCGGAGTGATTTCAACTTGCAAATCTATGATGTAAGTTTTTCATTCATGTACAAGTGTGTGAGAAAGAACATGAATATTCTTGATTAGGGTCTCTAAACTCATCAACTTCCTGTGAGGCCATCGACGAATTCTCAACTCCCTACATCTTTTCTTGAGAAGGGTTAGGCCAACATTCAGTTCTTTGGCCGCCCAAGTGATTGACATGTAAAAGTACTTCGAAATGGTTGCTCTTGATAATGTCTTAGAGCTACTGCCCTTCTCTTTTTTCTACCTCCTGATTATCTTCTTCTCCACAAGAATTTCGTCTGAACTGATACCTTGACAGCCGTCACACAATAACAGCAACTGGTTCACCTCGATATTAAATTCAAAATGCATTTCATGATTCTCCACTCCAAATTCGTTACCAAGACCACTCCATATTTCTCTTAGAAAAAGAAAAATGATCTCAGTAAAGGTAATGCCATTCAAAATTCATGTTCTATGTATGATCACCTAGAACCATACTCTGGCTTTGTTCAAAATCCATTAGGGAGTAGAAAGGATCATGCACAAGCATTTCCTTCATCAGAGGAACAGTATCAAAAGCAGTCTCTTGAGTGGGCAAATCAAATTGAAAATCTAAAACAGCATGTCCAAAACTTCTACTGATTCACATCACAACAAACCAAAAAAAGTTCAGTTTCATTATTAAGCACATTTCCAGATGAAGACGATAGGTGAAAAGCTAAAAAAAAAAAACCCTCAAAAGTATCTCACCTGAAATCAAGAGGAAGTTGGCTTGGAAAAGAAAACACATCAAAATCTTCTTCTTTGGAAACCAATTAAAAGTTTGACCACCTCTCAAACGAATTACGACTCTCCATCTCTGAGAAAGAGAACCGAAGAAGAAATTCCAGTCTCTTTGTGGTTTTTTAAAGTCCACAAATGACTGATGATTGAGAAAGCAAATTTTGCATAAAGGAAGAAAAACTAGAGAAATATATCTGTGCGAGAAAAAAGAGACGCCATGAATAGAGATAGTTTAATGTAAATGCATTAACTGATTGGTGCATTAGAATTCGTGCACCATCGCATGAATTAAATTGGCCAACTCATGCACGAATGTATATTAGTTTATGTATATATCCAGCTTAGATTACTGGGTTTTTGGAGTTCGTGCACCGTCAAAGAAAACGAGGGGAGTAAGGACTGAGGAGAGAAATAGATAAGGAGGAAAAGAAAGAGAAATAGGTAGATGATAGGTGGAGGGAGGGAAGAGGGGAGGGAGGACTGAGGAAAGAAAGAGACAAGGAAGAAGGGGAAAAGAGACAAGGGAAAGGGACCAACACCAACCTCAAATAACTGATGAGACTACTCGTGATGAGTGACATTTTTTGATTTCCTTCTTCTTTGTATTTGTACTACCTAAAAAACGGTATTTTCTCTTAGACAAAGTAGTCCAAAAATATTAAATAGTACCAAAATGGAAGGATATTCAATATCCGAAGGCCACACAGCAGAACTATATTGACATAAGCATAACAAAGATATCTTGCAGCAAATGGCCATCCCATATCCAAATCATCAAAACAAGTACACTGCTAATAGAACATTTGCAAAACATTCTTAAAATCACATATTTGTTCCACCAGAAAAACACAAGTTTATCCGCAAGAATCGAAACCAATGGTGAAGGTAAGTGCACCTGCATTTCATTGCTAAACATTGTTCAACAAGCTTTTTCAAGGCCTTTTTTGCACCAAAAAGTGTAACAACTCTGGGACCTGTCACGGGTCATTTTTCTCAAAACCGACTAACTGTGATGCCTGTAACTTGGTTAGGCCTGAGCCAACGTCACACCGGGCTCTTTTGAACTCGTTCGAACACTTCAAAGTGAGCTTGAGTAGTTTCGTAGTAAATCACAATGAAAACGATTGAAAACGACAATGAACGATGTAAAAACGACAGAAAACGGCACTTAACCGACACTTGCTTGCTTGAAAGAACTCATTTCATTCATAAGAAAGCTTGTACAAAGTATTTACAATGTGTATTGGTGAGGGGGAACACCAATGATTACAACCGACTTCGTTTGCTTCTACCCGATCTTGTTTTTGTACGCCCCCTATAATAGACGTGATAAACTTTTTCCAAGTTCCAAGAATATATACCATTTTTCTAAGGAGGTGGGAAAAATTTGTCGATTTTCTCTAGACCTAAATACAAAGAATCTAACTATGAAAATTTACATGCATGGCCTTCAAGGCCTTAAGAAAATTACAAAAATATAACAAAAGCCTATCTACATATTTACACAAGAAAACGGAGGGGCCAACAGTTCTGACCGTCGGCTACTGTTAGGCGCGCGCGCGCACGGCACTGGGCGCGCGGCACTATCGGGTGCTGGGCACACGAGCATGCGGCACGATCTCGGTTTGGGCACACGGGCGCATGGCACGATCTGACTCTCGGTGCGTGGCATGGTCTCGGTTTGGCGTTGGGTGGACGAGCACGCGGCACGGTCTCGGTCTGGCGCTAGGTGCGAGGCACGGTCTAGTGTTAGGTGCGCGAGCATGCGGCACAATCTCGATCTAGTGTTGGGCGCACGGCACAGTCTCGATCTAGTGCTAGGCGCGCGGGCATCGTTCACGACGGGCTGGTCCGATCATTGGTCGTCCCGTGTTGTCTTTCACCCTCCATCTTGGGCCTTTAGCTAGTGAGGTTCGAGTATCTTTAAATATGTCTAGGACATCCTTAACAAGGTCTCAGATATTCCTAGGCATACTCGGCCTAACCATAGGAGGTGGCCAAGTACGCTTAGGAACGTTCGGTCCCTTCGGTTTCCTAAACACGTCCGAAAACACACGAGCGTTCTGATGGTGCGTCGAGCACTTGAATTGGGCATGGGCAAGGTCTTGCCCACACAAACGGACCGTCACAAGTTGGCCTATGACATTCTCCCCCAATTGATTTGACGACATCCTCGGCGCCACTTCCTCCTTAAGGCTCTTGGAGTTTCTTGTACCGCTGGGGTGTTTCACCTAACGTTGTTAACCTTGCCACCTTGGAGATGAACGTCCCTTCAGGTGACTTTGTTTGGTAGCAAGGTCCACAACCCTAGACTTCCCTTTCCTCATTAAAGCTCGGTGCATGTCATTCCCACATTCTCCCTCCAACATGTACATGGTTGATAGCTTGTACCCTCTGCGGGATTTTTCCTCAAAGTTCCAAGCAAGAATAACACACAGAATCTTCCCCATCTTCACCAATGAATTCATGTATAGAATCACGGCAACGTTGAGGTCCTTCAAAAACTCCATGCCCAAGATGAGCTTGAAGTCATCTATATTCACCATGGTGAACGTAGTTCTGCCCTCAACTGAACCCAACTTGATTCTCGCCCCACAAGCAAGACCCACGATCGGTTTAGCTACTGAGTTCACAACCTTCACTGAGCCTGCACCCTTCTCTAGTACAAAGCCTAACCGCCCAACTTCAGAACTGGCCAGATAACTATGGGATGCTCCGGTATCCACCATTGCTCTTATGGGCCTACCGTTCACCTGGATATCCACAAACATTAGTCCTTTCGGTATTCGAGCCTTTCCTTCCAGGACTGTCTGTATTGTGGCAAGAGTTTGGGCTGCCCCCTTATCCTTGCCCTTCTTCTTTGTCCCTGGGGCATTCCCCATTGGGGTGTCACATCCACTAGTAAACGCCCCTATATAGTCGTCCTCTTCAACGAATGCCCCTATGTAACTGTCCTCTTCAGTGTTTTCAGTTCCACTTGGTCCTGCTTACTGGGTGTTAGCTCCCATAGCTTTCACCAACATTACCAAGGTGCCAGGTTCGGTCAGTGCATTCATTAGTTGTCTCCTGGGGCAAATCCGAACGAGGTGCGGTCCGTTGCACAAGAAATACTGATATGTCCTTTTCTGCTGCCCACCATCCTCCTTTCGATTCCCGTTCCTTCTTTCTCTCAGGGTAGACGACCCGTCTCCCCAACTTGAGCTTTGTGCTAGCTGAACCATTTGCTCGTAAGGCTTCCAGTTTCCACCGTTCCCTCCTTGGGTTTGGTCAGATCCCTACCCCGTACTCGTTCTTTTGGGGTTCTCCTTCCTCTCCCTCATATGGTCTGATTGGAAGTCCTCCAAGCTCTCCGCAACCGTAATGGCCTGTGCCAAGTCTTGCACCCGCTATCTGTTCAGTTTTTGTCTGGCCCACGGCTTTAATCCCTCTGTGAAACTAAATAACTTATCCATCTCGGATATGTTCTCAATCTAGAGGAGGCATGTGGTGAAGAAATTCACATATTTTCGTACTGTTCCCGTATGCCATGTTGGGTATCTCTCGCGTATCATATACAGCGCAGCGAAAGAATAAGAACGAGATACCATCCCAGGATCCGCATATGTGTGAAAAACAAGACATATATGTAGAAAACAAAGAAACAAAGATAACAGCTTTTACCTTTCTTTGTTTGTGTGGAAAACAAAACTTTCTTTCTTCAAGTATGATGATTGGGGCGCGATCCAACAATCCTCTTGAAGAATCACCACGAGAGTTGTATATCCAACCACTATAATCACATGTGTGATTATCTTTAACAGAAATCTACACGGAGGATCACACTCAAGCACCAAGATTTTCTGTGCTAGCAAAAAACAACAATAGTGGCTAGGGTTTTTCTTGTTCTTCTTATTAAACAAAAACCAGAGAAAGAAGAAGAAGAAGAAGAAGAAGAAGAAGAAGAAGAAGAAGGGTTGTGTTCTTCTTGAAGAAGCTCACGAAAGAGAGAGAGTGAAGAGAACAAAAGATCATATATTTATCTTCTTGTGTGCCCTTTGGTTTTATGTTGTTTTGTTTCATGTGTGCCTCTTGGGTCACCCGAAAAACCTCAACAATAAAACCATCTAAGAATACAAACAAACAATTGCAATTGGAACCCATCAAGTTCTCAGAATTATAAATTGGCCCATCAATTATAACTAATTATAATTTGGACACATCAACTTTTCTTTTTCGCAATAAACCCCACTATGTTATCAAATAGCATCTTGAGTATATATTCCTTTTTTGTGTCTGACCTATTAGGTTTCCCAATCAATTAGTAGCGAATATGAATTAATTCAAATATCTTTAAGATTAATGATTCTTAATTAATTAGAATCAATCCTATTAATTTTAATCAGGATTGGTTTATTAATTCATCAATTAATAAACTCATATTTCCAAATCATGAGCGGTATCTAGCAACACATCATGACCATCCAAGAGTCCAGGAAGCTAAGTGGCTTGACATGAACCCTTCAATAACAAATTACAGTGCAATTAACTCCTTTCACCATACAATATCTTATTCGGTCTAGAGTACAAAATTAGTGCCAACTCCCTCCAGAATATATATTAATTCTGTCCCGAATATAACTATACTTGTACCAGGAACCCACTACTCTAGATGTGTATCAATTGAAACTATTTCCAATACACATACGCCTTGGCCAAGGACTTCTCGAGTAGTAATTCCTACAAGTGGCCGTGAGATATTCGCCCCTACTATTAGGAGTGGTGAATCCTTTATTGACCCTCTCAACCACTTTTGTTTACCTCACAATATACCCAATATCCATCTCATAGGCGGCCCTCGATTGAGCTCCAAAGATTGGAATCAAAGCACAATACTTAGCAAACAAATTACTTTGGAGATCTCAAGTCTAAGGATACTTGCACATTTGTTATATTAAAATTATATCACTGGCACTAAATAGTTATCCATGTGATTATCTCATAGCTAGGTCATCCAATGAACTTGTTCCACTAACAAGCATCCACGTGTTAACTTTGAGTATCTCAATACTCACGGATATGAGAATCACTGCCTGATCAAATCAGGAAGTCTAACACATGTTAGTCTTTGTGCATTAATAATGTCCTATTTCATTAATACTACAACTAGGGACTATTTAAGTACTAACACTATACAGTGTAGTGGGAATCTCATATCATGATTTTCTTAACATAGAGTTGTACTAGGGACTTTATCTAACAATTTTATTATACAAAAGTAATCAAAAGAAACTGTAAGATAAATAATGCCTTTTATAAAATAAAATGTGTCATATACAACGTATAAGTGATTGCCTCTAGAGCACAACACTAACATGCCGCAGCTCCTTGAGCTTCCGTCTCGCGGCATACTCTGCATTCTAGGGGAAGAACTGCTTCTTCATGGCAGTCTTCATCTCTTCCCAAATCCTAATAGTTAGCCTTCCCACTTCCATCTCAGCAACCTACACCTTCTACCATAGCTTGGCATCGTCTTCCAAGTATGTGGTAGCGGTGTTTACTTTTAGGCGTTCCTTGATTATTCTAACCTCCTTGAAGAATTGGCCAATGTCGAAGAAAAAGTTCTCCACCTCCTTAGCATCTCTTGCTCCTAAGAAGCTTTTCGGCTTTCTAACCTTCGGCTTTAGAGCTCGCACGGTTCCTACCGGCATTTGTCCCTCAATATTGACCTGTCCCACGGCCAATTTAAGCATTCTCAGATCTGCACGAATCTCTTCCAGCATACCTCGCACCTTTTCCACGGCATGGGCATTAGCTACTACCGATGTGCGTACTTCCTATAGCGCAACATCCTGCTGGTCATGCCTGACTTCATGAGATTGTATCATGGGGATCGTCTCTCTTAGTGCAATATCCATATCCTCAGCTTAGCCACTAAGACGCACGACATCCGACTCCATGAAGCCTACACACTTAACCAACGACCCAGTATCCATCTCAGTCTCTCCTAGACAGACGGAACTGATTTTGTTCACGGCGGCCTCCAGCGCCTCTAGTTGGTTCCTTGTTGTGCCTTCACCAGACAATAGTCCAACTATTGCCATTATCGGCTCAATGGGTCCGGGCTCAGTCACAAGTTCACTCATACCTACTCGGCCATAGTCTGTCCGACACAATCACAATCTAATTTGATTGCCCACAGAGCGCTCCTCGAGCTCGTACAAAGAAATTGTTCACCGTTTGCTCAAAAATGGACTCCTTGAGTCTCAATAGCCAACAACCTGCCCTCCAAAACCAACTCCCAATGGCTTGGAGAGAAGTCCACACGGCACTGTCACCAACTTCCGATAGTGGTGCAAGCACGTTCACCGATCGTTGATACCGTCTCCCACTCAATGTAGTAGCAAAGCTACAAGCTCTGATACCAATTGTTACGGGTCGTTTTTCTCAAAACCGACTAACTATGATGCCTATGACTTGGCTAGGCCCAAGCCAATGTCACACCGTCCTCTTCTGAACTCGTTCGGACACTTCAAAGTGAGCTTGAGTGGTTTCGTAGTGAATCATAATGAAAACGATTGAAAACGGCAATGAACGATGTAAAAACGATAGAAAATGGCACTTAACCGACACTTACTTGCTTGAAAGAACTCATTTCATTCATAAGAAAGATTGTACAAAGTATTTACAATGTGTATTGGTGAGGGGAAACACCAATGATTACGACCGACTTCATTTGCTTCTACCCGATCTCGTTTTTGTATGTCCCCTATAATAGACGTGGTAAATTTTTCCTAAGTTCCAAGAGTAGATACCGTTTTTCTGAGGAAGTGGAAAAAGTTTGTCGATTTTCTCTAGACCTAAATACAAAGAATCTAACTATGAAAATTTATATGCATGGCCTTCAAGGCCTTAGGAAAATTACAAAAATATAACAAAAATTTATTTACATATTTGCACAAGAAAACGGAGGGGCAGATAGTTCTGGCCGTCAGCTACTGCTGGGCACGCACATGGCACGGGCCGACATTGGGCCGCGGCACTGTCGGGCGCTGGGCACGCGAGCACGCGGCAAGGTCTCGGTTTGGCATAGTCTGGCTCTCGGTGCGCGGCATGGTCTCGGTTTAGCACTGAATGCGCGGGCACGCGACACGGTCTCGGTCTGATGCTAGGCGCGTGGCACAATCTAGCGTTGGGCACACGGGCACGTGGCACGGTCTCAGTTTGGCGCTGGATGCAGGCATAGTTTCAGTCTGGCACTGGGCACCCAGGCATCATTCACGACGGGCTGGTCTGATCTTTGGTCGTCCCGTGTCGTCTTTCACCCTCCGTCTTGGGGCTTCGGCTAGTGAGACTTGAGTGTTCTTAAACATAACTAGGACATCCTTAACAAGGTCCCGGACATTCCTAGGCATACTCGACCTAACCATAGGAGGTGGCCAAGTACGCTTAGGAACGTTCGGTTCCTTCGATTTCTTAAACACGTCCGAAAACACACGAGCATTCTGGTGGACCGTCACAGGTTGGCCTGTGACAGACCCCTCCACGAATAAAGAAAGGGGGTAAGAATATGGAAATATTGAAAACCACAGGAGTGTCACGTTCAGATATTATTAAAGTTCTAGGTATTTACAAACCTCTTAGTTCCCACCCTAAGTGTGCAAATATCAGAAAAAACAAAAATGCTAAAAAGAATGCAAAGAAATCAACAACAGTTAATGTACCTTGTCAATAACTTCCATAGAAATCTGCAATCTACTTCCAGGACAACATAACCATAAGCTAATATTATGTAAAGCAAAGAACATGCATTTGTTTCACATTCAATATAATAAATTAGTCTTGGTGAATGGTCAAGCATGAGAAGAAAATAGATTGCTCAGAGATTCAACTCTAATAGAAGTATTCCCAGTTTAGGCCTTTGTTGAAAAGGTTGCATACTTTTCATCTCCTATTCAGAAGGTTCATCAGTTGGATGAGAAAATCCAAAATAGACTCACTATTACATTTCAATGAGAATTGCATTCCTTCAATCTCTCTAAACTCAGAAGTGTAGATATCTTCTTCAAACCTTGAGAATTATATTCTTTATGTCCCTTTCAATCTGATAGCTGAGTGAACAGAGAAAAAATTCACAAAAACCAACAGGTCACATGCATATATCATGTACTAGATCTAATAGCGATCTTGATTCCTACTTGTTTAACAGATTTGAAGATAGGGTTCACCAATTTCTGTTGATGAATAAGTCTCGAAAGCTTTTCTTTCAAATCGATTTCCATATTATCAACATCGATTTTCCTAAGACAGACACTGAGTTTGTGTTGCCAATCCTGACCACGATTTTGGGGTCTAGGAAGTTGTGAGACCTGTGAACACAATCAAGCTTAGCTCGGTACTGGGGTATGAACTCTGGCTCGGCGGTGGAGGGCATGGTTATGATGGATTCTGCGATTGGATTCATCACCTGAGCTATGATTTTGTGACACGAGAGGACTACCAAAGAGGGAAGCTTCGATTGGAGCATTTAGGAGGGGTTAATCAAATAATTATTATACTTCTTCCGTCCTTATTTATTTATCATAATTAATTACTTCACACCGTTTAAAAAAATTAATTAGTCTTTTAAATTCATACAACTTTATTTATACATTTTTAAAGTACTCTTAGATTTAACGTTCTCCACAACTATTTTATTGCTTTGTTTGCTCAACACTTTTATTTTTCAAAACTATTTAATATAAGGGGTATAGTAATAAAATTAATATTAATGGCACCTAAATTTGTTCAATGTGACAAATAAAAAGTAATACCAAAACTTTTCAATAGTGACAGGTAAATAGGGATAGAGAGAATAGTATTTTTTTTTTTAAAAAAATTGAGATGAAGTTAAATTACGAAAATACCTTTATGAATGTGATAAAAGTCAAGTGAGATATATTGACTTGGAAATTTGGACAGAAGGATAAATATGTTGAATGAAAAATGATTGAAGATCTAAAAAGTTAAAAATAAAATAAATTTTGAACATAAAGAAATGTCTAACAAAAAATAATTGAAAATCTAAAAGGTTAAATATAAAGTTTAGAGACTAATTAAAATTAAAAAAAAAAGACACTAAATATAAAATTAAGTTAATAATTCATTCGTTAATAAATAACTAGTCTAATTGTAAAAATTACGCATATTAAGGAATTATGGAATTCTATAGTAAAAATAATTAAAATATCCACTATACTTTTTGAAATATTTTTATTGTCTTTCTCACCTCATTAATTTGAATCCCACCACTTTTTTAATTACATCACTCTAATAATTACATATATCTCTATTTTCACATATGTTTTTTGTCTTTGTCTTTCCACTCTTTAATTAATTAATAAAAATTATTATAAGGATAAAATAATTAAATACAACTTATATTAAAAAAGTGAACAGTTATTTTTAGATAAATTAAAAAAAATTAAATCAATAATTTATAGATAGTGGAAGTATTTAAATTATGAACTATTCCTTATTTCACTTAACTTTTGTGCCCTTACTTTCCGCGCCACAAAAAAAAAAGTAGCATGAGTGTGTAAATATTCCTAGGGCGCCACATGTAGTGGTCTGGAACCCTCCATCTAAACTCAGTTTTTCCCATTTGGAATTCGGACAGAAAACGATGCGCAGATTCTCGATTCGCACTGTATAAAAATGCAAGGGCACGCGGCAACCTAGTGTTTTCACCACCTGCCTCCACCGCCATTCCTCATTCACTAGTTTCAGGATGCTGCAGTATTGATTGTTAGATTGCAAATGGAATCTGTGGATAGTACTTCACCTTCTTCTCCAGCGCTGGTGAAGCTGAAACCTATTGAAGCTACCCCAGAAAGCTTCGAAGAGTTCGGCCAAGTCATCGAGACCAGCGCTGATGGTGACGAGTTTGGCCCCCGTGATGCTCGCCTCGACCTCAGCCGGGGCACCCCACCCCTAGGTGCCTTTCCTTCTCATTCCCAAATTCCCCGATCCCATCTTTCAAGTTCTTATTTTTTCCCCTTACCCCTTGGGTTTCTTGAATGTACAGAGTGTTAGAGCTATTTGGGCTTGGGGCTCTTGGAAAAATGAAATCTTTCTTCATGTCCTTGTGTAATTTGCTAGTTTTCTTTCTTTGGCTATTAGCGCCTTTTTTCTTGCTCTTCTTCTTTTTAACTATTAGTGGATAAATAGGATATGGTACTGTAATGGGCTGCTGGGAGCAGAAGAAGGCACTAAAATCAGAAAAGTCGAAATTTGATTGCGCACTGCAATTCATCTAGGACCTTAAAATTGTGTTATTCTTATGAAATGTTTGATTTTTGTGTTTATTCAATTTCTCTGAGCGGTCACTAATTGTTGTTATAACTATGCATTTACCAGGTTTTACATTATGCATCTCGAAGACAGGGTTCTCAAGTTTTCAACAATAACACATCATGCTGATGTTACCCAATGTCTGGGTTCAATTGGTGGCCATGTCTGGTATCTTGGGGTTGCCAAACCATCAATTGTAGACCCGAGTGATATCAAGAGCACAGCGGCAGCTGACATTGTCCAATCACATTGTGGCCATTTCTATGTGCCTCCTTCTGTTGATGAAGTGCGTGCTTTTTAGAATTTCTGGTCCCAAGTTTGTGAAGCTGAATTGTGGTACATGGCATGCTGGCCCTTTGTTTATGGAGAAGGCAATGGACTTGTATAACCTAGAATTGAGCAACACAAATGTGAGTGCTACCTTACTCTAAGTAATTTCGGTGATTTCTGCTCTGTATTGTTGTTCTTTTAGTGTGATAAAATTTCATCATTTGGGCATACAATATGTTAAGCTTTCAGAAGGTATGGAAGTCTTGGCCTAACTAGGCTATCATTGAGTGTGTGCCTCTGCTATTCTGTGGGTACATTATAAATGTAAAAGGCATATGAAATCTTGTTATTCCCAGTGTGGCTGGAATAATTTATCAACTTGCCTTAGTTCTGTTGAAGAGCATTTGGTGTGTGAATTTCATTATGAGAAACGGATTCAATACAAAAACCCAACTGTATCTGACCCTGCTCTTCTTTATATCTGATTTAATGCTGCATATGCATTTTTTTTGGGTCTGTGTGATTGATTTGATAATACTATATGTACATGCAATCATGTGCACAAACATTCACAAGGGATCACCTGATGCTAGAGCCATGAGAATTGCTTCTAGAAAACTGTTGCCTTTAGGAAGCAGATCTTGGTTTTCTGACTTATTATCGGCCATGCTATATTTTTTCTTCTTTTTTTTTTTTTAATTTTAATTTTGTCTGTTTGTTTGCGAAGGGGGAAGGTAGGGATGAGGGAACATGGGGAAGCCCTAGGGACTATGACTGTAACTGATACTGAGAAGGAGCATATCTTAAAGAAGGTCAGAGAAGCAGCACAGTGAAGCCCGTTTTTGTGTTGTTTGTCTCCATTTAACAGAAAAACATCTTGGGAACAAAATGAGTGCATCCACAAGCTCTTTCTCAGTTAATCAACAGAACTTTAGGAGAAAAAGTGACTGATCAGAATTTTAGTCAATAATATACCAATTTAAAGTTCAGGGAAGTGAGGGGAAGGACACTTCGGGCTTTTCCATTCCTTTTCATCTCCTATCAAGGATTAGAGCCTCACTAGTTGCCTTTGACTCTTGGCAATGAGCTTTGTTTGTTTTGATCTATCTATGTTTATGGTTCATCTTAACTACTTTATTTGTGCTACATGTTTTCTGAGTCTGTTGATGTCAAATGATATATTCATGCCTGTGCTATAACAACCCTTTACAAGTTGGCCTTTTTGCAGACATGTGCCAGATAGACTCTGAGCTGCTGTGACCTGTGTCTTTTGTCTTTGTGTGTGTGTGTGTGTGTGTGTTTTGGAAAAGTAAATACAAGAGCAGGCAGGGAAACAGAAATAACTATGTGGTATGTCTGGCCTTACTGGTGTGCTTAACATTGCTTTGTTGTGCATGCTTCTCTTGTTAACATTTTCACCTCCTCCTTTTTCTTTTCCACAGCTTCACATTCTGATACTTAGTCAATTAAGGTGAATAGAAATAGCTGGGAACTATAATGATGACTTTCAGTGATAAAACTAAAGAAATGTCCATTATCATCCTTGGATTGCTAGAATTAAAGGTATATCCAAGTTGTAGAGGATATCTTGTGGAACAGTGGGAGCAATCCCAGTAACTTGAATGAAGTATGCAGCTGGGATATAAAAATGTTTTGTTTAATCTCTGATTCCTGAATTTTATCCTAAAATGATACATAGATCTATCAGATAAGAAAATTGAAGAGAACCTACCGCTACTCAACACAATATTTTCATCCTTCCCTCACCCTTGATGTGTTTGAATTTGATTTCATCTTTGGAATTCATAGGTATCATTTTTCAATACTAAATGTAGAAACATTTTTCTGATTAACAGGTTTTGAGGTATTAGTGCAGTTATCGTATCAAAAACTATTGTCTGATGAAATTATATAGTCTGATTAATTCTGTAATCAAACAAGAGAACCTGAACTAACCTACTTATGAAGTTTGCTTTTAGCTCAATTGCGGTGATCTAGGATCTGAGCTTTAAGTGTAATTCTAGTATCGGCAACCAATGGCTGGCAGATTACCAATTGATGCTGGTAATTTAGAGTTTTGCTATATTTCTGAAGTTTCTAGGATTTCCCAAAAAGACACTTGGTCTGTGAGCCTTCTTTTGTAGAAGGTGTTCGAGTGGCTTTGTTTATTCACTTATATTTGTGATTTACTCCTTATTTGTAAATGATAAATATGTGCACATGGCTTGACACTTCATATTCATTACTGGTGCATCACTCCCTAAATGGTTATGCCTAGAACGCTTCCAGGAGATTTATAATGATCTTGAAGGATTTGTGCTGTGGTAAACTAATTAAGAAAGAAATTATTTATACCAAAGTGGTAATATGTGATTAATGAAAAAACTGAGGCAGAAATTCTCTAAGTATCTCTAATCTTTTTGTATGTGCAGGTTGTGGACAACACAACACATAACTTCATTGAGAAGAACAAGGTGATTTGGCTGAGTAGCAGCTTTCTCCAATATGGCATCTTTGAACAGAAATATAAGTGTCTTCCCACTACCCAACCCCCACCCCCCACCCCCCACCCCCCAGCCCCTCTCCTTCCCAAAAGAAAAAAAAAAACCACCTATTCACTTCTGTTGTTGGAAGTGAGCAGGGTTGCTGTTTAAGCAAGGTGGCTTTCTGAGAAAATCTGTTGTTTGAAGTGATACTGTCTCTGGACAAGGCAACTATATTTGCTCTGGAGTTGTGGATATGTGCTGTTTCAGGGCCTACAGCTTAGAACTTATCGGTGATTCCCATTGTGTCAGCTAGTGGATGAAAGTTAAAGGTTGAATGATTTGGAGTAAGGGTTAGAAAATGCCACAATGCTTCAATATAACCAGAACTACTCTATGGATAGGCAACAAAATACTACTGTATGCATTCTGCATTGTTGTTTAGAGGATGGTGCTATGACCTAAGCTGTATTGTTCCGTTTTGCATCTTGATTTTCCGTCCCATTAGCCTCACAACTGAGCTATGTCCCAAACCAAGTAGAGCGTATACCTCCCCATCATAGTTCGGCAGCCAAATAAAATTTGCATGAAAGTAGTCAGATGTTTCTTATGTTTCTTCTATTCGTTTCTTAAGCATTGCAGAGACAATCATATATTTGGACTATCATGCTATTTCATATATTAGTCCAACTAAGTAGGAGAGAATTAATGGATATCCAATCTCACACCCTCACCATCAAGTGAAGTAACTTGTCGCAGGGTTGACGTGGTTAAGTTGGAGATGTAGGTTTCATTTTCCATACCATTCTTACAACCCCTCCCCGGCTCCTTATCTCCTCCCTTCCCCTTGCAAAAATTATATAAAAAGAGGAAAAGTAAAGTAGGCAACTTTTGGTGTTGATATTTCTTGGTGGTTTTCCAATTTTAGATATTTCTCTTTTTTTTTCTTTTTTTGAAAGGCAGGATATTTCTCTCCATTCCCTGTTAGTACTGTTAATATTTTTCATATTAGGGTTTCTACTAGTGACAAGAATCACTTTTGGAAAGCTTGCAACTTTTATAATCAAAGAAAGACTATATTGCAGGGTGAGAATTTAATTTATTAACATATTTTTTTATGGGACAAAAAATTAGATTCTATAATCAAAGAAGGCAAATTTGCATAAATAGTCTTTAATGTATTTGACTTATTATAAGATAGTCCTAAATCTTTTCTTTCTTTTCCAATTTTTGAGATCTTCAATCCATATATTTCAGTGTTTTTATAGTTTGACCTATTTTCCACGCATTAATGGGGGCAGAATTCGTGGGCACGGCGCAGAGGGGGTACTTCGCGTTTCGAAAACACGAGATAGGTTTTCTTTTTTGCCAGCAGCCACATGGGTCGCTGACAACAAGACTGAAAAGCTGAAGACTTCGCGTTTGTGAAACGCGAGGTATTTACCTTTTCAGCTCGGTTGTCAGCAACCGGACAGCTTTTGGCACGTGAAGAAACGGACAGCGACTGGACAAATTTTTGACCGTTTCTTCACAGACTGAAATTCACATGCACACAGAAACACTTTCTTTCGCCTATATATATACATATATTTCACAAAGTCATTTGCCGCATATCCATTCTTCATTTTGTTCTTCTCATTCCTCTCTATTCTCCGCTCTTCTGTGTTTTCCATTTCGTTGACATCGGTGAAGATTTTGCTGCGGGCGTGAAGAAATTTTGCACAAGAGGGAGCCTGAGAAAGTATTCGCGGGAGTTTGTATATATTGACATATATTTTATAGGTTTTTCTTCTTTAAATATTATAATAAAGATATTATTTGTTAAATTCTTGTGTGACTTATTTTTTTATGATGATGTAATATATGTTGAATTATGTATTTATAATTAAATTGTATAGTTGAATTAGTTATTTAATTTAATTGTTTAAAACGTGTGTAGACTGTATATTTTAATTATACTTTGTAAATATTTACATAGACTGTAGACTGTGTATAGACTGTGTAAATATTATAATAAAGATATTATTTGTTAAATTTTGGCGTGACTTATTTTTTATGATGATGTGATATATGTTGAATTATGTATTTATAATTAAATTGTATAGCTGAATTAGTTATTTAATTTAATTGTTTAAAATGTGTATAGACTGTGTATTTTAATTATACTTTGTAAATATTTACATAAACTGTAGATTGTGTAAATATTATAATAAAGATATTATTTGTTAAATTATTGTGTGAATTATTTTTTTTTTGATGACGTGATATATGTTGAATTATGTATTTATAATTAACTTGTATGGTTGAATTAGCTATTTAATTTAATTATTTAAAACGTGTATAGACTATGTTTTTTAATTATACTTTGTAAATATTTACATAGATTGTAGACTGTGTAAATATTTAAAACGTCTATAGACTGTGTATTATATACATATTTTTTTAGTTTGAAAATTTACATATTATTTGAATAGTCTATTTAATATATTTTTTTTAAAATACATTCGTATAGCATGGAAAATATTATATACATATTTTTTTAGTTTGAAAATTTACATATCATTTGAATCGTCTATTTAATATTTTTTTTAAAAATACATTCGTATAGCATGGAAATTATTATTTACATATTTTTTTAGCATGAAAATTTACATATTTTTTAAATATTATAAAAATTTACATATCATTTGAATGGTCTATTTTATATTTTTTTAAATACATTCGTATAGCATGAAAAATTTATATACATATTTTTTTAGTTTGAAAATTTACATATCATTTGAATAGTCTATTTAATATTTTTTTTAAAATACATTCGTATAGTATGGAAATTATTATTTACATATTTTTTTAGCATGAAAATTTACATATTTTTTAAATATTATAAAAATTTACATATCATTTGAATGGTCTATTTTATATTTTTTTAAATACATTCGTATAGCATGAAAAATATTATATACATATTTTTTTAGCTTAAAAATTTACATATCATTTGGATAGTCTATTTAATATTTTTTTTAAAATACATTCGTATAGCATGGAAATTATTATTTACATATATTTTAGCATGAAAATTTACTTATTTTTTAAATATTATAAAAATTTACATATCATTTGAATGGTCTATTTTATATTTTTTTAAATACATTCGTACAGCATGAAAAATATTATATACATATTTTTTTAGCTTGAAAATATACATATCATTTGAATAGTCTATTTAATATTTTTTTTTAAAATACATTCGTATAGCATGGAAATTATTATTTACATATTTTTTTAGCATGAAAATTTACATATTTTTTAAATATTATAAAAATTTACATATCATTTGAATGGTCTATTTTATATTTTTTTAAATACATTCGTATAGCATGAAAATTTTATATACATATTTTTTTAGTTTGAAAATTTACATATCATTTGAATAGTCTATTTAATATTTTTTTTAAAATACATTCGTATAGCATGGAAATTATTATTTACATATTTTTTTAGCATGAAAATTTACATATTTTTTAAATATTATAAAAATTTACATATCATTTGAATGGTCTATTTTATATTTTTTTAAATACATTCGTATAGCATGAAAAATATTATATACATATTTTTTTAGCTTAAAAATTTACATATCATTTGGATAGTCTATTTAATATTTTTTTTAAAATACATTCGTATAGCATGGAAATTATTATTTACATATATTTTAGCATGAAAATTTACTTATTTTTTAAATATTATAAAAATTTACATATCATTTGAATGGTCTATTTTATATTTTTTTAAATACATTCGTACAGCATGAAAAATATTATATACATATTTTTTTAGCTTGAAAATATACATATCATTTGAATAGTCTATTTAATATTTTTTTTTAAAATACATTCGTATAGCATGGAAATTATTATTTACATATTTTTTTAGCATGAAAATTTACATATTTTTTAAATATTATAAAAATTTACATATCATTTGAATGGTCTATTTTTTTTTGAATACATTCGTATAGCATAAAAATTATTATTTACATATTTTTTTAGCATGAAAATTTACATATTTTTTAAATATTATAAAAATTTACATATCATTTGAATGGTCTATTTTATTTTTTTTTAAATACATTCGTATAGCATAAAAATTATTATTTACATATTTTTTTAGCTTAAAAATTTACATATTTTTTTTAGCATAAAAGTTACATATCATTTGAATAGTCTATTTAATATTTTTTTGATAATACATTCATATAGCATGAAAATTATTATTTACATTTTTTTTAGCATGATAATTTACATATCATTTAAATAGTTTATTTAATAATTTTTTTATATACATTCGTATAGCATGAAAATTATTATTTGCATATTTTTTTAGCTATTAACTTAATAAATATCCTTCATATTTTTCTTAATTTTTCACTTCTCACTGAGATTTGAAAAGATTTTCTAGAATAAGAAAACCTTGAGCTTTGGGGATTTTGGGATTTTAAATTAAATATATGTTAACTTCTTGAATAATTAATCTTAATTATCTTAGTAAGTTTTATAGTATGTAATAATTAGTGTGGAATATATTAAATACTCAATTTTGCATATATCAAATATTTTAATTATTTGAGATAGATTTGTACTGATTATAATATATTGCTTCATATATTAATTCAAAGTTGTAACATGCTCTATCTTTTGAATAGAAAAATCCTACATCATTTATTTAGACACAATGTCATTAGAAGAACCTGTAAGACTACGGTTATATTGGGATTGTGAAATTATGCGCACCCCACACGGCGATTTTTTTAATGGTCTATATTGCAAGGCATTGATTATTCGAAATCGAGTTAGTTTTAGAGGTTTAGTCAACAAAATATATGCTATTCGAGGATTGGACACGTTTAATGTGAAGTTGCAAATCACAATGAGGGAGGACACTGTTATTGGTACTGGGACGAGGTCTACAACCGCTGCTATAACAGATGATGATATGGAAAATATGTGGTACTATGCATCTACCGTGAGGGGACAACCAATTGATCTGCATGTTTACCATGAGATCGTTCAAATTCCGAATGTAACAGCAACAACTCTTCATGAGCATAATATCCCAACTCCTATCACTGAATCGTTCACTGCATTACTGAACTCAACTATTCCTATCAGCATGCCTAACTTCGATTTAAATTTTCTAGCAACTGTAGCCAACGATCCTCCGCAGATTGGAAATGAGACTTTCCAATCACTTTTCAGTACATCAATTTTGGATACCCCAATCGTTGGACCTAGCAATCGAGCAGTGGTGTCGACTTCTACTGGGTTTGGTATGCCTCAACTTCATGACAGGATTCAATCCGTTCAAGTACAGACGAGCCATCAATTATTTTCAACAGTTGAAATTGGTATTCCATTGGATGTAACTCCAATTGATGATTGGGTAGCTCGAGAGCGTAATTGGGTAGGTACTCCGGAAGCGACTGTGGACGGGTTAGGACTTACGTCAGACATTGATGGGCCTACCGCGGATGATTCACCCGATGAGGACGAGGGGGATGGCAATCCCGAAGAAGATATTCCCGGTCCTTCTGTATTGCAACAACCTGCAAATAGATCATCTGAACCGGTCCGTTTGTACGATCCATCATATTCAATCTATCTTGACCGGTTAGATACTACACAAGAGATGGAAAACGAAGCTGATGGCATGGATCCAGGTCGGGGGATGGATTTATGGTTAGAATCTAATAATGACTTAAGGATTGACATGTGATTCAGGGATAAGAATGAGTTGCTATGGGCTGTTCAGTCGTGGTCTATCAGGCTCGGTCGTGAGTTTATAGTGGTAGAAAGCAAGAGTTCGTACTAGGTTGCCGAATGTAAAAATTCAACTCCACAGCATCCATGTTATTGGCGGATCCGTGCACGGAAAAAGAAAGGTTGTGGCTTGTGGCAAATTACTCGATGGCATGGAGAGCACATTTGTTTAGTGCGGACAGTCGACGGGAACCATCGAAACATGAGTGCGAAATTCATGGCGAAACACATCATGTCAATGATTCATGATAATCCGGAGATAAAAGTCAGCGAAATAAATAGTCATATTTATAACACATTGCACTTTACCCCGTCGTATAGGAAAGGATGGAATGCACGCAGGCACGCTATTGAGATGATCTATGGGGATTGGCCTTCTTCGTTCGTATAGCTACCGCGATATATGCAAGCCTTATAAGATGCGAATCCTGGTACCGTCGTGGCGTGGCACTTCTTGTCTATGGACAGCAATGGAGCCAAGACATTTGGATATGTTTTCTGGGCGTTCGGACCCTGTATTGATGCATTTGTTCACATGAAACCGGTGGTCAGCGTTGACGGCACGTTCTTGAGGGGTATATACAGGGGAAAACTTTTAACAGCAGTGGGTCAAGATGCCAATAACCATATATTACCCCTAGCATTTGTAGTCGTTGACGAAGAAACCAATGAGAGTTGGGGATGGTTTTTGTCCTTACTATGAGAACATGTGTTAAAGGATCGAAAAGTTTGTTTAATATCTGACAGACACATTGGGATTATAAATGCAGTTCATCGACTACCCCTCTGGCAGGAGCCAATGGCAGTACATAGATTTTGTCTTAGACATGTTCGGAGTAACTTCAATAGCAGTTCAAAATGCATCAGTTAAAGAAGTTGATGTACACAGTTGGGGATCAAAGCAAAAAGCGAAAATTTTTGAAGATTATGGAAGAAATTAATTTGTTAAGTCCCCAAGCGAAGGCATGGTTGGATTTGATTCCAAAAGAGCAATGGACTCTTGCTTATGACGGTGGATATCGGTGTGGCAACATGACAACCAATTTGGCAGAATCTTTTAATAGTGTCGTCAAAGGGATACGTGCCCTACCCATCAAGGTGATTGTGGAGTCTTCCTTCAAAAAAATAGTCAAATATTTCAATGACCATAGGCAGGAGGCTAATCATGGGTGATATTACTTTCCTTCTAGGATATGAGCCAAATTTGTGAAAAATGAGACGAAATGAAGAACACACCGTGTTTTGGCTTTTAATCGGGATCATGTATTTTTAATATTATGTCATCACATCGTGAGTATGGAAAGGAAAATAATTCATATGAGGTGGATATTAGGGCCAGGAAGTGCAGCTGTTGCAAATGGGAAATATATGGAATACCTTGTTCGCACGCATTTGCAGCATGTCAGCAATTGGGATTGAATCTTGGGGATTTAGTGTCATCAGAAAACACGACACTATCCTATAAAATAACTTATGCAGCACAATTCAGACCCATTCCGCACGAAGATTATTGGCGTAATCCTAGCTTCAGCGTGGCACCATTTGCTCACCGATTCAAGAACCGTCAGAGGGGCAGATTGCGGACGGCACGTATTCGGAATGAGATGGACGAACGCAATCCTGATTCATCACCTCGTTGCGGCTTATGTCATCGCAGTGGACATAATAGGAGAAATTGTACTCACGGTGCTGTAGAATGAAAAAATCACGGATTAATTGGCTAAATTCATTTAGATACAATGTTTATCTGTTACCTAAATTCATTTAGATAATAATGTTTATTTGTGATTCGAATTATTTATCTTTAATTTTGTGTTTAAATTTTTTTTCTGCATTTAATTGGTATGTTGATTATATATCATTACATTATTTTTAACTTCTATATATCAGTTCTATTAATTAGGACAAAATGTATGAGCCTACTTCTCACGGAGTGGATCCAGGTCCTATTATACCGGACGTATTGAGATTGCAACACAAACACAGGTCATCACATATTTGGGTAAGACAGCTATACGAGTGATGCTATTACTGCGAAGAGGAATGATAGTATATTTTGGGAAGCTCGACCATTCGATCACCGTATTGAGCAGCTCATGGACATGGCCGATTTTGGCGGACTGCGCCGTTTATATTATATGAGAATCGATCATCCACTGATTACAACATTAGTGAAAAGATGGTGCTAGGAGACACATACATTTCACTTTACAGTTGGAGAGGCTACTATCACCCTACAGGACGTAGAGGTTCTCTTTGGATTACGTGTAGATGGTAATCCAATCTGTAACAGTCGGTTTGTACATACACCTTTAGAGTTGATTGACATGTGCGACGAGTTATTAGAATTTCGACCGACTCCGACAGAGCTAAATGGATATAGATTGAAGATCATTTCACTCGAAAGAGCCTTGAGCCAGCCACTACCTGTAGATGCGACGCCATAAATGATAGGCCAGCATACACGTTGTCGTATTATGCATCTCATTGGCAGCTTTCTGTTCTCGGACAAGTCTGGCAACAGAGTACATCTGCGCTTCTTAAAATATATTCGTGATTTGGAGGTATCCGGCACCCTTAGTTGGGGAAGTGCAGCATTAGCTCATTTGTATCGTTGTTTGTGCAATGCTACATCCTACAGAGCACACACTATCAGTGGCCCGTTCAGGTATGAAACACACATTTTTTTAAAAGGAAAATATTATTAGTATTTTAAAAGTATAATAGATATTTTTTTCCTAAGCATTGGTTATTAATGTTGAAATAGTTGTGGGCTTGGGAGCGTATCCCTACTATCAGACCTTCTAGAGTTCGTGCAGTTGAAGACGTTGACCCACAGGCCCCGAGAGGATTAGCATAGGAGGGACCATTAGAGCTTTCCCGCACTCCGACACATGTGCTTCTTACTTATAGGGATCAGTTGGATAGGATGCAATATGATCATGTAAGTATTACTTCAACCACTTTGCTTTCAACACTAATTGCAAGTTCGTTATTTATTATTAATACTGACAGTTTACGTTTATACAGTTTATCTGACAGCCTTATGATGAGCACATGTTGGCTATCTTACCACCATATTGTACTCATGGACGACACATCTGGGCATCTATCACATCCCTAATTTATTGGGAAACAATAGAAGTGTATCGCCCAGATAGAGTCATGCGACAGTTTGGATTGGTGCAGATAATACCTGTTGCAGTTGACACTGGTGACAATTTGCATGCCCGTGATATGAGAACTATTGGTGCAGGGTGGTCTGAGATTGATTCAATACATTACGCAAAGTGGGTTGATAGACATTCAACAGTAATGGTTGGACAATTCAGCTACAATCAAAAAATAGTTTCGCCTGACTATGCAGCATGGTATTGGACTCACACTAGCCGACTGATTGGTAATTCGACTATAACGCAACCTAATCATTCGGGCTACCAATCGAGTAGTGGAGCGACAGAAATATTGGTATGTAATTTTTTTTTATACATATTATTAAAAAATAATAAAATTTACACTCAAATAATTTATTGACATTTCGAAATATATATAGGCTGATTCGATGCATCGGATATTGTATTTTGGCAATAAGGGATATTAAAATGCGGATGCTGTGAGTAGACGAGTGTTTGCATCAATAACAGATCTCGCTACTCGTTTGCTAACTGTCGCAGGTGAGGCAAGTCGTTTGAACCACCCACCCTATGAGCCAGCCAGACGAAGCTACACTGCTGATCCGATACCTCCGATCCCGCAAGAAATCAATCGCGAAGTACCACCGGTGCGGAGAGGGGGTAGACGAGCACGTAGACGTGCTGTACCTGATATTCCTGTGCAGGATCACTACTCACCAGTGCACGGCGAAGAATACAACTATGAACATGGTGATCCTGCAGCAGTTGAAGATAGATAAGTTGATTTTATTACTCCGCAGCACCTAATCTTCGATACTAGATACCTATCTTCAGTCGATGAATTTGCTGCCGGCCCATCTACTGGACGGTCTCGGATAGCGCACAGGCATTCTATAGATATTCCCGATCCATCCTACCGTTATAAGGAACAAGATACAGTACAACCAGAAGAACAACAATAAGAACAGCCTCGGAGACGAGTTCAACCTCCAAGGAACCGTCGAGGATTTCATTGCGGGACTAGTTTTCATCCTTCTTTTTAGATTATTTCATGTGTAATAAAGTTTATTATTTATTATTTGTATTGCGTTTTAAAGTTCATGTCTTTCCAATCATGCATGATAACCTATTAATATCATAAAATCACAAAAGATTTGGGGACAATGTTAAAAACTCAACTCAACCAATATTAAAATATATATACAATAAATTCGCAAATACCAAATATCTCAAGTAAGATAATTAAATGTTTTAAATTAACTATAAATTAATTCAATTTTAAATTAAAAATATTTTTTGTCAAATTCCAATATAAATAAAATTAACTATAAAAATAAAAATTTTCCAAAATCATTACAAATAAAATTAACTGTGGTAAAAATACGTACATTAAATGTTATGGTCAAATTTAAATTAAAAAATTTTAATTGTGCATTATTTAAATTTATATATAATTTTGTGTTATTTAAAAAATATTAATTCCTTTTAATAAAAATATGGAACTTCATAAAAAATGAGAAGAAAAAGTCGCAAAATGATAAAATGCATAATACAAGAAAAAAGAAATTTAAAAAAAAAAAGAGACCTCATGAAAAGCTAGTGCACATGTGCTATATAATTTATATTTAAAAATTATAGAGAGAACAATAAGTTCAATTTATTTTGGCCATTTAATAAAAATAATAATAGAATTTTAAAGATAAATATAATATAATTTTTTTAAATAATTTTTTTAAACCTGTAATATTTCACATATTATTCGAGTTAAGTTAAATTATAAATTATTTGAATTATGAAATGTAAGAGGATTATGAAATTTATATAATTGAGATTTAAATTTAAATACTATTTAAATAGTTGACACTATAATTTTAGTGTATTAAGATGGTTGATAATTTATATTTTTATAATTTTCTTCAACAATTAAATATTATAAATTAACTATTTAAATTTATTCAGTATTTAAATTAGCTAAATATTTAATAATATTTAATAGAAATATTAAAATTAAAAATATCAAAATTAAAATATTTTTAAAAATATTTTAAATATTAAAATTATAAATATTAATATTTACATTTTAAATATTAATATAGAAATATTAAAATTAAAATATTTATATTAAAATTGAATTAACTATAAATTAATTCAATTTAAATTTAAATTAAAAATTTATTTTAAATTTTAATATAAATAAAATTAATCGTAAAAAATAATTATTTTTCAACATCATTATAAATAAAATTAATTATGATAAAAATATGTATATTATTATGGTCAAATATAAATTAATAAATTTTAATTATGTATTATTTAAATTTATATATAATTTTGTATTATTTTAAAAAATATGAATTCTTTATAATAAAAATTTAGAATTTCATAAAAAATAAAACAAAAACTCACAAAATAAAAGAAAAATTTTAAAAAAAAAGTTCACCTCGCGTTTGCTAAACGCGAGGTGATACTTTTTGGCCGCCTTTTTTGTGGCTCATTCAGAAATTGTCAGAAGGAATCTCATGTTTCTGAAACGCGAGGTACCCTCTCTGTACCTGCCCACTAATTCCGTCCTCATTAATGGGTGGAAAATGGGTTTTGACCCATTTCGGTGGGTCAAAACCCCCCTTGAGTATTTATAATAAGGGTAAAATTGCTAAATCACATATTTTTTAATCATAATCGTCAACTCCTCTTCTACAACGTCCACAAGCGAAGAAATTGGAGTAGCATGTGTAGAAGAGAGAGTCCCAGAGCAATGCTCCTAGTGCCCGCAATATTGGGGGTGAACTTTTCGGGCCTGCTACTTTTCTTCTTAACAGGTTCAATGCTAAATCCAGAGACACCACCAAAGCCACCAGTAAGGGAAGACGACCCAGCACCATCAGAATAATCAATCTTGGGAGCCGCTTATGTTGTCACCATAGAGTTAAAGGGGAAGCGCGGGGCGAATATGTTATGATGTTGTTATTGATGGTGGCTTGGAGAGAGTACGAGTTAAGGTGGGGTTGAGGCTGGGATTGAAGCTGAGATTGGGGTGGGGGCACTAGCATTGGCAGACGCTGGTGGTTGAGGATGTAGTGGCTGCATAGATTGCTATTGGCCTTGGGGATGCGGTGGTAGGGGAGCAGTTGAAGAATCTTGAGAATCCATTAAAGGGGTAAGAAGAAAATTGAACGAAATCTAATCAAAGTGGGCCTCTTTGGGTTTTGGGGTAATCTGAAAGAGTTGTAGTACACTGGCTTTGGAATCTAACTTAAAAACCCTGTGTGTGTGTGTGAACAAAGTAAAATAAAAAAATTAGAAGAAGAAAAGCGAAGTCAAAAGATGAACGAGGGGAAGAAAAGTGGAGCCGAAAGACGGTGAAATGAGGGAGGATGCTTCTGGTGATGCCCTGAACAGGATTCAAACGGTCAGGGCTGATTCTATTGTCACTGATGCTTTTGATAGAAGTTCTGAAGCTGGAGTGAGTTCGGCAATGGCTTTGTTGACTAGGCTAAACTTCTGCAGTCAGACAAAAAAACCGAAGCCACACGCTATCTGAGAAGCTTTTGCAGTCAGGCAATGGTCGGTTCTCACAAGCTACTACAAGAAAGACCATTTCAAAACCCGACCATTCAACCCCTACGATGTTTGTACAAGTCCAAATGAAGCTATTCTTTGTGTAGACTCATTCCAGAGCATGTACACTCAAAAGCTTTGTGGCATCTACAAGAGGGAACAAGTCCTTTGTGTTGGCTCGGTGTTTGCCTCCGGTCTCCTCTGTGCCCTTCGATCCCTGCAAGTCGACTGGCAACAACTCGTCCATGACATCTTAACTGGGTCACTAAACTCCAACAACCAATAGAAATCTTCTCCCAAATTGCTCCATGCCATAACTTCCAAACTTCATGCCATTTCATTACTAGGAACCTTTTATTCTTTTCCCATGATAGGCGCAAACAAAATCCCTTTTACAATGTGCAATTCTCAATGGCAAATTGTAAGTTCAGAAATCATCTCCATTAGCATCATCTCATGCAATCCACAAAAGGCATATTACCAGCAAAACAAAATGAACGGTTAGTGAAAGAAAAACAGGCTCACCAAGTGTTCGTTTAATTGCCGAAAAGAGGGGTTGAGGGTTAAATGATGTAAGGATATGTGACTTGTCAATTCTACCCTCATTCTAGGTGTACATGCGAAAGTCACGCTTTGTGCTTGCCGGATTCTGGCGTATTTGAAGTGGCGAGAATTATAAAAAACTGAAATATATATATATATATATATATATATGTTGAGAATCTCAAAAATTAAAAAAAAAAAAAGATTTAAGACTATTTCATAACAATATACATTAAGGACTATTTATACAAATTTGTCATTAAAGAAATATTATATTGTAAGGTAAGAATCCAATTCATTAAGATATTTTTTTTAAAGAACCAAAAAAATTAAGTACTATTCAACACACACATATAAGTTTCCTATTCAATTAATTAAGATATATTTTTTTCGTGACAAAAAAAAATTTAGATTCTATTAACTTATATCTTTCCTATTGTGTTAAAAGAAAGAAAAAAGAAAAAAGAAAAACAATATGCTAGCAATCTAATGAATTGGCAGATGATCACATCACTCGAAGAAAGAAAGAAGAGGGAAGAAAGAAAATTCTCTCGTTTGTTTTCTTTTTTCCCCCTTTAACTTTTTGAATATACTATCTTGCCACTTCTTAAGTTCTTATTCAATTAGTCTCTATATAATGATTCTAATAATATCTCTATTTCTTTTTCAATTTTAAAAAATATTCAAGCAATATTATAATTATCTTAGAATATAATTATAATCTTTATATATTATATAATGGCATTATTATTGTCACAAAAATTTAATTATTATTTGATTATTAATGGATTAATATATAACACTCCGTTTAAATTTATTATTTCAATTTTTAGAGGTTAATTTAAATTTAAAAAAATTAGAGGTCTAATGATAATGTGAAAAATATGAAAAGGTCTAACACAATTTTCATTTCTTGGGGGAGCCTAAGGTGAAAAATGCGTCTATCAGTGTTGCCTCAGAACCACCCGAATCCCCTACCGCCGGTTATTTTTGCAATCCCTTTATTGCTTTTTTTATTATTGAATTTCGCCTGGAATTGGTAGACAACCTATTTTTCAAGGAATATATCTGGAAGGTCTTCCTTGTTTTCTCCTCTTTTCTTGTATAGCAGACGATTGGTTCTGGCAAAACACTTCTCAGCATCTGCATTTCTTGTTCGTTTTCTTGATTGTGTTTTGATTTCTCTTTTTCCTTCTTTCAGAAGATGTTCTACTTTTCTTGTTTTCATTGTTGAACTGGAAAAGGAAGAAGAGAATGTCATTGATAGTTTACATTTTTTGCAGTAAAATTTACGCCAAAACAGCAATCTATTGTTTTCTGGTGTTGACGAATTAATGGGTTCATCGGAAGGCATAAGGCGGCAACCGTGGTGTATAGAAACCTTCTTAAAGCAGTGAGGAAGCATGTAGGAAAGGAAGATCAGAAGGTCCATTTCACTGACTTCATTAAACAAGAATTTCGGAAGGGCAGCAGCCAACACTTCTCAAATGATCCCTCTTTCATTCAGCAGAAGATAAAGCTTGCCCATGATTACACTTTCTATTTGAATAGTGTCCACCATCACAAGGTAATCCCGGTGTAATACATTTTGTTGGACATGTTGCAGAATTGATGGGAATGGATTTTGATCAGAATTTTTTTTTAATAAAAAAATTATTTATTGGAAGTATAATCATGCTGAATGAGGTATAATCAAGTTATTGGGTGATTTGTTGAATGATGTATAATCATGCTGATGGGTCATCTCTAATTAATAGACTTCAGCAATCACTATAACAATAAGAAGAGTTATGGAAAGAGTAAGATAATTAACTTCTAACTCGAATGAAAGTTCTGATTGTTTTGCAATAGTTTTATCAACTTGGTAAAGTAGAAGATATCATCATAAAGAAAGAAAGAAGTAGTAGTTAAGAAATACTTTGATATGATTTATAATCCAATCTAAACAATTGCTTTGATTAATTTTGCTTTGTCATCTCTGCTTTTGCTACTTTATGTTAAATTGCTCCTTGAAGCATTTTGTTACTCAGGAATGGACCACTTTTTCCCCTTCACTAAAGGGTTGATAATGTGTTTGATTCTAGAATACCTTTTCAAGTCTGATTTTGTTTATGTGTGCTATAGGAATTGTTATTTTCCTACAACATTGCAATGGATAGATCTGACGAGATGAAGAAAATATTAGGGAAATCTGCTGCTAGTGTAGGCCTTCAGCTTCCTGATGCCTATCAGCCTTATGTTAGAGATATGTCCTAGAGTCAATTTGTACTTATACTATTATCGTTATGTTTTATATAATAATATGAGGTTTTCCTTTTCATGAATAGTACATTTTGTTTTGTGGTTATCAAGTACGTGACTTGATAGTAAAACCTAACAATAAATACAATGACTATTCTAAAACAGTCCCTGATCGATTATTATTATTGAAACAATAATAAATTAAGATTAGCATGTTTGTGACTAGATGGCTATGTTTTACTGATTATAGATATTTGTGATATCAAATCAAAACATAAATAAATGTTAGAAAACATTGTATTGGACATGACCCACTGTGAGAGTACTTCATGGAACATGTTATAAGTATTTTCTAGCCATAATGATATTAAAAATCCTTCGACCTAAATTCATTATAGTTTCTTACTTGATAAATTCTATATTTTGACGTTGTCTTTAATCAGATAATAAATTAGACTACTATTGGATATAGAATAAATCAATGAGAGGAATATGATTGATAGTGAAGGAATTTGTCCCTCTCAATTATGAGAGAGATATCCATGAGCCCCTTGATAAGTTAGACTATTAAAATGCATGGCCGTGCTCAAATATATCAATCTAAGATATTGATAGCATTTGTTTAAACAGTCTACTATAAAATCAAGAAATAATTGATTAAGCTTAATAAGGATAACATGTTCTATGCCTTATGCTTAATCTGGATATCGTGTGACAAAATGACTAAATATAAAATTGTGGTTTGGTTCAAAGAGATCACTGATCTTCATTTAACCTAGATAGTTATAATGCTTTGCTAGAAACCGCTTATAACTTGTGGGCCATATAAATATGATTTAAGCACACTGCCAGTGTTAAATGAACCTATAGAGTCATACAATAAGCGAATTTATTAGGTTATTTTTCTGGTAACCAGATTCGATGAATCTGGAAATATGTCTAAGTTAATCGAACCTAAAAAATTTACCAGATATAATGAATTTGGAAATATGTCCACATTCGATGTATCTAGATGATGTTCAGATTTTAAGAATCTGACTCGGTAAATTAATTAGTTAAATTACCGAGATAATGGCAGAATCTTATCATATCAATTTTTAATTTAATTTGAATTTAAATTAAAATATGATAAGATATTATCAAATTTGGACTTTAAGAGATTCGGGGGTTTTTTAAGAAAACCCTAGTCGTCTTCTCAACAGTCTTGTTCTGTTAAAAAATTCCGTGCCTCTATTAACCAGAAAAAACTCTCAAACCCTAGGCGCTAGCACTCTTGGGGTAACGAGTCAGTTCGCCGTATGTACCTATAGAGGACGTTCGCACACTGCAGCGTCTGGTGATCGTTCGGATTGCACGTACGACAGCAAAATCAGAATCGAAGAATCTCGATTACGCCGAAGAGAGATAATTCTGTAAGCCTTAGATCTTCTTAATCGTTTACTTGGATCATTGGAAGGGATTCGTGGATGTTTTCTGCATTTAAGAGTTCACGAATCCTAACACCTTAATAGATGGTAAGCTCAACTTCTTTATTGTCTTGAAGTTTTTTCTGCATCACTAGCAAGTGAAGATATTTCAAGCTAGTCTAATAAAATCATGAATTAACTTTTGAAAAACGGAAGCTTTATTCATCTTTTATTTTTTCCCTTTTATCCTTGAGTTTGCTTTTGCCCATTGGCCTTTCTAGTTGCTGGTGGTGTATTTGGAAATGACTGTTGTTTAAGAAATTTACTCGAATCAATCTGTTTTTGAAACACTTCTAAAAGCAGAGAGAACATGATTGATTGAACTATTAATTAATCATCTCTGGTTGCATTAAAGTCTAGATTGTCTCTCTACAGCTATTTTTGAGTATCAAATATTCCTTTGATTTATTGTTAATTTTTCTTGCTGCTCATGCAAAACTATGCACATTCTTTAAGATGGAAGTCTTGCACTTTTGAAACTTCTTGCAAAATCTTAGGTCCTTGTAACAGGAAAGGGATACTATATTAATTGGCTCTGTCTTCACATGGATTGACAAGTTCTTAAGTAACTCTGTATGAGAACAGTGTGATTCTTATTCTGATGTACTTTGTTGTAGGAAGCTGGCAAGAGTAGTAGATAATATTCATACCCTTGTTTCTGCCCTTCCTTTTTCCTTATTTAAATTTATACTATTTTGATAATTATTCTGATATTTGTCGCAGAAATTCATTTGATTTGGTTCATAGGTCTATTTGGAGATATCATTTATTGTTAACTTACCAATTTATATAAAGGTTTTCTAAAACTTGGCATAAGATGCATGTTTCATGTATATATCATGATTTAAATTTGTCTTGATAGTTAGTTCTGTTGTTTGGATCGAATTATCTGCTTATTGTAGCAGATGGGACATCTAATTGGTCATATTTTCCTTTGTCAAGTTTGAGAAATGATACATATATAACTAATAATTTGGCATATTAATTGTGTTCAAATATTAATGTTGTATGAGGTTCAAATATTAAGTTTCTCAGGAAGAATATATGTTAAAGGTGGTTTGTTCAATGTAATATTTAAGATCCTTAGTTTTCATTCTCAACATCTTCGGCCATTTTTTATTTAAAGAAAATTGTATCTTCCATTGCAGTAATCTATACTTAATTTTTACAGTCAGCAAATTGGGTATTATTTGTATGCTTAATTGCCAGCATAGGTAGATGCCTCTATGTTGATTGACTTTGATGTGACATGAATTATCCAAGTTATTTAGGTGACTGGCTTGCTTTCTTTGGTAGTTTCAATAAAGTCTTGATTATTAAACCTTTGGATATGACTTTTCCTATTATTTGTAAGAATGTAGTTTAGTAGGTGAACAACGTTATATTGTTGTTATATTACATTTTAAAAGCAAAGACCGCATCAGAAAGTGTTGGCATATGATTGTAGTGAAGTTTTCACTGTTGTATCCTCTTTGTATGCATATATGTAACTTTGTGAATCACTTCATTTTGTATTAATTTTTTGTTGTCTTTTTAGTGATGATTCTAGCAACTATATCACACATTAGTGCACTTCAAATCATGTTCTCGTGCATTTCTTTGTTTTTTCATGTTTTTGGGTAGTTATTGAATTTTATGACTTAAAAGTGTAGTATTCTCTGCACGTCCTTATCTATATTACCGCTATCCATTGTCACACCCCGTACCCGAGGACCCGGGAGCGCGATTATGGGCCTGGCAGCACCCACAGTTAATTACTTGGCCGCCGTCCTCGTTGAGCCAAAATGGATATCCCAAGTTGACAATGGGTACTTAGGCCCATCCTTATATACCATACACACTTTCTCATCCCAATTCCATGTGGGATTGGGGTATCACATTCACCCCTCCTTTAGGTCCAAGCGTCCTCGTTGGGCCCATACTTTAGGGGCCAAACCCAGGACCAACCAGGCGGTATAAGATTCTAAAGGTGACTCTCACCGCGCATGGTGTAACACTTAGTTCCTATACCGGGGGTTGGTTATCTGCTTTGATACCAAATGTCACACCCTGTGCCTGTGGACCCGAGAGTGCGATTATGAGTTTAGCAGCATCCACAGTCAACTACTTGGCCACCGTCGTCACTGGGCCAAAATAGATATCCTAAGTTGATAATGGGTACTTAAGGTTATCCTTATATACCATACACACTTTCTCATCCCAATCCCACCTGGGATTGGTGTATCATATTACCACACACCCAACCCTCTGACACAAAAAGCAACATTGAAAACCATTTTTTTCCCAAAACTATTTTCCCCTCTTGATAATCCATTCATCAACTAGAAATACATCCTTCAAAAAGTAGGAAATCTTCTTTTCATTTTTTCCTGTTCCTTTTTCTTAATAGAGAAAAATACAAGAATTTAAGAAATAGTATCTCCATACCATACAGCAGTAAACAACCATGAATACAAAACATATCGAAACATTCGTTCACACCAACTTCATATAATCATTATCTTCTTCTAACTGAATTAACTTATTCAGTTAGGAAAATTCAAAAAGGCTTAACCCGGCCTTAGCGGTTCAAAAAGATTAAAACTTCGTCGTGCATTAATTCCAACAGAACGAATTCAATCTTAACATTATTCCAAAAAGGTTTAGCCCACCTTTGAGGTATCATATTCAAATAAACATAAACAGATCCATCATGTACTAAATTCATCAAATATATTCATACGGAACCATGTATCTATATAATACAAACACCGAAATACACACCATACATTAACCAATCATTAAAACTTATATTTTGAAAAAAAATCATACTTTATTCGAGAATTTTTAACAAAAAAAATAACGTTTTATTCTATTATTCATACAAGAAAATCGAAGAGATTCATTTCTACTTACCTCTTAATTTCGACGTTTGAAAACTGTAATAGTCTACGGTATTATTTCCTTCAGATCGTAGTTGAACTCTCTCCCTCTTTCTGTGTCTGTTAACGGCTATTGGAAAACAACGATATTTTCTATAGGCTTTCCTATTTAATAAATCATAGGGTTTTCCTAACTTTTAAATAATTTTAATCAAGTCCCTACTTACTTAAAATATTAACCAAATAGAATTCTAATTCTTATTATATTAGGATTTTACCCTTAATAAATTCTAAAATATCTCCATAAATAAAAGACTTCCAAAAAGTGTGGGTTTTACATTCTACCCCTCTTATAAAAAGTTTTGGCCTCGAAACTTAACATTTAACCTTATCTATCAATCATTCGTATCAACAAACAAAAACACATATATATAACTTAAAATCTAAAACGTAATGCATTGCACCTTTTTACGATTCCTCCTTGGCTTCTTTTTTATGTAAAGCAAAGACACGTGCATTGGTCTTCTTTTGAGTGTCAACTCCTTGTTCTTCAGTCAGCTTTGGCTGAATTTGCTACTTGTTTTCCGGACAATCGCACACTTTGTGACCGAACTTCCCACAACCGAAACATACACCTGTTTTCCATCGGCATTCTCCATCATGGTAACACTTGCAATTGTCACATAATTTACGTTGCATCCCCGAAGTGGTATTAGTATTGAGGCTCATTGGTGCTTATCTCTTTCCTCGTTGTCCTTCCTTCTGATGAGCCACAAGTCGAGTTTCCGAAAAGGAATCCGTATTTTGTCTTTTAACACCTCGCTCCGCATCTCCTCTTCTAATTTCCATCTCGATATTAAGGCTTCATTGGTAAGCATCCTTATGGTTAGTAGATTGCACTGCAAACATCCTAGCTCGGATTCGTGCTTGTAACCCATTCACAAATCGTAATGTCTTGAGCCCAGAATCTGCCATTACTGAAAGCACGCACTGTCCCAAGGAGTTAAATCGACTTGAGTACTCGATTACCGTCATACCATCTTTTTGCACCAAGTCGAAAAATTGATTTTGTTTCTCCAATCGCAAAGTGTCAGGAAAGTAATGATTCAAAAATGCTTTCCTAAATACATCCCACGAAATTTGTTGTCCATCGCTTGAGTAGGCAAGTTGTGCTCCTCTCCACCATTTTTGTGCATTTCCCACGAGAAAAGGAAGAATAACCTTTGACTTTGCTTCATTCGGTACTTCTAGAATCTCGAAGTTTCGCTCTATTTCTTCTAACCATTTTTCGGCCTTCCCCAATTCAACGCCTCCATCAAACGTTGACATATTGGCTTTCTTTAAATGCTCGTAATGGGATCTCGTTCCAATTGAATTCCTTCGGAACCGCTCTTCTTGGGCTTAAAACATGCGTTGCTACTCTTGCTGAATTTGTTGTTGTCCTTGCATCACTTGAGCAATCGCCATTAATACCGTAGCAATGTCCGAATTCCTTGCAGAATGAACCATCCCTTGAGGTGGAGGTGTGTTTGACGGTCCGCTTTCGTTTCGTCTTCTTGCCGGTGCTCTTCGTCCTCATGTAGCTAGAGATACATTCAAATCGTTTGTCCCGTGAGAATCTCTATCGGATGTCTCATCATGTCTTCTACTAGCTTTTTCCCTTCTTCCCGCCATTGTTCACCTACATAACAAAATTATTCCCTTTTAACTCAGGCTCAAATCAAAACCTAATTCATACTTATATCTCAAAACTCATAAATTAATATCACAACTTATTATATCAATACTCATAATCCAACTAATATAAGACCGATACATATCTAACTATTCCCACATCCCAGTAAGATCAAAACCTATTTCTCTAATATCATTAAATGTCACGCTTCGCACCCGCAAGACGTGGCACGGCCGTACCACCAAAATTGTAACCCAGTAATAGGAAGCCTTACATCAAAACTTAAACAACAAAACACATTTTCTTCCAAATGATTACTAAATAATTTCATAACTAAATCTTCCTCAAAGAAATTATATCAAAACCTATACAACTAATTCTTACATTTGTCTCTTTGAGTACTAAAAAAAAACATAGGTAGAACTTAAAATAAATAAGATAATATAAGTCACTGAATAAAATCTTAGAATTCGACTCCGTGCTATACGTCCAACACAATCTTAGTAGAAAGGGTTTTCGCACCACTGATCATCATTAAAATCTGAAAGGAGGAAATATTGAAGTATGAGCCAACCACATGCTCAGTAAGTAGTATTGAATCACTTTTCCCGAATAAAGTTTATCACAGGCTTTTACATAATATACGTACATGTACACCATATTAACAATTACATTCACAAATAATAATAACAATAATAATAATAACATCAACTATTACCAAATATTTAGTTTTAAATTATTCTTATAACATACTAAGGAGAATAAAATTTTTGTTTATATAAAAATAGCAAACTCAATAAATCTCAAATTATTTTCATGGGATATAAATTTTAAACATTAAAAGAATATATATACTAACTAGTTTCTTTTGCTCCAAAACTCATACCAATTAATTTAACAAAACTAATATGAGTATACTTAGCAAACTTCGTAAAAGTATGCAAAGATATCAAACATATCGAAACATTCGTTCACACCAAATTCATACAACCATTACCTTCCAAAGTATGGTATTTTTCCAAAGTATAAGTTTTAATGATTGGTTAATGTATGGTGTGTATTTCGGTGTTTGTGTTATATAGATACATGGTTCCGTATGAATATATTTGATAAATTTAGTACGATGGATCTGTTTATATTTATTTGAATATGATGCCTCAAAGGTGGGCTAAACCTTTTTGGAATAATGTTAAGATTGAATTCTCTTTTTGGAATTAATGCAAGACGAAGTTTTAATCTTTTTGGACCGCTAAGGTCGGGTTAAACCTTTTTGGATTTTCCTAGTTGAATGAATTAATTCAGTTAGAAAAAGATAATGGTTGTATGAAATTGTGTGAACAAATGTTTCCAATATGTTTTGTATTCATGATTATTTCTGGGTTGATGAAGGGAATATTGAGAGGAAAAAAAAAAAAAGGCTCTTCAAATTCAATTCATTGAATGGTAGTGGTTGCATTGATGTCCAATGCTTGGGAGTTTATATATATATATATATATATATATATATATATATATATATATATATATATATATTATCTCAATGTTAGCTTTTGGTCAGAGGGTCACGTGCAAAGGTGCTTTCGGTGTTTGCTTTCGGCTTGCATGCCATTCTCGATGTTTACTGGTGGTCAGAGGGTTTAAATGTTTAGGTAGGAAAAAAAAAAGAATTTGTCAGAGTTTGGAGTCTTGGTTCGTGACCCAAGGCATCTTTGCATGCTCGAAGAAGTTGCCAAGTATAGTTACATAAATTTTGGTTAAATCAGTTGTTTTGAATTTTGGAACGATAGAAATTGGTTAGTATATTTAAATGTTTAAAATTTATATTTACTACAAGAAAATTAAAGTGTATTGAGTTTTCTTTTATAAACAAGAGTTTATATTATTCTTAGTATATTATAAGAGTAATTTAAAACTAAATGTTTGATAATAGTGGTTGTTATTATTATTATTATTATTATTATTTGTGAATGTGAATGTTAATATAGTGTGCATGTACGTATATTATGTAAAGGCCTGTAATAAACTTTATTCGGGAGAAGTGATTCATTACTACTTACTGAGCATGTGGTTGGCTCACCCTTCAATATTTCCTCCTTTCAGATTTTAATGATGATCAGTGGTGCGAAACCTTTTCTTCTAAAATTGCGTTGGACGTAGAGCACGGAATTGAATTCTAAGATTTTGTTCAGTGACTTATGTTATCTTATTTATTTTAAGTTCTACCTATGTTTTTTAGTACTCGATAAGACAAGTGTAAGAAGTAGTTTTATGGGTTTTGATATAATTTCTTTGGGGAAGATTTAATTATGAAATTATTTAGTTATCATTTTGGAAAAAAAAATATTTGATTGTTTAAGTTTTGATGTAAGGCTTCGTATTATTGGAGTATGACTCTGGTGGTACGGTCGTGCCACATCCATGCGGGCGTGGGGCGTGACATTTAAAAATATGATACTCCAATCCTATATGGGATTGGAATGAGAAAGTGTGTATGGTATATAAAGATGGGTCTAAGTACCCATTGTCAACTTGGGATATCTATTTTGGCTCAACGAGGACAGCAGCCAAATAGTTGAGGGTGGGTGCTGCTAGGTCCATAGTCGTGCTCCCAGGTCCACGGGCACGGGGCGTGACATCCATCATATTTATTATTTGGGACCACTTGGTTGTTGTAGATTGTGTTTTCTTACGCCTCTATAATAATTTATGAAGCTTACCTAGTGAAGTAATACATTGCTTTCCTGAATACCTAGTGAAGTAATACATAGCTTTCCTGTTTGGACAGTTCAGGAAGTAGAAAACAGAACCAAAAGCTATTAAATCTGTGTTGACTTTTCTTCTATTCCATGTATCTTTTTTGTTAAAAAAGAATTATAATTCTCTTCTAGCCTGCTCCATTTAAGCATATTCTACTTTTCTTGTCTCATATTCCATGCATGTCTATTTTTCATCAAGCTGCTTATAAGCACTGTCGAGTGCCTCCAATAACTGTGATTTACTAATTACTCCCATAAGAATCAATTTATTGTACTCAGATCCTGCCGCTTTTCGTTCTGAAGGATTGTGTACTAGTTAATACATCTCAGCAGTGTCCACTTGTAGATTTATGGTGCTGAATGTTTGCTAATACATCTCTCTTTTCTCCCCTGCTTGTTTACAGTTAGCATTTCCTTCAAGTTGATTAACAAGCTATGACATAATTTTTGGCAGATTAGGTTGCTCACTGGTGGACTGTCTGGACATTGGACAGATTGCTTCTGTTGTTTCAATAAACATATGTAGAACAGTGCTGCGTAACTATTCAAGGTCATCAAGAAAGCAGAATAAAGCAACATTGTTATGTGCTATCAATCACGCCTTTAAGAATTTGAAATTTTGATATAATTCTGTGCTTTGACCTCAATTATTTGCATCTCTTGTAGTTACTTAGCTCAAGACATTGTCACATTTTTTTATTGTTATGAGAAATCCTCACAGGCAAAGAAGTGATAAACCTTCTGCTATTTAGCATTCCATTCCCCCCCACCAAAAGAAAAAAAAAAGAGCATTCTGCTGGTTGGGTTTTTCAATTTTGTCACAAGTTAATATACTAAATGTGCAGGGGAGAGTGAATTTTCTCTGTACATTATTTTGATTTTTTAAATTATTTTTACAGAATCTGTCTGGGATTTAACTGTCTTTTTAACCAAGCTTTGTAGTTGAATAATAGTTCCATTTTTTTTTTTGGGGGGCGGGGGGGGGGGGTGGGGGGTGTGTTCTTGATGCTTCTAATGTTTAGTTCTACATATCTTACACCCTAAAATGTGGTTCTCTAATCTCCAGCAGTTTGAATTGGTGGCAGTCTAGGATATTTCTTTCATTTACAGGCCCCCTCGTATGCTGAATCTGCTTCCCAGTATAGTCCATCAAAAGGAATCTCTTTAAGAATATTAAAAACTTGCAATTATTATATAAAGCTGTTTTTGGCTTCTTACTTTAAAATCTTGATGGGCTGGTAGAAATATCTTATTCTACTGAGCTGTGATTAACACGTGTAACGCAAGGTATGTTATTCTGATGTATTGTGAAACAGAAATTTGAGCGTGGAAAAAGAATTGTCACAAAAGTATTGCAGTCCTCCTAGTCAAAGAATACTACGTTTTGTTTTGCCCTTTTCCAATTGACAATCAAAAGAGCATCTGAAGTTGAAGAACCCCTTCTGAAGCCATGATTGTGGACAATTTTTGCAGCAAATTTTAATTGCCAGGGGCGTAAACCAACTGTCACAAAAGTAGCAGCCACTTGTGTTGTAGTGGTGGTTCCAGACTACTCGCAGTAACAAGCAACACCGCTCTGCCGCCCGCGGCAGCAGTTGCCACCATAAGGGGCGCCTTCAATGCCGTAGCATTCAACGAAGCATGGCTGGTCAACTTGAGGACAAATGTCTCGGAGTAGGCTTCATGCTGGCACTGACTGAGCCTCCATCAGCTTTACACCTGAATCTGCCAATATGGGAATCTCAATGACAAAATAAAAAATTTAAAACTATGCAAAAGGGAATAAAAATGACGATATACTAAAATCCTTTCAACATTGATTTTAATTTTGCCCCGGGAAATGTCATTGATTTTAATTATAATTTGCTTTTGACGCTCATTAAAAATGGGGTAAATTTGGAGCGGGCAAACTCATTTTGAATATTAGTCCACCTTTAATGATTGCCCATTCATATCTGAATTGAGTGCTCTTAATTAAGGAAAGTAATCTTGCATTTTTCAAACCGGTACTCGTTTCTTCCTTTGTAACGCCCTGTTCAATTTCAAATCTTGATGCAAAACCCCAAAGAAAAACTCTTCGGAGCAGGTGGGTTTTCTTGATATATGAGCTTAAAACAGTTCTGCATGCTTACCGTTTGATTGACTGCAATTTAGGTTGTAGATGGAACGTGAAGATGATGATAGGAAGCTCAGTTTTAGCTATGATATTAGCGGAGAAAAGCTCAGACTGATAGACGTCTCTAAAGAGGACGATTTTCTCATTGATTCTCCTCTCTTTGATTCTCTTGAGGACCTTCGACTCTCGGGTTTGATTTTTCTTTTTCTTGAATTTTTATTACATTAATTGTCATTGATTCTGTTGAATATCAATCGGGTTTGCAGTTGTTATGTGAAATCAGTGGTGAACAAGAATGTTATTGTTCATCTACATCGTTAGCAAGGGTGCTTTTCTTGGTTGTCTTGAAGCTTGATCATATACAGGAATGTGGTTCTGCTTTGAATTAATCACTTTGGTTCAATCTTTCCCTTTTCTTGCATCTTGCATAGAACAATTCTTAGTTTGCTGATTGTTTCCTTTATTGATTTTCTTGAGATCAATCAGCCTTTACAGTTTCCAACTGGCACCAAATCAGTCATTTCTCACCATTTCTCTTCTCTCGTTTTAGTTCACTTTTTCCCCAGAATTTCTTATATGTAACTTGGTTATGTCATTTCCGGTATCAATATTAAACTTCATCAAAAAAAGCTTCCTTGATCAATATTACTGAAATATTTTTGAAATTAAAAAGTATTCCCACCTAAAATGACGTCAACTAAACAGGCAATTCAATGTCACCAGTTGCTTTGACATATAGCAGCATTCTAATTGCTGTTTAGTTAGATTGCTTGTAGTGGAACCGCACATCTATCACAAAATGGATGGATGGCTTTCATTTTTCATAAAGCACAAAAAATGAAAATAAACAAAAAACAGATGCCATGGACATTGCCAACACATACTGTAAGGTGACAATATGGTGGATGGTTTTCCTTGTTGAATGCTTTTTCTTGGGATATTTCAAATGAAATGTTGGCGTTATTTCTTTAGCATAGTTCGTGTTTTCCCTGCTTCTGGACACTATCATTATTGCATGGAGAAGTTTATGCTATGATTGTCATTTCATAGGTTCCTATATATGTTCCATTGGAGACATGATTGAGAATCCTTTTCACAAGCACAAGAAAAGATGCACTTTTCACCCCCCAAAACAATCTCTTAATTCACCTGTGCTTGGATTTGTTTTTACAGTAACATTTGATCGTACAAATGAGCATGAGGATATCGAAGTGTTAGGGTCCCAGAGCTCTCAAGAAGGCAACACAGAAGAAACAATCCTGCAAAAGGAACAGAATCTCTCACCCTCTCGTGCTATGGAGTCAAGGAGACCAAGTTACTTGCGAAAAAGTCTAGCTTGGGATAGTGCCTTCTTTGATAGTGCAGGTGCTCATCTGTATCACTAAATCCTCTGTACTTCTAGATTTGGTAACCTTCAAGTTCAATGTCCATTCGATGCTTTTTTACAAATCTAAATAGGTCATGTCCGATATCTGTGAATATGTTCCTGCAATTATTAGGTGTTCTAGAGCCTGATGAATTGACCTTCATAAATAGAGGACTTAAGGCAGTTGAAGACGTGCGCATGCATAGAGCAGAAACAGTATCTACTATAAAAGGTAAGTTTTCTCCTCCTTTGTATGCAATCTGATTTAGTTCCAAGTAGTTTATTGTAGTTGCTGTGTACCGCAGACATAGACTTGCATGATTCCCAAGGTAAGTAGAGTCAAGTTCCAGTGCTAATTTGAAGTAGAGTAAGAAGAACGTACTCATTTTTCTTTTTAAATATTTATGCTCATGGTACACTTGAGTTACATTTGAGAAATAAGATAAATATGATACCATTTTGCCTTCACATTTTTTATTTGTCTAGGGACAATAAAGGGGCTATAACTTCTAAAAAAAAAGTAGAAGTCCTACAAAAAAATTAGAAGTCCAAATATCAAAGTACCCCTCCATCAGTAAAGTATTCATGTGTGGCTGGATGCATATGGTGAGAGCAGCCAAGTTATACATATGTCTTACTAATTCACACTAAGTTTCCATGTGGTTGTGGCTTTCAATGACCTTTGAATGATTTGTTAGAAGCTACATTCTGAAATGTATTCTTCTTAAGAGTAGATTTATCTGTGCTATGTTTCTTTTCAGGCTCAAGGAAGATTGATAGCAGTCATCAGAATAAGGTATGCAGAATTATGTTCATCTTGTTTTTGGTTGCTATTTACTTCCTGTGGATGAATAATTTAATTTAGCTCTTTACATGAAGACTAAACCAGCTCCCCAAAGGCACAGAATTCGAAAATCAGATAGGACTGAAATTGAGGTATGTTCACGAACTTGAGAAGGCATGCACACGAACTAGGATTAATTGTTTTCTGCTTTTATTTGATACCATTTATATCCTGAAAATGCTTTAGTTCTACTCCCTAAATTTCATACCCCCTCATAATTTTCCTGAATAGATTGCTGTTCTTTTCTAGCCGGTTTGGTTAATTCATACCAGTGTGAGCATACAGCAACAAATCATTTTTACCATGCTTGTGTAGATGCAATATAACAGAAATTGATAATGATCAAGTCAAGACATTGCTGACTATTTTAATTTTAAATATATGAAGCATGGTTGTAGAAGAGACAAAGCTTCTCTCAAGCCTCCCAATGCATCTAAAGGAATGGAAAATTTATTCAGAGGACAAACCACAAGTGCATCCTTAAATGAATATGATGCTGAAATCAATAATAAAACTGCAACTAGGTCAGGTAAGACAGTAAACATGTACATCAATTGTACAAAATGAACTTTTTGTTCTCATTTCTGTATTGTCTTATGTGAACTTACAATCAATTGTGACAGGAAAAAAGAAGCTGCACTGCAGGAGATCTGATTTGGTGAACTCATGCTGTCTTCCCTCTGGCTCTCTATTGTCTCCTACATTTTCTTCAGTTTTTCCTGTTTCCACCAATGACAATAGCATTACTTTGTCTCCATATGACACACCTATAAGTGGCTCGTCTAGGAAAGTTCCTTCTGCCCTTGTAAAAGGCAAAACTGAGTCTCAAGTAAGTAAATATTTTGTGTCAACTTCCACATCTGGGACTCCTCCAAAACTCTTTAAGAAAAGTAAGGACCTGGGATATCCTAGGCTCTCAACATTTCCAAAATCAGTTTCCAACGGTATCACTTGCATTTCACCTTCTAGTTCCTCTGACATGACATTCTCTAAATCAACATCGAGGAGCAAGCAGCAGCCGAATGACTTAGAGGCTTACCTGGATACTTCTGTAGTGTGGAGGGCAGGTTTACAAAGTGGTGCACTACAAGGATCAAATGAGCCAAATACTTTACGAAGAAAATCCTCTGTTTCCCTGCAATGTGAGGAAATAAAGTCTCCAGCTCAAAGGAACACAGAAACTCTAGGGGGTACTTCTTCTATATCTACAGAACCAAGAAAGAAACTTAAACCATCAGGTCTTCGCCAGCCATCACCTAAGATTGGCTTTTTTGATGAGGTATGTATCCATGTTACTCTTGGTTGATATTAGTTTTGGTGGGATGTTTGAGATAATAACTGCTAGCTCCTTGTACAATCAATTTATATTTAATTTTACTAGTGAAGATTTCTTTAACAAAAGTTTTTGTTGTATATAGGAGAAAGCAATGTTTGCAAAAGCAAATTGTAGTTCGCAGTTTCAATTTGAAATGGAGAACACATCATCTTACAAGTATGGGCCAGTAAATAGAAAAAGACCTGCTAAACTTCCACCGTATAAGACTTCACCCAAGACTAAGACACTAAAGCATTCATGGGAAAGCTGTCTACTGCACTCTGCTCCAGGCATCAAGGGGAGAAATACCTCATCTGACAAAAAGCTTTGGAATTCTTCCCCGAGAGTATCCAGCACAACAAAAAGTCAGTCAGCTATATCTTTGAGACATCAAAATCGTAAATGTGCAGGGACAGAAAGGGAAATCTGCTCAAAATCCACAGAGGTTGATGCACAAGAATGTAGTCAAGAAAGAGTTGGCCAGACCTCTGGTCTGATGGGAGAATATGATCAGAGACAAGTTAAGGGAAGGTTGAAGAAGAGATTAGGCATAGAGAATAAGGGACAACGAGATAATTTGGGGATCCAAAAAGAAGATAGGAATCAAAGAATGGAAGAGAAAAATGCCAGCCAACAAACTGCTGTGGATGATCTGCATTTACTGAATGAAGACAAGACAAGAACTCCAACCAATTGGGAGGACAAAGTTAATGATTTAAGTAGATATTTTGACATCATTGATTTGAGCAAGGACGTGTTGGAGTTCAAAGGAAACAACATTCCCACTTGTTCAAAGAATGGTGACTGTAGTGCCAAAGATCACATGGATATCAATTCTCCATCCTTTGATAGGAAAAACATTCTTGATGACCAGCACCGAGACCTGCCTAACATTTCCCCTAATCCTAGTTGGTCCTCTCTTTCCATAACTGATATTTTACCAAGCTCCAGAACTCCACTGGCAGACAAAACCTCTATTTGCAATCGGAATGGATTGTTTAAATCCTCAGTGGAATCAACAAAAGGAAGGTTGGTGGCCAAAGCATCAGCTGTTTCTACTTTTGAAGCCATTGATAAAGAGAACATTTAAGGTTTTTGAAACCATAGGTACATTCTCAGCTCTGTTTTTGAAGCATTCTTTCCAACTCCAATTTTTTGCAGGTGATCTTCAAGATGCTTATAATTTGTCATTCAAGTTGCTTCTATGCCTATACCCATGCAGATAATAAAGATTGTTGAAGTGAAGTCATTTTGCTTGGAAAACTTCAAACTCTTTTTTATTTTTCAAATGCTGCAGACAAATACAAATAAAATTCAGGCGATCATCGGGCAGGCTCTTCCAAGTTCTCTCAGGTAAAGAAGTTGTGGAAGAACTTCTCTCAAGGAATTAGGTATATACTGCAAATTAGTATGTTCGGCTACTGAGACACAAGCTGCAATCTCAACAATGCTACTACTGCAGACGGGGAGGACATGGCAACATCTGCTATATTTGATTCATGGCAATAGAACTCAGAAATTTTACATGTCATAAATTCATTGTTCTTTCCATTTCATGTTTTAATATTTCCAATTCATCTCAAGGATTGTCCCCCATTGGCCTTCCCCATCTTCTCCTCTCTTTTTTCTCCTGTGGCTGGAGAAAGAACATATTTGAAGCAGGATAAATCCATACAAACACTAATTTCTTGTTATTCAGTCGGAATTCCAAATTGTATTTTTCCCATACATGGTTGCTGATACTTGTCTTCATGTTTCCTTTCTCCCCCACGGAACTAGTTCTCACCAATCCACTTTCTAGCTTATATGCTTACTTCTCTTAGTTTTGATCTAGCGAAATTCACACCCTTCATATCGATGCTTTTCTCTTGCCTAGAAATGAAATCAGAGAAAGGGGAGAAATTTCAGTTCATCTGTGTATAGTGAATCACATTGTTTGTCAACTTGGATTTACATTAAGATTGAGTTACATAAAAAAGAGCTAAAGAGTTTACAACAATTATTTTTCTAAACAAGAAAGCTATTTTCCAACCAAGACATAAACTGCATATATAATCCCAGGTACGTATGCGAATATGGTCAGCAACAAACAAATCCAAAACTCTATCTGCAATAAGAAAAGAAAGAAAAAAAAAACGAAAATCCCAATCAATCAAACAAAAAAAAAAAATGCCAAATTTAAATAGAAAATGTTAGAAAGAAATGGAATCATTACCTCACATTCATATCGAAGGAAGACTCCAACAGGTGGTATCAATACTGCCAGTATCACCTGAACAAATGTGGCTGAACCCATATGTGGGTTTACTGCAAAGGGCTACCTCAAATTGGCCAAGAAGACAATGGATTTAAGTGCTAAGTTATGTCCCCCAATTGTAAATCGATATTCTAATCCACTCTCTAACATATGAATGTATTCATATTGATGTATTTCTTTTGAACAAGTCATATGAAAATGTTATTGAGGGTAAGATTAAAGGGTAGCGAGCCTAACTAACGAATGGAATAGGTTAGAACAACAAGAAATATGCCAACTGTTGAGGAAGTAAAAAAGTTGCAAAGTAACATGTGGAAGCTAGACTGTGACAAATTATAGCGCTATGTAGTTTCCTTTTGACTCGGGACATCCGATGTTTATAGCCTCTTAGTAAATATGAAAAACAATCAAAGTGGATCAAACCAACTGTGATTGCCTCATTTCTGTCAGAGATATTCGGATACAATTCACTTATATGCTACTTATTGCCTTTGTTGGTTTTTTACTCTTTTTTTTTTTTCTGAACATGCTAAAAGTCCATCAGTGACTTGGCTCCCTTTCCTTAGAAAAGAGATGAAAAACAAAAAATGACTTGGCTCCCTGCATAGAAGGTAAAAAAACCCGATTATAAATGGAGATGTTAGAATGATGAGCCAACAGGTAAATCGAAATTACTGTACTTCAAGTTTCCTCTAAAATAAATGCAGCTACATAAATTAAAGTAATTTTTATTCTCTATGGTGAGAAAACCGACAAGGTAATAAGGATTATTTTATTTATTTGCAAGGGTTAAATCAAAGCTCGGAAGGCAATTATAAAAGTAATGTACGCCTTTTATTTTAAAAATTATGTCAATTAAAGACATGAAATAGAGATTAAAAAATTATTAAAATTTATATAATTATAATAAAAAATTATTATATTCATAAATAAAAGTAAATATCTATTAAATATTTTTCTCTATATATTTATTAGAAATGTACATATTTAATACGTCAAATAATTGAATGAGGAATAAATTAATAAAATAAATAATAAATTTATTTTTAATTTATAAAATTGACAAATATTTTATTATAATAAAAATAAAATTTTTAACATAATTTTGAAACAGAGAAAATATTATTATTGTTATGAATATCTTAAAATTATTAGAAGCTCCATTAATTAGTGGAGGCTCCACTAATTATGGATTTATGTGAATTATTAGAGAAGATTTTTATGGATATCCACCATTTAGTGGAGGCATCACTAATTAAGATTAGTGGAAGATGATGTATGCCATGATGTATTTCACTAATTAGAGCTCTATAAATAGAGTTATTCTCTAAGCTTGTAATACACCATTATTTTGTGAAAGAAAGATTAAAGAAATTTGTGAGAGAAAAGAAAGAGAGAAGTTTGAAGAAATTTTTCTACAAAGAATAGTTAGAATTTTCTTTAGTGTGTAGTGTGTAGATTTTATTCTAATACTACCCAAATTTTATAACACGTTATCAGCACGAGTCTCTGTCGTTATTAAAGCCAGATGACAGGTATGCATTTATTAATCTCTATGGCTAAACTCAAATTTATAGCCCTTGATATTTCTGATGGGTTCTCGATACAAAAATGCATCTAAATGCTGAAAAGAAAATTTTGACCACCTGAAGATGGTCGTACTATCAATTGCACGGTATGAATGATTGCACCTGAAGTTGCAAGATTTTAAAACCGTGAACTCCGCAATGTATAAAAAAATTACATCTCAGTGTAAATTATGCGGAGAAAAAGTTATTGATGAAGATATATTGGAGAAGACATTCTCCACTTTTCATGCCTCGAATATTGTCCTGCAGCAACAATATCGAGAAAAAGAGTATCCAAAGTGTACAGATTTAACATGAGTTATTATTGAGCAATCATGAAGCCAAATGAACTGGCTCAACAGCACTCCCAGAAGTGAATGTTGTTGGCTCCAGCAGAGGCCATCGTTCTAGTCGTAGTTGTGGCAGTGACTGTGGTTATGGTCATGGACACGCTCGATATTTCCCTTATCATAGAGAAATACTGACCAACTGAAGTAGAACAGAAAAGATAATAAGGGAAAATGATATTTCCAGTAATAATACTCATCAAATTGTTGAGATATTACATTCGGATGTCAATATACTACATTACTACTAACAGTTCAGGAAAAAAAAATCATAAGTCACTTTTATTTCCTTCATTCATCCCATTGGTGTTCACGTGAACTTGAGGATGCATGCTTGTAGTTGCTCTTTTTTAATAGAGCTGATAAATCTCGGGTGAATGTTTGTAGTTGTTCTGTTTCCATATTTACATTAGAGGAAGACAAACAATTAACAATTATGGACTTCAGCTCCTCTTCTTCGGCATCCTCTTCCTTTTCCTTCCCATTTGAGCCAGCATCTAAACTAGCAGCAGAATTAGCCGTGAAGTTACTGCGCAATGAGTTTTAAGATTTTATGATCCCCTTAAGTTTATTATACTTAAGTTTCTCATTATATTTGGCCTTGAAGCATGCTTGTCTCCATTTATGTGTTTGGTCCTCTAACTGCGTATCAGGACTTTCTTCCACCAACTATTTTTCACATTCCAATATCTCAATGGCTTCTTTCAACTTCTTCTCAGCCATATGTCCTCCTTCTTCTTTATTTTGCATCTCCTGTAAATCGAAGTGATATAATTGGTTATTTACTTATAAATCTTTCATAGTTTCATACTTGCAAATTATAAGTATGTGTGTAAAAGAACCTAAACATTTTGGATTAGGGTCTCCAAGCTCATCAACTTCCTGTGAGGCCATCGACGAATTTCTAACTCCCTACATCTTTTCTTGAGACGGGTTATGCCAATATTCAGTTCTTTGGCCGCGCTTTTGATTGGCAGGTAAAAGTACAGTGAAATGGTTTCTCTTGATAGTGTCTGGGAGTTATTGCCCTTCTTCTCTCTCTGCCTCTTAATCATTTTATTCTCTATAGGAATTTCGTCTGAAGTAATATCTTGAACTTCAATATTATGCATGTCATGGGTCCTCACTCCGACTTCATTATCAATACCACTCATTATTTCTTCTAGAAAAAGAAAACAATATTAGTAAAGATAATACCATTCAAAATTCATGTTTGAATATATGATAACATGGAATCATATTTTGGCTTTGTTCAAAATCCATTAAGGAGTAGAAAGGATCATGCACAAGCATATCCTCATTCACAGGAATAGCATCAAGAGGAACAGCATCAAAAGCAGTCTCTTGCATGGGCAGATCAAATTGGTCCCAAGCAGTATGTTCATTGATTTACATCAAAACAAACTAAAAGATAGTTTAATTTCATTATCAAGCACACTAAAAAAAAAAAAAAAAAAGGAATCCCTTAAAGGTATCTCACCTGAAATTAAGAGGAAGCGGTTGGTTTGGAAAGGACAACATATTAAAATCTTTTGCGTTAGAATTAGGAGAAAGCGGTTGGCTTGGAAAAGAAAATACATCAAAATCTGCTGCAGAAACCAAGTCAAAATTTGACCATGTCTCAAATGAATTACGAGTCTCCATATCTGCTTTGTGGTTTTTGTTTTTGATATTTACTAATGACTGATAATTGAGATATATATCGATACATACATATATATATATATATATATATATATATCTGTATGAGGAAGAAGAAGAGGTAGATGGTAGGTAGAGGGTCGGAAGAGAAGAAAAGACAAGAGAGGAAGAGGAAAAGTCGGTACCGGGAAGAGTGAAAAAAAAAAAAGAAGAAGATTTTTATAATAAATGTCTTGGCATTTCTTACTTGTCATCATGTTCTTACATTTCCTTTTCTTTTTCATTAATCTCTTATGAAATCATTATTTCCTAAATTAGGGGGAGAACAGAAACAGTATAAGAAAGATCTTGATTGGACAACATCATAAATTATCTTGATCCGCATACAAGCGTGTGTGAACTTGAAGTTCAACAGTATAATGCATTTGTAAAGCATTGCAAATCAAATGCCAGACGCTTTTGTTGACTCCAGAAGAGTAACAAAATCGCATATTCCAGCTATAGATACTCCTATTCAACTTGAAGTTCCAGCAGAACAAAAGATTATACCTATAACTGCTGAGCCAAAAACACGCCAGAAGCGTGGCCAACCTCTTGGTTTTAAAGATAAAAATCCTCAAAAGAAAAGAGGATTAAATGTTCCAGATGTTCATATTAATGACAAAGAACCAGAAGTTGATGAAAGTAATATTGAAATTTTTATCCATTATACCACTTCCGGTAGAAGTTAGAATCGGATAGAAACTATTATTGATAATATATTTGCATCCAATATATCTCTTGATGTTACACAGGATAATGATGATCCTAAACCAACATCAATTGATGAATGTCGGCATAGAAAAGATTGGCTGTAATGAAAAGATGCGATTCAATCGGAGTTAAATGCACTGACAAAATGTGAAGTTTTCGGACCTGCAGTCCAAACACCAGAAGGTGTAAAACCTATTGGCTACTAATGGATATTTGTGCAAAAACGCAATGAAAATAAATCGTACGATATAAAGCACGGTTAGTAGCTAAAGGTTCTTCACAAAGACCAGGTATTGATCATAATGACACTTATTCTCCTGTTGTTGATACTATTACACTCCGATATCTTATCAGTTTGGCAGTACATGGAAAGATAGATATGCGCCTATTAGATGTTGTCACTACTTACTTGTATAGAAATTTAGAAAATGGTGTTTACATGAAAATCCCCGAAGGATTTCATATGCCTGAAGCATATAAACATTATCCTCGTGAAAATTACTCCATCAAGTTGCAAAAATCATTATATGGCCTGAAGCAATCTGGGCGCATGTGGTTCACACATCTTAGTGAATATTTATTGAAAGCGGGATTTAAAAATGACCAAGTATGTCCATGTATTTTTATTAAGAAATCTGGTTCTAAATTTGTGATATTAGCTATATATGTTGATGATATTAATCTTATTGGAATTCCTGAAGAGCTCCAAGAAACAATTGATTATTCGATATCAAGGATGGTCATAAAATTACACTTTGCCTTGGTTTACAAATTGAACATTTGGCAAATAGAACATTTATTCAACATATACAACAAAAGTTCTAAAAAGATTTGGCATGGATAAAGCACATCCATTGAGTATTCCAATGATCGTCCGGTCATTAGATGTGAATAAAGATCTTTTCCAACCTCAAGAAGAGGATGAAGAACTTCTTGATCCTGACGTACCATATCTTAGTGCAATTGGTGCATTGATATATCTTGCTAACAATACACGACCTAATATTACCTTTGTTGTCAATTTATTAGCAAGATTTAGTTCTTCACCAACACAACGACATTGGAATGGAATTAAACAAGCCTTCGATATCTCCAAGCAGCTAATTCTTCAAATTATGTTGAAATTACAACTATTCATGAAGCAAGTAGAGAATGATGCATTATATCCAAGAAAGTTGTGGATTATCATATATCAGAGATATTCCAACTCCTCTTTATAAAGAAAATGCAGCTTGTATAGCGCAATTACGAGGAAGATATATTAAAGGAGATCGGACACAACATAGGTCACCAAACTCCAGAAGAAAGATGAAATTAATGTGCTACAAATTCGGTCATGTGATAATCTCGCAGATATTTTCACGAAGACTTTACCGACTGCAACATTTGAGAAGTTGAGATATAAAATTGGTATGCGTCGGTTTAAAGATTTAAAGGAATTATCTCATCAGGGAGAGTAATAAATAGATATATAGAATAGTGTACTCTTTTTCCTTCATTAGATTTTTTTTTCCCACTGTATTTTTATCTAGTAAGGTTTTAACAAGGCATATTCTTTATGTAATGGATGGACATCCAAGGGGGAGTGTTATGAATATTTTAAAATTATTGGAAGCTCCATTAATTAGTGAAGGCTCCACTAATTATGGATTTATGTGAATTATTAGAGAAGATTTTTATAAATATCCACCATTTAATGGAAACACCACTAATTAAGATTAGTGGAAGATGATGTATGACATGATGTATTTCACTAATTAGAGCTCTATAAATAGAGTTATTCTTTAAGCTTGTAATACGCCATTATTTTGTGAAAGAAAGATTAGTGAAAGAAATATTAGAGAAAATTGTAAGAGAAAAGAAAGAGAGAAGTTTGAAGAAATTTTTGTGCAAAAAATAGTTAGAATTTTCTTAGTGTGTAGATTTTATTCTAACACTATCCAAATTTTATAACAATTATAAGAAATTTTAAAAATTTTAGAAGAGCAAACGATTATATTTATAAAAATTTTCCTAAAATATTAGATTTTTAAAAATATTAAAGATAAAAAGTGCTTTTTTTTTAATAGAAAATTTTGGCAGACGGTTGTTCTGCCCTCCCCTATCCCCCTTAGTCTCGCTCACAAAAATTTTAGTATGCACTTGGTCTACGTGGACCATATGTATTAAAATTGTATTTCATACAATAAAAATTATACAGAATAATTCTTCAATGTATATAATTAACTAATTTACGATTCATATAAAAATTTTCCCTATATTCATTGATTTACGATTCATGTAAAAATTTTTCCTATACTTATTTGTACAACACTCCAAACAAGTTACCATTTGGCAAAAATTCTAAAGTGAACAAGTCAGTATTTGGGAAAAATTCTAAAGTGAACCCAGCTCAACGTGAAATAACTACTTTAAGTGTTGTTTGAGTGTTGTTTTAAATGTAGTAACAATTATATACTTTTAGAAAAATATAATACTATTTTAGAAAAATATAATACTATAAAGTAATTGATCCATGTAGACCGATCCACAGATGAATTTTTCACCATATGGTAAGAAATTTTATGACCTCATCAACCATAGTTGGCCAAGTGAAAAAGTTTATACCGATTTGAGTATAAAGAATTTTTACAATCTCTATTAATCTTTTTCTTGCCACAAGAAGGATTCTTTTATAATTGAATGCCTTTGATAAATGAAGGACATTATTTAAATTTGCATATAACCTAAAATGCATTGGTGCTTCCCAGAATTATATTGAGAAATCGTCGTTGAAAGATTATATGGAATCATCCAAGTTCACTTCTGAGAAATTATATGATTCCACAGAACTCAAATGCCCATGAAAAACACAGCACAACTTCCAAGAAAAGGGAAACTTAAAGGAACAAATCCATATGCATGTCCATATTTCTGCTACAAGGAGAAATAATCATATTGCAAAATCTTAAAAGTGTTCCAAGTACACAACGTTTCCTTACACTATCCAACTAAAACATAGAGCGCATAAATTATCCCAGGTATATATCCCAATATTGTCAGCAACAAGCAAATCCAGAACTCTATCTGCAACCCAAAATGGAAAACAAAAGGAAAAACCCAATTAGATAATATATTAACAAGAAGAGAAATGGAAAGAAGGAGCAGAGAAGGAAATTAAGGAGGGTTCATTACTCCACAGCCATAGCGAAGGAAGACTCCGACAGGAGGCAACAGTATTGCAAGAATCACTTCAACAAATGTTTCCGAACCCATGATTAATCGTTCTTCCTGTAATAGGATTTGGACTGAATTTTAAGGTATTTTTGAAGGGTTCTGAGGTGGTTTTATGGGAACGGTTTTGGCAGCTAAATGAAATTGTGTGAAGTAGAGAACAGGTTGAAGATGGGAAGAATGTGTCAGCCGTTGGATTCCTGTAAGTGTTTACATGCAACCACGTGGAATTTTGCATGTCTACACGTGGTTCGGTGGAGACGGGTACAGTGTCCCTTTGCCCTCGGATTCTTTGGTTCCGTTTCAGGGCTTTACCAGTTATGACATCAATGTATAAGATCAACTTCTTGAATTCTTTTGTAGCCTACATTAAGCTAAGTTTAAACACGAGTTCGGACAAATTTCAACCAAGCTCGGTTAACTTGGTACGAATAGTTTGTAGCGCTCAAGTTTTGAAGGGTTTGCTTCAGCCAATCCTTCAACCCCATCTCCTCGTTTTGGAGAATTTTTCTTGATCTGTGATCACGCCATTGCTCGGACTGGATGATAAAATTCTGGATTCTGGTTCTGGGGATTGGTAATTTGAATTTCTATATCTATTAGCTATTGGAAAATATAATAAGTACAAAATCTAAGTTTAACACAATATCACAATTTAATCGAAGATCATAATTATTTCTTAAGTGTCAATAAAAAATAGACATAAACTAAAGACATCAATTGATATCACAACAATAAAAAAAGGTAAATATAAAAAAAATAAATAATACAAGACATTAAGATTGTTAATGTGAAAATTTCAAAATTTTAAATGTTATTTTTTTTTTTTGGGTGCAATATAGCGCCCCTTCATTCTTCACTATAAAAATTTTAAAAATCAACTATAAATTATGACAGATAAAAGAGTTGAGAATATATACTCAATCCAAAATTAAATGACCGTTTCTCTCTTCTTAATTTAATTGTATTAAAATAAATATATTTTTCTTTAAATTTCTATCATTAACTTCTATCAATCTACAAATAGTTAGATATATAAAAATTCATATATATATATATATATATATATATATATATATATATATACACAAATGACGGATTTAGTACCTAAATAGATGTTAACTTTACATTAACCGTCATATGATGGATTGAAAAATTAAATATTTTATTCGAAAAAAAGAAGAAAGACAAAAAAAATTAAAAATGAAGATTAAAAACCAAATTTATCAATCGAAAAATATTTAGGAACTAAATTTACTGATCTACCAAATATAGAAAAATACGAAACTTAATCCACTATGTTATAAAATTTGGGTAGTGTTAAAATAAAATCTATAAACTACACATTAAAAAAACTCTAACTATTTTTTGCACAAGAATTTCTTCAAACTTCTCTATTTCTTTTCTTTCACAATTTTCTCTCACAATTCTTTTTACAAAATGATGGTGTATTTCAAGTTTAGAGAATAGCTCTATTTATAGAGCTCTTAATTAGTGTAATACATCATCTTCCACTAATCTTAATTAGTGATGTCTCCACTAAATGGTGGACATCCATAAAAATTCATAATTAGTGGAGCTTCCACTAATATATTCATAATACTCCCCCTTGGATGTCCATCCATTACATAAATAATATGCCTCGTTAAAACCTTACTAGATAAAAACTTAGTGGGAAAAAAATCTAGTGAAAGAAAAAGAATACACTATTCTATATGTCTATTTATTACTCCCACTAATGAGATGATTCCTTTAAATCTTTGAACCGACGCATACCAATTTTATATCTCAACTTCTCAAATGTTGCAGTCGGTAAAGTCTTCGTGAACATATCTGTGAGGTTGTCACATGACTGAATTTGTAGCACGTCAATTTCACATTTCTTCTGGAGTTCATGAGTAAAGAAGAATTTTGGTGAAATATGTTTTGTCCGATCTCCTTTAATATATCCTCATCGTAATTGAGTCATGCAAGCTGCATTGTCTTCATAAATAGGAGTTGGAATATCTCTAATAGATGATAATCCACAACTTTCTCGGATATCATGAATCATTGATCATAACCATACACATTCTCTACTTGCTTCATGAATGATTATACTTTCGGCATGATTTGAAGAAATAGCTACTTCGAGATATCGAAGGACTTGTGTAATTCCATTCCAATATCGTTATGTTGGTGAAGAACTAAATCTTGCTAATAAATTGACAGCAAAGGCAATATCAGGTCGTGTATTATTAGCAAGATACATCAATACATCAATTGCATTGAGATATGATACTTCAGGTCCAAGAAATTCTTCATCCTCTTCTTGAGGTTGGAAAAGATCTTTATTCACATCTAATGACTGGATGATCATTGGAATACTCAATGGATGATTTGTCCATGAAAATCCTTTTTAAAACTTTTGTTGTATATGTTGATTAATGAAACTTGCCAAATGTTCAATTTGTAACCAATGCAAAATGTAATTTTACCAACATCCTTGATGTCGAATAATCAATTGTTTCTTGGAGCTCTTCAGGAGTTCCAATAAGATTAATATCATCAATATATATCACAAATTTAGAACCAGATTTCTTAATAAAAACACATGGACATACCTGGTCATTTTTAAATCTCGCTTTCAATAAATATTCACTAAGACGATTGAACCACATGCGCCCAAATTGCTTCAGGCCATATAATGATTTTTGCAACTTGATGAAGTAATTTTCACGCGGATAATGTTTATATGCTTTGGGCATGTGAAATCCTTCAGGGATTTTCATGTAAACATCATTTTCTAAATTTTTATACAAGTAAGCAGTGACAACATCTAATAGGCGCATATCTATCTTTTCATGTACTGCCAAACTGATAAGATATCGGAGTGTAATAGCATCAACAATAGGAGAATAAGTTTCATCATAATACATACCTGGTCTTTGCGAAAAGTCTTGAGCTACTAACCGTGCTTTATATCGTACGATTTCATTATTTTTATTGCACTTTCGCACAAATATCCATTTGTAGCCAACAAGTTTTACACCTTTCAGTGTTCGGACTACAGGTCCGAAGACTTCACGTTGTGTCAGTGCATTTAACTCCGATTGAATCACATCTTTCCATTGTAGCCAATCTTTTCTATACCGACATTCATCAACTGATATTAGTTTAGGATAATCATTATCCTGTATAACATCAAGAGATCTATTATATGCAAACATATTATCAATAATTGTTTCTATCCGATTCCAACTTTTATCGGAAGTGGTATAATTGATAGAAATTTCAGTGTTACTTTCATCAACTTCTGGTTCTTTGTCATTAGTTTTCTCTTGGTCTTTATCATTTTTTTCTTCAATATGATCATTTGGATCATTTAATCATTTCTTCTTTCGAGGATTTTTATCTTTAGAACCAAAAGGTCGGCCATGTTTCTGGCATACTTTTGGCTCAACAGCTATAGGTATAATCTTTTGTTCTGCCAGAACTTCAATTCGAATAGGAGCATTTATAGCTGGAATATGCGATTTTGTTACTCTTCTAGAGTCAACAAGCTTCTGGCATTTGATTTGTAATGCTTTACAAATGAATTATCTTTTACACTTCAAGTTCACACGCACTTGTACGCGGATCAAGATAATTTAATGATGTTGTCCAATCAAGATCTTTCTTATATTGTTTCTGTTCTCCCCCTAATTTAGGGAATAATGATTTCACAAGAGAATAATGGAAATGTAAGAACATTATGAGGAATACTACATATATAACAAGTAGGAAATGACAAGAAATATATTTAAAAAAAAAACTCTATATATATCTCACTCTTTCCGATACCATCTTTTCCCCTTCCTCCTTATCTTTTCTTCTCCTCCGTCCTTCCACCTATTATCTACCTCTTCTTCTTCCTCGTATATATATATATATATATATATATATATATATATATATATATATATATATCGATATATATCTCAATCATCAATCATTAGTAAATATCCAAAAAATAAAAAACCTCAAAGCAGATATGGAGACTCGTAATTCATTTGAGACATGGTCAAATTTTGACTTGGTTTCTAACGCAGAAGATTTTAATGTGTTTCTTTTTCCAAGCCAACCACTTCCGCCTAATGTCAGGTCTAACGCAGAAGATTTTGATCTATTTTCCTTTCCAAGTCAACCGCTTCCGCCTAATGTCAGGTCTAACGCAGAAGATATGATGTATTTTCCTTTCCAAGCCAACCTCTTTCGCCTAATTTTCTAAGCCAACCGCTTCCGCCTAATTTCATGTGAGATACCTTTGAGGGCTTTCTTTTTTTTTTTTAGTGTGCTTAATAATGAAATAATGAAATTAAACTCTCTTTTGGTTTGTTCTTATGTAAATCAGTGGTAGTTCTGGACATACTATTTTGGATTTTCAATTTGATCTACCCATTCAAGAGACTGCTTTTAATGCTATTGATTTACCCATTCAAGAGACTGTTTTTGATGCTGTTCCTCTGAATGAGGATATGCTTGTGCATGATCATTTCTACTCCCTAATGGATTTTGAACAAAGCCATAATATGGTTCCAGGTTATCATATATTCAAACATGGATTTTGCATAGTATTACCTTTACTGATATTGTTTTTCCTTTTCTAGGAGAAATAATGAGTGGTCTTGGCAACGAATTGGGAGTGAGGACCCATGAAATGCATAATATTGAAGTTCAAGATATTATTGCAGACGAAATTCCTATGAAGAAGAATAGGAGTAGGAGGCAGAGAGAGGAGAAGGGCAATAGCTCCAAGACACTATCAGAAGAAACCATTTCACAGTACTTTTACCTGCCAATTAAGAGCGCGACCAAAGAGCTGAATATTGGCTTAACCCCTCTCAAGAACAGATGTAGGGAGTTGGGAATTCGTCGATGGCCTCACAGGAAGTTGCTGAGCTTGGAGACCCTAATCAAGAATGTTCAGGTTCTCACACACACACACACACACACACTTGTAATTTGCAAGTATGAAACTATGAAAGGTTTATAAGTAAATAATGACTGGAATAATGTACCTCCACCGATGATATCACTTCGATTTACAGGAGCGAGATAAAGACGAAGGAGGACATATGACTGAGAAGAAGTTCAAAGAAGCCATTGAGATATTGGAACGTGAGAAGAAGTTGGTGGAAGAAAGTCCTAATACGCGGTTGAAAGACCAAACACAGAAATTGAGACAAGCATGCTTCAAGGCCAAATATAATAAGAAACTTAAGGGGATGAGAAAATCCCAAGACTCATTGCGCAGTAACTTCACGGCTAATTCTGCTACTAGTCTAGATGATAGCCCAAGGGAGAAGGAAGAGGAGGAGGAGGCCGAAGAAAAGGAACTGAAATCTATAATTGCTACCATGTTTGTCTTCCTCTAATGCAAATATGGAAAAAGAACAACTACAAATATTTATCCTCAATTTGTTACCTCAATTGAAAAAGAACAACTACAAGCATGCATCATCAAGTTCACGTGAACACCATGAGATGAATGAAAGAAATGTAAATGAACACAAGACTTATGATCAAGAGGAGATAGATTTTTTTTCTGAACTGTTAGCAGTAATATAGTATATATTGACATTCGAATGTAACATCTCAAAGATGTGATACTTATTATTAATGTAAATATCATTTTCCCTTATTATCTTTTCTGTTCCACTTTAGGTAGCCAGTATATTTTTGTGCTAAGAGAAATATTGAGTGTACCCATAACCATGACCATAACCACGGCCACTACCACAACTACGACTATAATGATGGCTTCTGTTGGAGCCAACATCATTCACATCTGGGAGTGCTGTTGAGCCAGTTGGTCTGGCTTCAATAATAACTCATTATTGTAGTAAGTAAATCTGTGTATATCATTTTTCTCGATATTGTTACTACAAGACAAAATTCGAGGCATGAAAGGTAGAGAACGTCTTCTCCAATATATATATATATATATATATATATATATATATATTTCGTATAATTTTAATTGAGATGTAATTTTATATATCGCGGAACTATATTCATTCACGGTTTTAAAATCTTGCAACTTTAGGTGCAATTATTTATACCGTGCACGTGGTAGTACGACCATCTTCAGGTGATCAAATCCTTTTTTTTCAGCATTTAGATGCATTTCTATATTGAGAACCTATGACATATAATTTTTTTCCAGAAATATCAAGGGGGTACAAATTCGAGTTTAGTAAGATTAGCCATAGGGATCAATAAATGCGTACCTATTTTCTGACTTTGATAACAGAGACTCGTGCTGATAACATGTTATAAAATTTGGGTAGTGTTAGAATAAAATCTACACACTACACACTAAAAAAACTCTAACTATTTTTTGTACAAGAATTTCTTCAAACTTCTCTCTTTCTTTTCTTTCATAATTTTCTCTCACAATTCTTTTTACAAAATGATGGTGTATTTCAAGCTTAGAGAATAGCTCTATTTATAGAACTCTTAATTAGTAGAATACTCCATCTTCCACTAATCTTAATTAGTCGTGTCTCCACTAAATGGTAGACATTTATAAAAATTCATAATTAATAGAGTTTTCATTAATTCGTGAAACTTTCACTAATTCTCTAATAGTTCATATAAATCTATAATTAGTGGAGCTTCTACTAATTAGTAGAACTTCCACTAATATATTCATATCACACTAAAATTTTTCGCTATTAACAATAACAATGTACGACAAAAAGTCTTCTCCAAATAAAATTAAATGCACATAAATCAATACACAAACGGACAAACCCACGCATATTACTTTTTTTTTTTTTCTTTTGTTTTGTTTCTGTGGGCTTTTTTGATTTGTCTTTTATCTAGCTAAATGGGCTGGACCTCCAGCCCAACAGGCTCTTAATTCTTCACAAATACTTTCCTGCTCCAAAAACAAAGTCCCCACTCCTAGTTTCTGAGAGCAGCTGTTTTTATTTATTTATAGAGATTATAAAAGATTTGATAGGACTCCATGTCTTCTAGCACGTTGTCGTATGAATCAGTAAACTACTAATATCAGATAACAATATGGTTAGTAAAGTAGACAATGTACCGGTAACCATTCGGCTTCAGAAAAGGATTGTGATTGCCAATAGCTGTTTCGATTTCATAAGGGATTCCAAGTGGAAAAACCCTTCATATGGAGTTTGAATCCAACTGTACGGATGAGATATCATGGCTTGTTGGTTGGAATTCACCGTTACAGCTACCCGTTGATTTGGTATTCGAAGTGTTGAGAAGGCTCCCCATCAAGCAGCTTTTGAAGTGGATGTATCAAAGGTTTGGTGCTCAATCAAATCCGCCCGAAGGGATTCTTTACTGCGCTATGGACTTGTGACTTGAAGAAACTCTGGAATGTCTACCGGGCTTCGACTGTTGTCGTAGTCATTCTGTTGACAGATTGTGTACAACATTGTCGAGAACACTCACTTCTTGAAAATGCCAATTTTCCTGTGAAAGCTGGTGATTTAGGAGGAGGAAGGTCTGCAATTTCACTATTGAGCATTGAAATAACAGTAGAGATATTTGGCCTATCTTTTGCAGAGTCTTGCACGCAAAGTAGTCCCACATGAACATATCTCCAGACCTCCATCTCTATGCTTGGATCATATATTACAGGATCTATCAATTTCACTAATTCATATCCACTCCACAATTTCCTTGCCTGGAAATGGTTAAAAAGAAAAAAAAAGGTGCAATAGTCAGTTTAAACTAGAATGTGTATGTGTTTTGGGGGTTGCGGGAGGGGGGGGGGGGGTGTGGAAAGCTGTTTCTTACAAATGATATAAGGCTTTGCTCATTCTCATCATGATGAAAGCTAGTGTTTCTCCTTCCACTTACAATCTCTAGTAAGAGCACCCCGAAGCTGAAGACATCTGACTTCTCTGAAAATGTTCCTTTCATTGCATATTCCGGGGCCATGTAACCACTGCATCACATCATTTATGCTTAAATTAAAGAAAAGGGTATAGATCGTGCAACAGAAGGACGAAAGGGGGTTTCAACTAGCCATATGATGCAATAACGATTGGGGAAACAGGAAAGAGCAGACTGTGCTTACCATGTTCCTACTACCCTTCTTGTGTTACCTTGATCCTGGTCGCTAAGGAATATCCTTGCCAAGCCAAAATCTGATCTTTTTGGGTTCAGCTCTGCGTCCAGGAGAATATTGCTCGCTTTCAGGTCTCTATGAATGATTTTTAATCTTGAATCTCTATGAAGATAGACGAGGCCTCTACCGATTCCCTCAATTATGAGTGTGCTTTTCCTCCAATCAAGTAACTCTCTTTTAGATGAATCTGCAAACAGAGAGCAAGAAATGCTTGAGGGGCAGAAGTTCTCCAAAATGATGATTCCCAGAATATATTGAAGGAAAGAACCATATTGGAAAGTGTATTAATTTACCAAAAAGATAGGTATCCAAGCTTCTATTTGCCATGTACTCATAGACAAGCATTTTTTCTTCTTCTTCAACGCAGCAGCCGAGAAGTTTAACAAGATTACGATGTTGAAGTTTAGATATTACCACAACTTCATTAATGAACTCCTTGATCCCTTGAGAAGAAGATTTTGAGAGTCTTTTCACTGCAATCTCCTGGCCATCTACCAGTTTTCCCTGCAAACTACGCTATCAGGAAATTCTTTGGCAAGCCACAAATCACCTGTTCTCTGAAGACATGCATTACCTTGTATACTTTGCCAAAACCACCTTTCCCTAGCCTGTTTGATGCGTGGAAATTATCTGTTGCATTTGCCAGCGTCTCATAGGTATACAGCGGAAGCTCTTCCAGTGTTGCTTGTCTCAAGATGCTGGTGGTCATGTTCTCCATTTCATACAATTCCCCATCTTCAAATAATGAGCGTATAACCTTTTCCCGGTTCCCTGACAGAAGTATATGAAGATTAGTGCATGTGTTCTGAAAATTTAAGCAAAAAAATCAGTGTATTACCTCTGTGCTTAGCTAACCACTTCCAAAAGATGTACATAGAAACGGAAGCAAATAAAAGTCCAGAAACTACAGTGCTTGCGATGACTACTTTCATATTCCTTGTGTGATCTGCATCTCAAAAGGTTTCATAGCATGTGTAGAATTAGGAAAAGATCTAAGCTAGTCTGAATAATTCTGGGGATTTCAAAGGCTAACGGACAAAGCAGCACTAGTGTTGGAAAAACAGATTACCGAGCTCAGAATGTGCCACACGTACGTATAAATCTGCTCCACCATGGGACAACTGCTGAAGGTCGATCAAGCTGCCCCTCCAGTGCATACAACCAATGGCTGTATAATATGCATAAGCTATGCAGGAGCAATCATCCAAGCACACACTACCACAATCATTTTGCAGAGCAGGTTTCCACTCTACAAAATCAGGCACTTTCACTCTTCTGAACTTCAGATACCGATCTTGTCGTGATTCCTGACCCAAAGGGTTGTTTCTATCACACTGCAGGGGGATCCTCCGTATGCAGCCACTGCTCCAGTTTCCCCTGCTCCATTCTTCTTTGTCCCTTGGCTCAAACCCTTTCAAACATGTACAAATTGTTGAATCCCGAGGATCACAAATTCCAAAAGGTCCACATTTGCCATATGCATCGCATTCATTTGCAACACTAGACCATGTCACCTCCCAACTTTGTTTTCCATCAATCCAGTTCTTCTCCAGTATTGATCCTGAGGAACTCAAAATGTAATACAGCAATCTAGACTCTTTTGCATACGTGAAGGTAGAATGTGATGATCCTTTGCCATCATCTACTACATCAAATCCATTCAGGTATATGGAATTCGAGCCCGGTAAACCAACATACAGGAATGCATTACCGTTCCATGGACCACTGCGCCAGTAAGGTTCATTTTTCTTCCAAATGTAGATTTGCGGAATAGGTTGAGCTTGAACACCAGCAGAGAAATCCCCAATTGATGGATCAGAAGGACTACTCCATGATTTCAGTTTCAGCTTCTCTCTTGTGCTTTCTGCAAAACTAACTTTCATCCCCCGGACAAAGGAATCTGAAGGGTTTTGAAAACTTTCCCATAAAATTCTGCCATTGGAATTGTCTTGCAAAACCAAGTTCCCGGAATCCAAGAGCCGAGCACTAGAGTTGGTCACAGAATTTAACACATTTGATGACCATAAAACCTCTTTCTTCCCATTCAAGACCACAAGATTACCATCTTCTGAGATTGTGAAAGTTCCAGCAGAATCATTCAAAGGCCTGTCTCTGTTCGCCACCCATATAACAGCCATTGCGGGAACATTAAACATAATCCCCACATAGCGACTACTCGTATTGGCAGGACTGAAATAGCCTAGTTTGAAGGTTTGGCCCAAAGAAAATATCGTTTCAGGGTCTTTCAGAGGCCGAGTGAATGTAATGTCTTCTTTGGCAGTGCAAACTAAAAAATAGTAGCAGGCAAGTAGGAAAACAAGGTATTGAAGCAAAGGGTGCAAATACCCCATTCCCTTCCCTGTCTTCATGCACCTCTATGAATTCTTTTATCCAGTTTGGTGGGATTTTCCCAAGAGTTCATAGATTAATTAATAGTTTGGCCATGATTTCTAGGCAAAGCTGCAAGTAGCATTAATTCTTGAAATGGCCATTTAGACTAAATTACAAAGGGAATACATGGCTGGAAGTCTTTCATGTTGAAATAATTACGTTACAAAGGGAAAAGACATCCAGAAAGTCACTAAGTGTATATCACATAGACTTGCACGTTTATTGTTTGCTCAAAGTATTGAAAAAGGCGATATTCAGAGCGACTTGGTCACAAGTCTTTGGCATGATTCAAAAGTATGGTCACAAGTCTTTGGCATGATTCAAAAGTTTGGTCACAAGGCAGCAACGGTCGCAATGTCTTGATAACGTGTCTGCTATTCGAACATATCCTTGAATCTGTTCCAATCTTTTGAAAGAGCCCCACTCGGACGCTTCAACACCATAAAAGTATCACTCTGTCTGCTTCTGCTGGGAGAATTCACCAGCAGGGACAAGAAGATATTTTGCTTTATATTTTTGAGCAATTTTGATATTGTGTTTTTTATCACTCCTCTTTTTCTTTCTTCTTTTTCTTTCTAACACTTTTTCTCTTTACCTGCCAGGCTTCTCTTCCAGCGACTTGCATAGCTTAGGACAGATTGGAGCTCCGGCCTTGATCCGAGCTCCAATCTCGGCCGAAGTTGTTTCCGATTTGTTTATTAATTATGAAAATCTTTTGTAGGTTGGGCTAAAACCTGCTGCCACTATTCTTCTGGATGCGCATTGATAAATCCCGTTTGTCCTAATCAATAAAGAATAATGACAATGTAAATCAGTCTAAGCAAGTGCTGACCGGCCGACTCAATTGAGGAGACCAATAGACATCTCATGATATTCTAACTCATAATCTTCTAGTTATCGCACTTATTACCCGACCAACTCGATTACCCTGTTCGGGGATTAATTATAAAAATCTTCATCCTTAGTGTTTTTGTCAAGATTTGAGACGCTTTGGCATTATTTCTTTATTGATATTTTAAAATTCATTTTGAATATTTTATTTTCTTGAAGTTCTTTCACCGCTTGGACTTGATTTAGGTCATTTCTCCACTTTTCATCTATTTTTCAGAGAATTTTTAAGCCTGCTGAATAGTTTAGAGTTTTCTAAACTGTTGTTCAAGAAATAAAATGAACTTGGACTCTTCATGTTAATGTTATTCGAAGATGGCAACAAAGAAATTAGAAGGATGATTGTTGTGTATTTATTTTATTTTTTATGTGTTGTTGATTTTTGACTTATGATTTAGGGAGTATGATATTTTTATTATCACGATAATAATAGTCCATCTATATAACTTTTATATTTTTATTAATAAAAATCTTACTTATCAGAGAAAAAAAAATGTTATGCCTACTTTGCGCGGCTCCAATTGCTAACACTTTTTTCCCAAAGAGTTCTGTATAAAATTATTACATTTTTTTCAAAAATATAAAAACATTATACTTTTTATTATGAATATAAAAATCATAATTCGTAATGACAATTTTAATCTAAAATAATATTATTCTTATTACGAGGATCAAGGGCACAAATAAAGTGGGGTGGCAGCCCAGCCTCCAAAAATTTTAAGCATTTTATTTTTGAATTAATAAAATTTAAAATATTTTAAAATATATTTTTTTTCCAAATTTTTAAAAAATTATAATATTATCATTTAATATATATTTTCATATAATTTGTTCTTCTATCTCCAGACTCCTAATTTCATTCCTTGTTAGAATGGTGCCAATTTTGAGATCAAAAAGTTTCCAGTGTTATTGACGACTTTAAAATCATCTAGCGACTTTTAAGGTCGCTAATCATACTACTACTTTAATAGTGGTATTCAAGTTTCATATGAAATTATTTTTATAAACATTACCATTCATGATAATTCTTCCTTTGGATGCTTTTACAATGACCTTGTACAACTTCTTAATGTCGTCTTGTTCAAAATTTGTTCTGCTTATAATTTGATTGGCTACGTTATGGTAGGTTGATGCATGAGGAAGCCAATAAAAGGGGTTCGTTATACGGGATTTTCTTACTTACACCCGATGTGCATGTATTGAGAGTTATATAATAATTTTCTTTTCTGGCTAAAGTTTAGGATCTATAATAACAAAAAACTAAAACAACATTTCAAATTGAGATGGGTATCATACAATTATAGCGGAAAGAAAATACACATACAAAAATCTCACACTTAATAATCTTGTTACCATCCACCATCAACATAGCATGGATACAAACTCAGCCAATCTCATAAACAGCATGTCAAAAGACCATGAACGCATCATTGATCTTGAGGCGTGTCTAGGAAAAAAGAAGGGCATGGAGAAAGAGCTCACTTCAAGGTGGGTGGGTGAACAAAAGTGCCACGGATGTTGATTGGAAGAAAAGATACACCATAGAGGAGTGAAGCATAACTGTCACGCCCCGCACCTGCAGGACGTGGCACGGCCATACTACCAAGTCGTAACCCAGTAATACGAAGCCTTACATCAAAACTTAAACTATAAAACACCTTTTTTTTTTTTTTCTAAAATGATAACTAAATAATTTCATAATTAAATCTTCCTCGAAGAATTTATATCAAAACCAATTCTTACACTTGTCTCAACGAGTACTAAAAACATTGGTAGAACTTAAGACAATAAGATAACATAAGCCACTGATTAAAATCCTGAAATTCGACTTCGTGCTATACGTCCAACACACTCTTAGAATGAAGGGCTTTCGCACCACTGATCATCATGACAATCTGAAAGGAGGAAATATTGAAGGGGTGAGCCAACCACATGCTCAGTAAGTAGTAATGAATCACTTCTCCCAAATAAAGTTTAATTTATGTCTTTATATAATATACGTACATGCCCACTACATTAATAATTACATTCACAAATAATAATAACAACAATAACAACTATTATCAAATATTTAGCTTTAAATTATTCTTATAACATACTAAGAAGATAAAACTTTTGTTTATATATATAAAAAAAATAGCAAACTCAATAAATCTCCAATTATTTTCATGGGATATAAATTTTAAACATTTTAAAAAATATATACTAACTAATTTCTTTTGCTCCAAAACTCATACCAATTAATTTAACAAAATTAATATGAGTATACTTGGCAAACTTCGTAAAAGCATGCAAAGATATCAAACAGATCGAAACATTCATTCACATCAAATTCATACAACCATTACCTTCTTCTAACTGAATTATCTTATTCAGTTAGGAAAAATCCAAAAAAGCTTAACCCGGCCTTAGCGGTCCAAAAAGGCTTAATCCGGCCTTAGTGGTCCAAAAAGATTGAAACCTTCGTCTTGCATAAATCCAAAAAGACGAATTCAATTTTAACATTATTCTAAAAAGGTTTAGCCCACCTTTGAGGCATCATATTCAAATAAATATAAACAAATCCATCATATACCAAATTCATCAATATATTCATATGGAATCATGTATCTATATAATACAACCATCGAAATACACATCATACATTAACCAATCATTAAAACTTATACTTTGGAAAAATACCATACTTTATTCAGAAATTTTTTAACCAAAAATAATATTTTTATCATATTATTTGTACCAGAAAATTGAAAAGATTTATCCCCACTTACCTCTTAATTTCGACGTTTGAAAACTGTACAGCCTACGGTGTTCTTTTCCTTCAAACCTTAATTGAACTCTCTCCCCCTTTCTACGCTTGACGACGGCTATTGGAAAACAACGATGTTTTCTATAGGTTTTCTTATTTAATAAATCGTAGGGTTTCCTTAACTTTTAATAATTTCAATTAGGTCCCTACTTACTTAAAATATTAACCCAATAGAATTCTACCTTAACAAATTTTAAAATATCTTCATAAATAAAGACTTCCTAAAAAAATGCGGGTCTTACAGTAACAAAAGTTTACCAAGAAAAAAATCTCTATAATTTGAGCAACGAAAAAAATAGGAAAGAAGAAAAGCACAAAAAAGTGGGAGTTTTGGCCAAAAACAAAGCTCTGGACTAGAGCTTGGACCATCTTCTTCACTGGTTGGTAGAGAGAAAAGATATAGAGAAAAAGTAAAGAGAGAGGAGAGACGACTTAACCCTTTGGCTGGAGTTTAGGGGATTAGTATAACTTTCCTTGCAATTGTGTTGTAGTAATGGATCCCACCTCAACCGAGTTCCAAACAAACCAATTGGTTCTGCATAATTTTCAGAGTCCCACAACCTCTCGAGTTATCTCTACGTTCCCCCATAAAGGAGAAGCTCAAAATATTTTACCTTATGTTCCCTTTTGGTACCAAATTATTCAATTTCATATGCCCTCTATCGAATTAGATATTCTTAAAGTTCATGATTTTTCTGCTTCTTTTTTTGTTTTGAAAAATTTGTGAATTGTTCTACTTCCTGTGAACCCTTGAAGCAGCTGCATATTAAGAATGAAGCTTTGATTTTTTTTCACTTTTTTTTTTCTGTCGATAGTTGATTTTGGTAAAAAGGGTTTTTAGTATTTAGAAAGATTACATTCCCCCCGCGCCCCGTCCCCTTTTAGGTGTGTTTCTGTCACGTCCTGTGCCAACAAATTAGGGACACAATTATGAGCCTAGCAGTGCTCACAATCAACTGTTTAACTTTCATCTTAGTTGGGTCAAAATTGATATCTCAATAGATATTTAGGCTCATCTCCATATGCTATTTACAAGTCTCATTAGAATTCCATTTAAGAATGAGATGCCACATTCACCCCTTTTAACCCCAACCACCATACATGATATAGCACTTAATTCTCATAGCGATAGTTGGTTTTCCACTTTGATATCAAAAGAGTACTTAATTCCCATAAAAGTGATTGGGGCGTGTATGTACCCTATTTAGGCTCATCCATCATCATACACTATAAAACTTAATTCTTATACCAGGGATTGATCACCTACTTTGATACTAAAAGTCATGCCCCATGCTTGTGGGTCTAACCTCACCCATACTCAATTACTTGACCGTGCTTTTATTAGGCTAAAATGGATATTTCAAGTTGAAAGTAAATACTTAGACTCATATTATATACTATTCACACTATTTATTCCAATTTCATGTGGAATTTGGGTGTCACATTCATCTCCTTTTTAGACTTAAACATCCTTGTTAGGCCTAAACTTACATACCAAACTCAGAACCAACGAGGTAGTGTGAGATTTTAAGATGGCTACTATGGGCCTAGCCGCACCACAGTCAACTATCAAACCCAAGACCAATCAAGCAGTGTGGGATTTTAGAGGTGACTACTATAAGTTTGATAGTATCTACAATCAACTATTTGGGCCGCTATTTTTGTTAAGTCAAAATAAATATTCTAAGTTAATAATGAATACTTAATCCCATCCTCATATACTATTCACACTTATTATCATAATCTCATATCGAATTAGAGTGTCATATATAGCACTTTGTACTGAGAAGTGTGACTATGGACCTGACAGTACTTATGATCAATTACTACCTGGCTGCTCTGATACTAAAAATCACATCTCTTGCTCGTAAGTTCGGGAACACGACTATGGGCTAACAGTACTCATAATTAACTACTTGGTTTCCGTCTTTGTTGGGTTAAAATAGATATCCCAAATTGATAATATGGTCCATCTTCATATACCATTTACACTTCTCATCAAAATCTTATATGGGGTCTCACATTCATCCTTTTTAGGCCTAACCACAGTGTACAGTATAATACATATTTCCAATATCAGGAGTTGGTTACCTATTCTGATTAAAAAAAAAAAAAAAGTCACGCTCCATACCCACGGCCTTTGGTAGGGCGATTATGAGTGTAGTAGTACCTATGGTTGACTACTTGGCCACTATTCTTGTCACGCCCCACGCCTGTAGGATGTGGCACGACTGTATCACCGAGTCATAATCCAATAATTTGAAGCCTTACATCAAAACTTAAACAACAAAACACATTTTCTTCCAAAATGATAACTAAATAATTTCATAATTAAATCTTCCTCAAAGAATTTATATCAAAACCCATAAAGCCAATTCTTACACTTGTCTCAATGAGTACTAAAAATATAAGTAGAACTCAAGATAATAAGATAACATAAGTCACTGATTAAAATTCTGAAACTCGACTTCGTGCTATACATCTAACACAATCTTAATAGAAAGGGCTTTCGCACCACTGATCATCATTACAATCTGAACGGAGGAAATATTGAAGGAGTAAGCCAACCACATGTTCAATAAGTAGTAATGAATCACTTCTCCTGAATAAAGTTCATTACATACCTTTACATAATACACATGCATGACATAAATGCACACTATATTAATAATCACATTTACAAATAATAATAATAATAATAATAATAATAATAATAACAACAACAACAACTATTATTAAATATTTAATTTTTTTTTATTATTCTTATGACATACTAAGGAGAATAAAACTTTGTTTATATAAAAAAAAAACGAACTCAATAAATCTTAAATTATTTTCATAGGATACAAATTTTAAACATTAAACACACACACACCCACTAATTTCTCTTACTTCAAAACTCAACTAATTAATTTAACAAAGAGAATACACTTTGCTTCCTTTAAAAATCAAGTCCCAAGAGAGCACTCCATGGTGAAAATCCTTGCCTCCATTTGTCTTTTTCTTTCCAAACCAAAACCCATTGGTTGGCCATGAAGAAGCTTCACTACGTGGCCATTCAATCCAAGGCAAGACCCCCCCCCCTTTTGTTATATATATTCATACCTTTAACAATAAGAATTGAGAAGGGTCTCTTACCTGGCTGATTTAACAGCAGTCTTTCTCGATTTGGTGTTTTTTTGTTTTTTTTTTTTTGTTTTTTTTTTTTACAAAACACTAGAATAGCATGAAATCATGCTTTGGCCACACACACCCAACCTCTGACACGAACACAACATTACAAACCCCCCCCCCCCCCTTTTTTTCCTTTTTTTTTTCTCAATATTCCCTTATCAACCCAGAAATAATCATGAATACAAAACATATTAGAAACATTTGTTCACAAAAATTCATACAACCATTACCTTCTTCTAACTGAATTAATTCAGTTAGAAAAATCCAAAAAGGCTTAACTCGGCCTTAGCGGTAAAAAAAGATTGAAACATTTGTCTTGCATAAATCCAAAAAGACGAATTTCATCTTAACATTGTTCCAAAAAAGTTTAGCCCACCTTAGAGGCATCACATTCAAAGAGTATAAACAGATTCCATCATCTTCAAACTTCGTCAAATACATCCGCAAGAACAATATATGTATAACGTTTAGACATAAACATTAACACGCATACCATGCCTTAATCATTAAAACATATATTTTGAGAAAATACCATACTTTATAACCAAAATAATATTTTTATCATATTATTTGTACCAGAAAACAGAAGAGATTCATTCCCACTTTTTAATTTCGACGTTTGAAAACTGTAATAGCATACAGTGTTCTTTTCCTTTAAACCCTAGTTGAACTATCTCCCTCTTTCTATGTCTGATGATGGCTATTGGAAAATAACGATATTTTCTATAGGTTTTCCTATTTAATAAATCGTAGGGTTTCCTTAACTTTTAAATAATTTCAATTAGGTCCCTACTTACTTAAAATATTAACCCAATAGAATTCTTATTCTTATTGTATTAGGATTTAACTCTTTAACAATTCCTAAAATATCACCATGAATAAAGACTTCCTAAAAAAATATAGGTTTTACAATTCTTGTTAGGTCAAAATAAATATTATAAATTGATAATAGGTATTTAGACTTATCTTATAAAATATTCACACTTTTCATCCCAATTCTATATAGGATTGAGGTGTCACAGTTTCGATTTTAATTTCTTGATTGGTGAAATTAGAAATGGTAATTAAGTCGAAATGGATTGAGAACTAGAAATCTCAACCTCATTCCCACCTTCTCATATCTCAGTTATGTTCTCATCCTATCTCTGTGTAAAACCCGGCCCAACTAGTGGGTGGGTATTATTGGGTTATTTTAGTTACCTAATTAATGTAGTAGATTGAGACTTGTATAGATTTATGGAGGCCATTTTAAATTGTGAATTAAAGTGGAGGACTTAGTAGCAAATTTTAATATCTTATACTCTCCAATAACGTTAGTTACTCACTCACGTATTTGAAACATCAGGAAGCGGAGACATAAGTTCCAGAGAAGAACAAAAACGGCAGAAACAATTAGGGTTATCACCAAAGGGTACTATTGAAGATAATTAACCATCTCTCCTCTTATTCGCGTTTGTAGTAGCCCAATTAATTGATTATCGAGTATTTATTGAGGTTTTATATAGGTTTGAGATTTGTGATACCTTCGGAATTGATTGGGGTTTTGCTATTGTATTAGAAACTGATGGTGAAAAAGGCCTAGGAAGTGAATATTGGAGTTGAGGCGTTGTTTGATTGTTTGAATTGGTTCCGAGTAAGTGGGAATGATCCTTCTTCTATGTTTTCTCCAAAGAAAAAAAAAAAAAAAAAGCTTTTTGTTTCGCGACTTCGACTTGGCCGCAAGGTCACTATTGATGCACTTTATCTTCAGTTTCATGGCTCTCGAATGGAGTGATTTGGTTTATATAAAAAATAAAAAAAATAAAAAAGAGAGAAAGAAAGAAGTTGGCAACCTTTTTGTTTGGGTCATTCAAGAGGTAGAAAAAAAAAAGGAAAAATTGGTTGAATTGTAAAGTGGTTTTCTGGCTTCCATCTTGTTAAGATGTAAGGAAAAATAGTGTATACATTGCAGTTATGTGCAATTGATTGTGTTTGGGGTATATACATAAAAAAAAATAAAAAAAAAATCTTGGGGTTGTTGCAGACATTGTTGACTTGTTCTTTAGTGAAGGTTTGTTGGAACATTTGTGATGTTGACCACAAAAAAAAAAAAAAAAAAAAGGTTTCTGTAAGTTCCATTTGCGGCTTACGTTTTTGGGGGGACAAATTTGGTGTCCTCCATTAAAAAAAAAAAGAAAAAGTTCAGCAAGCATCTTTTTGGAAATAATTCTTTCCAAAATTTTTTTTTTTAAAAAAATTATTTAAGTTTGTGAAGCAAATTGTTTTAGAGTTTTGTCATTGGCTTCAGCTTATTATAAAAAAATAATAATAATATAGGGTTTGGGCTAATCTTGGATTTGTTAGTGAATGTATGGATGAACTTTGGCTTTAGTATTGGAATAAATTATTCATTAGTTATTGGGATAAGTTGGTGTATTGGCTGTGGGAGGAACATGTTCCACTTCAAATAAATGAACCCACTGGCATGGGCAAAAAGCCAACTAAATGATTTTAAAAATGGCCCCCTAGCAGGATTAAATGTTATGACCGAATTCAGTGATGACCCAGTAGCTATGCATTTACTTATGTCCCAATATACTAGTGAAATTAAATATGCATTGTAAGTACATGTTACTTTGATACCATTGCTCCAAAGTCTTCTTGTGTCTTTGATCGTTGTTTCCTCCCTCCATCTTTAAACCATTTGACCATTGTGTTGGGTTCACCATTGTGAGATTATTCTGTTTTACAAGCGAAACTTGAATGTTCTGTTTTCAAACTTGGTCTAAGTGAAGGTTTTTCATACGTTTTGTAAATGATATGTTATGAAACTCCATACTCAAATCCCAGAGGATGTGGAATTCTTACTTAGTGAGTTTTGTACTCACTCTTTTAACTCAATATTTTCAGATACTAATAATGAATTCGAGTTTGATGAGGACGACGGATGGGAGTAAGATGGGATGGCTAGTGCAAGGATCCTAATGGACCTCTACCTTAGATTATCCCTTTTTGCAATTTGAAGTTTTATTTAGCTAAATATGTTGGGATGAACTCTTGTATTTAGGTTTAGACTATTACCATTATTAACTCCAATTGTAACTTGTGGATTATTGTTATTGGGGTTTTAAGTTTTGCATTATTGGATAGTAGGATCATAATTATTTTTCTCAGTGATTTAGTCTATGAAATGTTAAGGCTTCGCATTCTTTGAGGGAAAACCTTAGAGAATGTGGCCGTGTTGTGTCTCGGGGACGGGTTTGACCCGAATTCCGGGCGTGACACTCTGGAATAGGGAGAGGCGGAAATCTCCAATCCCAACTTGTTGGGGATAAAGACATCTTAACCCTTGACCCATCTTTTAGTGGGGAAATGAGAGTTTAGTTGGCCAAGAGGAGAAAAAATCTCTCATTACATAAGTGGAAAAAATATATTAGAAAAATTCAACAAACTTATAATTTGAGAATAAAAAAACTCATAATAAAATAATAAAGTTCTAAAATATAATTCTAAATAATAAATAAATTTTATCAAAGTACATAATCAATATTAATAAAACATAACAAATTATAGAAATATAGTACAAAATTTCAAAAAAATAAATCACAAATATAATTTTATTCACTTAAGATTCGAGAACACTTATAAAAGACAAAACCAAGTATAAATATTAGTTTTACACAATCAAAATATAAAATCATTTCATAATAATTTAAATTAGTTCTTAAAAAAATAATATCTCCCTCAAGTAAAATGATTTATATATTAGGAAAATTTTAAAAATGTTTGATTATTTATTATATTTTAAATTATAAAAACATCTATTAAAATATATTAATAATAAATTCTTTTATAGATTTATATATAAAAAATATAAAAAAGAATTAAAAGAATCAACGAGATGGACTAGAATGGACCGGGGCAAGTTGAGAATATTACAATCCCATCACCGACTGACTCTCGCTCGGTCTTGTCCTTATTTTTGTCTAAAGTTTGGGAATTTTGACCTAGTAATATTAGAGTAGATGAAGTTCTAAATTTAAGTGGGGAAATTGTTATTCTGATGTGAAATGAGTTTTTAATGTTCTTTTTGTGTATTCTAAAATGAAAGTGAGAGGACAAAGAGAATGCTATAATGAGTACGATTTTGAAACCACTAAGTTTTTGCGGTCTTTAAAGGGTTCTTGACTGTCTTTATATGATGGCTTCTCTTGTTCAATCTCTCTCAAAGTTTTCGATTTGACTATGTAGATAGACAGAAAGTTGCATCTTGAATTCCGTTTTTCTTCTCTCTATGCTGAATGACATTCTTTTTTGATTAGATAAGATCTGCTCTTATTTAGTCTAGTATTAAGTATTTTTATTTTTATTTTGAAATATTCATAAATAGATGTAAATTTTTTTAAAATTTGTATACCCTCCCTTATAAACTCACACTAACATTGGTTTCTTTAATTAATAAAACTAAGATGTTGAATTCAATGTCAAATCAAAATATAATATTTAATTTTAAAGAAATATATTAAAATCCTTTGAATTGATTAAGATGATTAGCGTTGAAATTTTCGTTTAGGTATGATATGAGCAGTGTGCATACTATGTTTATCTATTTAACAACTAAAATATTGTTGTAAATATATTAAATTAGTGGAAACTCCACTAATTAGTAAAAGTTCCACTAATTATGAATTTATGTGAATTATTAGGGAATTAGTGGAAGCCCCACTAATTAGTGAAAACTCCACTAATTATGGATTTTTATGGATGTCCATCATTTAGTGGAAACACCATTAATTAATATTAGTGGAAGATGATGTATTCCACTAATTAAGAGCTCTATAAATAGAGTTATTCTCTAAGCTTGTAATACACCATCATTTTTGTGAAAGAAAGAATTGTGATTGTGAGAGAAAATTGTGAGAGAAAGAAAGAGAAAGATTTGAAGAAATTCTTGTGCAAAGAATAGTTAGAGTTTTATTAGTGTGTAGTGTGTAGATTTTTTTTTCTAACATTACCCAAATTTTATAACACGTTATCAGCACGAGTTTCTATTGTTACAAAAGCCAAAAGACTAAACACGAGTCTCTGCCGTTACCAAAGTCAGAATACAGGTACGCATATATTGATCTCTATGGATAACCTTGCTAAATTCGAATTTGTAACCTTTGATATTTCTGGAAAAAATTATATGTCATGGGTTCTCGATACAGAAATGCATTTAAATGCTAAAGGCCTTAGTGAAACTATTCAAACAAATAATAGTGTATCTGCACAACACAAAGCTAAAACTTTGATTTTTATTCGTCGTCATCTCGATAAAAATTTGAAAATTAATAGAATATCTTACCGAAAAAGATCAATATGTCCTGTGGGTAAATTTAAAAGAAAGATTTGACCACCTGAAGATGGTCATACTACCCACTACACGGTATAAATAGTTACACCTGAGGTTGCAAGATTTTAAAACCGTGAATGAATATAGCTCCGCAATGTATAAAATTACATCTCAGTTAAAATTATGCGGAGAAAAATTGACTGATGAAGATATGCTGGAGAAGACATTATCCATCTTTCATGCCTCGAATATTGTCCTACAGCAACAATATCGAGAAAAATAGTATACCAAATTTACAGATTTAATTACTGTACTCCTCATTGCAGAAAAAAATAATGAGTTATTATTAAGAAATCATGAAGTCGGACCAATTGACTCAACAGCACTCCCAAAAATAAATATTGTTGGCTCTAATAGAAGCCATCGTTATAGTCGTAGTCGTGGCCGTGGCCGTGGCGTGGTCGTGGACACGCTCGATATTTCCCTTATCACAATCATAATCAAGTTGTGAGAAATATTGACCACCTGAAGTGGAATAGAAAAAATCATAAGGGAAAAGAAAAAGAAAAAGAAATGGAAGAAAAGCACGATGATACATGTTATAGATGTGGCATGAAAGGTCATTGGTCACGTAACTGTGTACGGCCATGCATTTAATGGAATTATATCAAGCTTCACTGAAAAAGAATAATAAAAATATGGAAACAAATTTTTCTCAACATCCAGTAAATGATACTGAGGATGATGATATTGATCCTGAAGATTTTAATATCAATATTACCCATATGGATGTATCCAATTTTTTTGAACACCCAGACGGTAGGATAGACCATTTAATTGGTGATGGCAGTGTCCAGAAGAATTAAAGCCTCACCTTGATATTTTTGTATTTTCATTTTTATTATATTTTAATAATATTTACGTTTGTATATATATATATATATATATATATATATATATTTGTATTCAGATGGCTGTTATTAAAGATGATGTTTGCATTATTGATAGTAGAACTATACACATCATACTAAAAATTGAGAAATATTTTTCTGATCTCAAAATGAAAGAAATAAATATTTATATAATAAACAGTAGTACAAATGTGATTGAAGGCTCCGGAATAGCTAGTATATTGTTGTCTAAAGGAACAACAATTATTATTGATAAGGCACTATTTTCTTCAAAATCCAGAAAAAATTTATTGAGTTTTAAAGATATCTGCAGAAATGGATATCATGTTAAAACAAATAAGGAAAATGGGATTGAGCATCTTTATATTACTCAAATTCATTTGGGTAAGAAATCTGTATTAGAAAAATTATCGTCTTTTTCTACTGGCCTATATTTTGCAAAAATACGTACAATTGAAATTTATCATTTCGTAAATCAGAAGTTTACTGATCCTATTACTTTTAGCATTTAGCATGACCGGCTGGATCATTTGGGATCTACTATGATGAGAAGAATCATTGAGAATATACATGGTCATCTATTAAAAAATAAAAAGATATTGACATCAGAAAAATTTGCATGTGCTGCATGTTCCATAGGAAAATTAATTGTTAGACCATCACCAGTAAAAGTAGGAGCTGAAAGCCCTATATTTTTTAACCGGATTCATAGAGATATTTGTGGACCTATTGATCCACCACGTAGACCGTTCAAATATTTTATGGTCTTAATTGATGCATCATCCCAATGGTCATATATATGTTTATTATCTACTCGCAACCTGGTATTTGCAAGATTACTTGCTCAAATAATTAAATTACGAGCACAATTTTCTGACCATCACATTAAAAATATCCGTTTGGATAATGCTAGTGAATTTTCATCACATACTTTTGATGCATATTGCATGTCAATTGAGATTAATATTGAACATCCTGTAGCTCATTTTCATACATAAAATGGTATTGCTGAATCTTTGATTAAAAGATTACAATTAATTGCTAAACCATTATTAATGAAAACAAATCTCCCAATATCTATTTGGGGATATGCTATTTTACATGCTGTAACACTTGTACGTATAAGACCAACTAGTTATTATAAATTCTCTCATTTGCAATTGATTTTTAGTTTAGAACCAAATATTGCTCATTTAAGAATTTTTGGGTGTGCTGTATATGTTCCAATTGCACCAAACCAACGTACAAAGATGGGTCCTTAAAGAAGAAAGGGGATATACATTGGATATAATTCTCACTCTATTATCAGGTATGTTGAACCCCTGACAGGAGATGTATTCACAACAAGATTTGTTGATTGTCATTTTGATGAATCATTATTCCTTAAATTTGGGGGAGAACAAAAATAGTATAAAAAGAATCTTACTTGGACAACATAATTAAATTACTTGATCCGCGCACAAGCGCATGTGAACTTGAAATTCAAAAGATAATTCATTTGCAAAACATTGCAAATCAAATGCCAGACGCTTTTATTGACTCTAGAAGAGTTACAAAATCGCATATTCCAACTATAAATGCTTCTATTCGAATTGAAATTCCAACAGAATAAAATAGTATACCTATAGTTGTTGAGTCAAAAACATGCCAAAAGCATGACCGACATCTTAGTTCTAAAGATAAAAATTTTCGAAAGAAGAGAGGATGAAAGGATCCAGATGATTATATTAGAAAAGAATGATAAAGACCAAAAGAGAACTAATGAAAAAGAATCAGAAGTTGATGAAAGTAACACTGAAATTTCTATCAATTATATTACTTTCGGTAAAAGTTGGAATCGGATAAAAACAATTATTGATAATATATTTGCATATAATATATCTTTTGATGTTATACAAGATAATGATGATCCTGAACCAATCTCAGTTGATGAATGTCGATATAGAAAAGATTGACTGCAATGGAAATATGCGATTCAATCGGAGTTAAATACACTGACAAAACATGAAGTTTTCGGACCTGCAGTCCGAACACCAGAAGGTGTAAAATCTATTGATTATAAATAGATATTTGTGGGAAAACGCAATGAAAAGAATGAAATTGTACGATATAAAGCGCGATTAGTAACCCAAGATTTTTCACAAAGATCAGGCATTGATTATGATGAAACTTATTCTCCTGTTGTTGATGCTATTACACTCCGATATCTTATCAGTTTGGCAGTACATGAAAAGATAGATATGCGCATATTAGATGTTGTCACTACTTACTTGTATGAAAATTTAGAAAATGATGGTTACATGAAAATTCCTGAAGGATTTCATATGCCTGAAGCATAAAACATTATCCTCGTGAAAATTATTCCATCAAATTGCAAAAATTATTATATGGCTTGAAGCAATTTGGGCACATGTGATTCAATCGTCTTAGTGAATATTTATTGAAAGCGGGATTTAAAAATGACCATGTATGTTCATGTATTTTTATTAAGAAATTTGGTTCTAAATTTGTGATATATGTTGATGATATTAATTTTATTGGAACTCCTGAAGAGCTCCAAGAAATAATTGATTATTCGACATCAAGGATGTTGGTAAAATTACATTTTGTCTTGGTTTACAAATTGAACATTTGGCAAGTTTTATCAATCAACATATACAGCAAAAGTTCTAAAAAGCTTTTACATAGACAAAGTACATCCATTGAGTATTTCAATGATCGTCCAGTCATTAGATGTAAAGATTTTGACCTCAAAAAGATGATGAAGAATTCCTTAGTCTTGAAGTACCATATCTCAGTGCAATTGGTGTATTGATGTATCTTGCTAACAATACATGACCTGATATTGCATTTGCTGTCAATTTATTAACAAGATTTAGTTCTTCACCAACACGACGACATTGGAATGGAATTAAACAAGTCATTCGATATCTCCAAACAGTTACTTCTTCAAATCATACTGAAAGTATAGTCATTCATGAAGCAAGTAGAGAATGTGTATGGTTACAATCAATGATTCATGATATTCGAGAAAATTGTGAATTATCATCTATTAGAGATATTCCAACTCCTTTTTATGAAGACAATGCAGCTTGCATAGCTTAAACAAAAGGTGGATATATTAAAGGAGATCAGACAAAACATATTTCATCAAAATTCTTTTTTACTCATGAACTTCAGAAAAAAAAAGTGAAATTGATGTGCTACAAATTCGGTTATGTGACAACCTCGCAAATATTTTCACGAAAACTTTACCGACTGCAACATTTGAGAAGTTGAGATATAAAATTTATATGCGTCGGTTCAAAGATTTAAATGAATCATCTTATTAGGGGGTAATAAATAGATATATAGAATAACGTATTCTTTTTTTTCGCTAGATTTTTTTCCCACTGAATTTTTATCTAGTAAGATTTTAACGAGGCATATTCTTTATGTAATGGATGGACATTCAAGGGGAAGTGTTGTAAATATATTAAATTAGTGAAAACTCCACTAATTAGTGAAAGCTCCACTAATTATGAATTTATGTGAATTATTAGGGAATTAGTGAAAACTCCACTAATTTGTGAAAATTTCACTACCACTAATTAAGATTAGTGAAAAATGATATATTCCATTAATTAAGAGCTCTATAAATAAAGTTATTCTCTAAACTTGTAATACACCTATCATTTTTGTGAAAGAAAGAATTGTGATTGTGAGAGAAAATTGTGAGAGAAAGAAAGAGAGAGATTTGAAGAAATTCTTGTGCAAAGAATAGTTATAGTTTTATTAGTGTATAATGTGTAGATTTTTTTTTCTAACACTATCCAAATTTTATAATAAATATTAAATTTTTAATGATTTATATAAAATACCAAAGATACCCTTTTCTTCCCCCCGTGTCGAGCCCCCTCCCTATGCCACCATGCTCCCTCGCCCCGCCGTCACTGCCCCAATCTTCCTGGGATTCCACCGCCCCACCCTGCCTTCTCCCTTTCTCACCGCCGACCTCCCTTTTTCTTACCTTATCTGACTCTCCTTTTTCCTCCTCCCCATCCCTCCCTGTGCGTTGCAGATCTTCTGCATCTCTGATCTTCTTTTTCTTCTTCTTTCTCCCTCACCCCTCCCTTCTTTTTCTTCTTTCCCTCTCGCCCCCACCGTTACTGCGTGCCAAATGCCAAAATGAGTATATGGCATACAAATAACATATTTTTGAGGCAGAAAGATGTATCATTAACATATTTTTTCACAACTGACTGCAATCTATTGGCTTAAATGTCATAGTCTCCTTCTAAAGATCATGAAGCACTAAGATGTTTTGCTGTCGAACATTGCCAAGGATCGACATACCACTTGAACTTCCCATGGCCAAGCAACCCAAACCAAGGCTTGAATCTGCAATAATATAATTTTCACATAGCAGATCCAGATTTGCACACTTAAAAAGTGGAAAATCAACTTCGAAACTTCAACATCGTTTGTGTTTGATGGCAAAGTGAAGCACAAATCTTCCCTTTCTCACTGCCGACCTCCTTTTTTCTTGCCTTCTCTAACTCTTCCCATTCTTCGCTCTTCCCGCTTTCTCTCCCTGTGCCTTGCTGATCTTTTGCTCCTGTGATCTTTTTTTTTCTTCTTCCTCCCTCACCCCCCGCCATTACTGCCCCCGTTCTCGTTTTCCCCTACTTCCCTCCTACGATTCTACCTCCCCTCCCTGCCTTCTCCCCTTTCTCACTGCTGACCTTCCTCCTGTTTTTCTAGCCTTCTCTGGCTCTTCTCCTTCTTTCCTCCTCCCTCTGCCTTCACCTTCGCTTAGTGTAGATCTTTGCTAAATAGATTTGGTTTCCATTTTTTAAAAAATTCCTGATAAGAAAGATTTTTTTTTTTTAAATTTTGGGAAGTGTTTCTTATTGAAATGGTAAAAGTGACAAATTGATAAGGGCATTTAGGACATTTCATATTATCTGAATGTTACTGTATAAATTATTTGGACGGAATTTAAATTGAAGGGCAACATTAGTACAATTTTTTTCAGGGGCAAATTGAAAATGGCACTAGAGTATTGGGTGTTTTTTTTTTTAAATTAACCCTTTGAATAATCAACTGCCGTTTGCTGAATGCTAATTCATGAACAATCTGAATCTCTAAATTGCATTTTATCTTCCTAGTGACGTGACCAAACCAAAAAAAAAAAAAAAAAGAAGCAAAATTTGTCATTTATGACACCTCTAGTGGAATAGAAGAAATTCTTCTCACGGTGGCCCTTTTCTTTAGCAAGGGTTAAGTTTCTTTCTATTCATCCTAGGTATAGTCACTTTCTTTCCATATTAACAGCTAAAGGTGGAAGGCAAGGGGAATGAGCATTTTTAGGGAAGTAAAAATAACTTCTTTTTTTTTCCATTTGTTGGAGTGAAAAGAGATATCAATTCACATTGTATCTTATTCAATTTACCTTTTAATCTATCTTATTCTAGATAGATTGAAAATCTGACGTGACACATATATTTTTATTTTTAATCCCTCCTCGAATCAAATGAAATAAATCATATACTTTATTTGTACTAAACATTATGTAAAAAAATTTTATTTTCGTTATATTAAAATACTTGTCAATTTTATAAATCAAGAATAAATTTATTATTTATATTCCTAATTTACCCCATTCAATAAAAAATATGTGTATCCCTAATAAATTACTAATGACGGTATATAGGAGAATAATTAATAGATGTTTACTTTTATTTACGAGTATAATAGTCATTTTTTATTATAATTATATAAGTTTTAATAATTTGTTAATTTGTAAATTATGTACTAGATTGACATGATTTTTAAGGCGAATGGAGTTGTTCCAAACAAACATAGTGTAAATTATGGGATAAAAAGTCCTAATAAACGTTGAACTTCCGTGATACAAGTTTTTGCCCTTAAACTTTTAAAAAATCGTTTTATTCTCAAAATGTGAAAATGAGTCATTTGTTTTCCCCTTCCAACCATTTATCCAAAATAGAATTTAAATTGTGACATTGATTTTGCAATGGAACAATATTTATTGCACATATGCCATCTAAACTAAACTTCACCGACAAAAACAAAATTCAAATGCCTTCAACTGCTATTTACGTGGTCTCAAATTGAATATTCACATCTCAATCTTTTATTGTTCTAAAACGAATGTCTGATTTCCTCAAATAAGGATATATTTTAATCCGAAACTTGGAATTTGAAAAGCCAATATATCCTTCTAAATGCTGTTATTCCACCTATCTAGTGATTGTTATGCTGACCCCGTTAAAAGAATATGCACTTTGCTGAGAAAATTCAGTTCATGAAGAGATCAATCTCCCTGCTAAAGCAGGTAATTTTTGACGGGGGACCTCTGAAATTTCACGGTTGAGCACTGACAGAAGAGCTAAGACGGTTGGCCTGTCATTTGCAAAATCTTGCACACACATGAACACATCTGAGGATCTCCTTTTCAGTGTTCGGATCAAAGATTGATGGATCAATCAGTTTCACTGCTTCACCTTCATTCCACAACTTTCAGGCCTGAAAATTTTGAAATGGTGAATTTGGAGAGTTTCATTCGCTATGCATCAGGGACAGGGAATTTAGCAGGTAGGCAGATAACTTCATATCTTGGAAGACTTAGCCCATTCTAGTCATGAGAAAAGCTAGTGTTTCTCCTTCAGCTTACAATATTTAGTAACAGCACCCTGAAGCCGTAGACATCCAATTTTTTTCTGCGAATTTTCTTTCCAATCATATTCTGGGACCATATACCCACGGCATCACATTGTTTAGGCATAAATCAAATACAAGTTTAGATTCTGAGCTAAAAAAGGAAGAGAACAATAGGAAGAGGAGTTATCCTGGATATCCATGATTAAATAAATATGATGGAGGGAGAGCAGTTTGAGCTGACCATGTTCCTACTGCTTTTGTTGTATCAGCCCAATCTTGATTGCCACCAAACATTCTTGCAGGCCACAATATGATATTTTTGGATTCAGCTCCTTATCTAGGAAAATGCTGCTTTCTTCCAAATCTCTGTGAATAATTTTCAATCTTGAACCTATGTGAAGATAATGGAGGCCTCCACAGATCCCTTAAACAATGAGAATGCATCTATTCCAACCTGGTAGATATTATTTAGACAAATTTGTAAAAAGGGTGAATGAAATGAATTTGAGAAGATCAGGACTTTGCATTAGAGGAGTTAATAACTGTTGGAATTACAAATCCCTTGAACATGATAATGTCCACTCATGAATTCATGGAACTAGAACAATCATATTTGGAATTGAATTTTCATATACTAACCAAAAAGATAGGCATCCAAACTTCTATGCTACATATGATCATAGATTAGCATTATTTTTTTCCTTCTCTTTCAACACAGCAGCTAAGGAGTCCAACAATTCCGATGCAGAAGCTTAGAAACTACAGCAACTTCATTCATTAACTCCTCAATCCCTTGACCAGAAGATTTTGAAAGCCTTTTCACTGCAATGTCATGGCCATCTAACAGTTTTCCTGTGTTACATGATTGAGAATTAAAAATCTACGCTTATCAATACTGTGCCAACGAACTTGTCAGCAACTAGTAATACATTCAAGAACACTTGCATTACCTTGTAGACTTGGCCAAACCACCTCTCCCTAACTTATTCGCGGAACCAAAATTATGTGTTGCACGAGCCAATGTTTCATAGCTATACAGTGCTAGCTCTTCCAGTGTAGCCTATTTTAAGTTGTTTGTGGGCTTATTCTCCATTTCATCCCTAGCTTCAAACAATGACAAATCACCACCTTGCTTGTTTCCCGATTTGTTGATCAATGTAGTTAACTTCAGAAAAATAATGTTGTTTTCTGAAATTTTGAGCAATTCAGTGTGTTTATTACCTCTATGCATTGCCAACCACTTCCAAAAAATATATGCAGGGGCGCAAAGAAGAAATAAAACCCCTACAACTCTTATGCTGGCAATGTCTGCCCTCATATACTTATTGTCATCTGCAGGATAGAATGATTGAAAACATGTTAAGAGACTTAACAAGGTGGAGGCAGATGGAATCGAAACCTTCATATTGAACAACTACACAGTTTCTTTCTGATACAAACAAAAGAAAAAACTTGTCCAGGATAGGTTCAGGAGATTTCACAAACATTGGTAGACTGTCCTCAACTGAAAATTTAATCTATGAAAAGTGAACAGAGAATCGCGACACTCTTGTTGGAGAAATGCATTACCAAGTTCAGAATCAGCCACATGAATGTATAGATCTGCTCCACCTTTTGAAAACTGCTGCATAGCAATTAAGCTGTCACTCCAGTGCATACAACCAATGCCGGTATAATATGCGTAAGCCATACAGGAGCAACTTTGCAGGCACAAATTACCACAATGTTCCTCTGGAGCAGGATTCGACTCAGCAAAATCTGGCACCTTCATGTTCGTGATCTTTATAGATCCATCTTGACCGACAGCATTGTCTTTTTCACACTGCAGTGGTGTCTTTCTTTTGTAGCCACCAGTCCAATTTCCTCTATCCCATTCCACACTCAAACCTTGTCAAGCGTGTACACATTGTGGAATTTTGAGAATTACAACTTCCAAAAGGTCCACATTTGCTATATATATCACATTGAGTTTGCATCGATGACCATATTATCCCGGTTGTTGTTCCATCTTCCCAAGACAGCTCCAGTAGAATTCCTATGGATGTCAGTCAGGCGGGAGAAGTAGTAACCACAGGAGTCGAGTAATTGGAAACAACGAAGTATGCAGATTCTGAGCCGCCATCTACCAGATCATATCCATTCAAATATTCAGAAGACATGGTCGGTAAACCAATAAATACATCACCGCTCCATGGACCACAGTGACAGTAAAGCTTTACTTTTGTTCCAAACGAAAACCTCTGCAGTGGATAAAGTTTGAAGACCAACAGAGAAATTTCCAGTGGATGATGGATCAGAAGGACTACTCCATGAAGTTAATCTCTCCTTTGTACCTGGGGCTGCATTGAGTCTCATCCTTGGTAGAAAAGAGTCTGTAGGAACCTCGAAACTGTGCCATACAGTTCTTCCACTGGAACTGTCATTCAAGACTAAATTCCCAGAATCCAAGAGTTGTGCAATAGAATATCTCACGGAATATGAAACACTGGATGACCCCAAAATCTCTTTCTGCCCATTCAAGAGCACGAGATCTCCATCTTCTAAGATTGCCAAAGTTCCAGCAGAATCATTCAAATGCTTGTCTCTGTTAGCCACCCAAACAACAGTCACTACAGGAACCTTGCACATGATTCCCACATAGCGATTGCTCGTATTTGTAGGAGTTGAAAACCCCCAAATTGAAAGTTTGGTCCGAGGAAACTATTGCTTCAGGATCTCTCAGAGGTTGAGTGATGGTAATAGTTTTTATGGCACAACAAAATCCCAAACAGAAGCAAGCTGGAATGAGAACAAAGAAGTGAAGAGTCGGGGCGTTTGCCATTTCCAGTCCCTTGTTCGAGGGTGGAGATCAGTGAGATATCCTTGCTATGAAGCCGCGAACCTTCCAAGATTCCATTTTCTCCTACCATTTTGCTCCCCCTTTTGATTTACATTTTGTGTGAAACTTTTCAGCATCGGTAGATCGGTCATGGGCAGTGAGCAAATTACACATACGCTTGCTAGATCAGTCATTTTGTTCCATCCAACCCTTAATATAAGTTGTTAGACTTAATTTCACACATATTAAAATTTTTAAAAATAAAGTGATTTTATTTTTTTTCTTTCTAAAATATCTCTATTTAAATTTTGTTTGTGTTAATACTTAGGATTGAAAAACCCATTATTTTTCTCGTAAAAAACAATGTAAGATCAGAAACCACACAATATTCTCTCTACAACCTTTAAACTTCTTCTATAAATTTTTAATTTTCCCACCAAATGGTTCCTTGAAAAGTATCTAAGGAGAACAATAAATAAAGAGACCAATAAATTCTAATTTTAAATGAGAGAGAAAGGAGAAGTGAAGAGAATAATAAATAAGAACAAAAAGATAAAGATAAGTTCAAATCCTTTTTGAAAAATATCCAATGTCTTATAGTTTGGGATAATACAAGAATTCTCTAGCGACTTATATTAAGGGACGGGAGAAGTATTTTGTAGCAATCTAAACCAATTTAATTAACTTATAATATAAATGGTAAAATATACTAACTACCCTTGAACTTTTTTAAAATTTGATTTTTAACCTTGAACTTTAAAATATATGAGTTAAGCCTTCGAATATTTGAAACATCTGAAAAATAGACATTCTAACCATAAAAACTAAGTACATACAAAGTTACCAAACTTTAACCCTCATTCTCATTTTTTCTACTTCTAAAAAATTATTCTTCAACTTTAATCTCGCTATCTTTTCTTCGAATTTTTTTATACTATCAACAACAATTTCAAAATTTGACTTCATACCTTTTATGCGACTTAATAATTTTGAGATTACTCTTTCGCACATCTTCAAATTCAACTATACAACAAAAAGAATAAATTTCACCATTTAATAAATGAAACTTAGATTCAATTCTCGATGGATAGCAAAGAAACTCAGATTTAGTTTTCAATGGATAGTAATTTTCTTGGCATACCTCTATAGAAAGGAAAAATAGATCTGAAAGGAAAAGTGAATTACCTAAAAAAAAGATTTAAAAAGAGAAGTAAGAGACGTACAAATCGCAACAACATTTTTCTATTATATATAGAAGTTACTTTGTAAGAATTATAGGGAAACTTGGTGCCACATTATGAGGGTTATGAATGAACAAAAACACCCATAAAACAGGTCATATGGGGGCTATGTGATGAACTTCTGTGAGCAAGTAATAGTTTCAGTTGACAGAAGGGTTATCCTTTAGGTATTTCAAATATTTGAGGGTTAAAATCACACATTTTAAAGTTCAAGAGCAAAAATCAAAATTTGTGAAAGTTTATTGGTGACTGGCATATTTTGCTCTAATATAATGTTTGGTTTTAAGACTCGATATTATAATCAATCTCTTTATTATACACACACACACACACACAAGTCGTAAATCTTATATATTTTTTAATTTTTCTTGCTTTTATTACTTCTATTATTACTATTTGTGCAAGAAAAATAATCAACAATTTGCAGTTTTATAGACATATAATAGGCAAATTTAAAAGAATAGACCTATGTAAGACATGAAAAAAGGTTCTATCAAGCTTCAAGAAGTGTGATACTCATACTATTAATAGAATGTGTACTTTGTTGAGAAAATTTAGTTTTGGAAAAATTAATCTTCCTATTAAGGCTGATTTTTTGAGACAAAGAAGCTCCAAAATTTCACCGTTAAGAATTGAAAGAACAGCAGATACATTTTGAAGCTTAAAAAAAAATATGAAGCATGCAAACAGACAACACCGAAGCCAAAAATGCAGAAAAGAACATAGTGGAAGAATTTTTATTATACCTCTGCGCTTTAGTAGTTTCTTTGGTGCCAAAGAGGATAACTGAACAATAGGGATTTCTCCTCTACTCGTTGAAGCTTCTGGTTTAAAACTTGCTATCCGTCAACTTCTCCTTGGCATGAAGGTATAGGCTTTTCAACTCTCAGAATATTCTTCAGCCTAAAACTTTGTTGGTGAAACAATTTAGGCGAGGAAACACAGTCTCTAACAATAATTCTATGCTATCAGTTAGCAGTATCAAGAAGGAAGAAGAAGAAAATGAAAGAAAATAAAACAGACTTCTCAGGTTTTTTTTTTTTTCCCACAGTAGTATATCCACGATATACTTAGTTTCTACTGATAACAAAAAACACCAGGGTTCTAGTATATCAAAACACCCGGACGTTATCAAAATTGACCTTCACAGAAGACGTTTAACTTACCCTAAATTCTTCAGTTCTGCGAATAAAAAAAAAAAAAAAAACAACCCTGGTCTATTCTATTGGGCCAGAAAATATTATTATTTATTCTTAAACTCAATTAGCCCATAAATAATAACTTTTAATTATTTATTTTCTAGACTTCTACAAATAACTCAATAAATAATTAATAAGCCTAAATAGACTAGGATAATATTCGAGCATTTTATCTAGTTTAGACCCAAGTTAATTTTTTCAATTATTCAATTTGGGTTTAGGCCCTGAATAATTAATTAGCCCAGATAATAAATCTAATTTAATTTCTCTCGACTCTTTATTTTATTTCAATTCAATAATAAATTAGACTTCCTATATAAAATAAAATCCTCTTTAACTGAGGCCATTTTCTCAACCCAAAATTAATTTGGACTCACGAGCTATTCCGATGACAAAAAAGACACATCGTCTTGACTACTAAAATAAGCAAAATATCCCTAGTATATAAATAGTTATATTTTACATTTTAAATATTTTCTAATATCATCATAAGGAAATATTGACCCCAAGGATAATGCTGTGCTAGCAACTTCTCTGACCTACAAGTGTAATGACTACCCCTCTACACATTGTCGTTCATTTAGAGAGGAAGAAGCATACTAACACCTCTCTAAAAGACATCTACCATCTTTAGACTTCTAGTCCAATGATTTATGACTTCTTGGAATATTTTCACTTTCCAATGGAGCCACCCTAAAATAAATATTCAAGTCATATTCCCCAGAGCCTTGGATATTTAGATCATTCGGATAGTCACTAGGTGCCCACCATTATGGCGTCTAAGTGTCTTCTAAAGAGTCTCTCAGTCAAAGGCTTGGTGATCTATTCTATCACGACTTCCCATCTCTGGACGAAATTCTGGATTAGGTGGTACTTCCTCTCAATGTGCTTCCCCTTTTTGTGATTCCTAGGTTCTTTGGATTGCAAGACCGCGCCAGTGTTGTCGTAATACATCACAATTGGCATGTCCATCTGTGGCATGACTTTAAGTTCTAAAAGGAACTTTCAGAGCCAAACTACTTCCTTAGATGCCTCCGAAATTATCACATACTCAACTTCTATGGTTGAATCAGTAATGCAACATTTCTTAATACTCCTTTATGAAATAGCCCTTACAGACAAAGTGAAGACATATCCACTAGTGGATTTTCTCTCATCCTTATCTATTTAGAAGTCTGAGTTTGTGTTTTTCCTGTACGAACCAAGTCATTAGCCTGTCAACCAGCATATAATCTCTTGTTCCCTTAAAGTACTTGAGAATATACTTTACAACTTGCCAATAAATATCCTAACGATTTGACTGATATTTGCTAATTAAGCCTACGACAAAGTAGATATCTGGCTTAGTGCACAATATGGCATACATGAGATTTCCCACAATTGAAGTATAGGAATCCTACTCATTCTATTTTTTTCTTCTTGAGACTTTGGACAGTCCTTTGAAGAAAAGGATAGCCCATGTTTTCAAGAGATTAACGCTCCCTTGTATAAGTCCATGCTGAACTTGGCCAACATCTTGTCAATGTATGTAGCTTGGGATAATCCTAATATTCTCTACTTTCAATTTCTAAGAAGCTTGATTTCGAGAATATAACTGGCTTCTCCAAAGTCCTTCATATTGAATTAGTTAGACAGCCAAATCTTAGTAGATGAAAGTGTCTCTACATCATTCCCAATTAGTAGAATATCATCCACATATAGTACCAAAAAAAAAAAAAAAATCATGTTTATGCTTTCCAATTTTTTATACACACATGGTTCATTCTCATTTTGAATAAAACCGTAAGACTTTACAGTCTCATCAAAACAAATGTTCCATACTCTGGATACTTGCTTAAGTCCATAAATGGATTGCTTAAATTTACAAACCATATATTCCTGGCCTTCAACAATAAAGTCTTCCGGTTGGGACATATAGATGTCTTTACTAAGATGGCCATTTAGAAATGCCGTCTTGACATCCATTTGTCATATCTCGTAGTCATAATGACATGCAATGGAAAGGTGGATACAGATGGACTAAGTATGGTTACTGGGGAAAATGTTTCCTCATAATCAATTCATTCTTTCTGAGTGTACCATTTCGCCACAAGCCTAGTTTTGAAGGTTTTTGCCTTCCCATCCGTTCCCTTCTTCCTCTTGTATACCCACTTACACTTAATGGATGTTATCCCTTTAGGTGAAGTTATAAGATCCTAAACTTGATCAAAGTGCATAGACTCAATCTTGGCTTTCATTACTTTTTGTCATAGGTTTGTATCGACATCAGTAATAGCCTCCTCATATCTAGTGAGATCTTGTTCTTGATGGTCGGAGATTAGGTTAAAAACCTCTTTAGCCCATCTTTCTAGAACCTTAGATACCCTCCCACTACGATGAGACTCTGTTTGTATAAGTTTCTGAGGCTGTGCCTCTTCTTATTCTATAATCAGGTTAGAAGAAGTCAATTCAGAAGATAACTTTTTCTCGAATTCTAACATTGTTGAATCTTTAGTGGATGTACTTTGATTATTCTCCAAGTATCTAGTATTAGTACTCACAAGTACTGTTTGCTCATTGGGATGATAAAAGTAACCATTATTTGTTCCTTTTGGATATCCAACAAAATAGTATAATTTTGATCATAGTTCTAACTTGTTTCCCTTAATCAGTATTTAGACTTGGCTTACGCCTAATTCACATCTCATAAGGCGTCTTAGGTACTGACTTGGGAGGCACCAAGTTTAGAATATATGTCGTTGTTTCTAGGGCATATCCCCAAAAGGACACATGAAGAGTAGCATAAGACATCATGCTTCAAACCATTTCCATTAATGTCCTGTTCTTTCTCTTAGCTACTCCATTCTGCTAAGGTGTTCCTGGCGCAAAGAGCTGGAATACTATTCATTATGTACCATGTAATTCTTGAATTCACCAAGAATGTATTCTCCACCATGATCCGATGGTAAGATCTTGATTAGTTTACCTATCCAACGCTCCATTTCAACTTTAAACTCTTTGAACTTGTCAAATGAGCCAGATTTGTGCCTCATCAAGTAAACATAACCATACCTAGTACAATCATCCGTGAAGGTAATGAAGTATTTAAACCCCCCTCTTGCTGGTGTAAACAAAGAACCATACACATCAGTGTGAACAATGCTTAATATCTCCTTGGCCTTATCTACCTTTTGGGTAAATGACCTTTTGATCGTTTTTCCTATAAGACAGGATTCACACTGAGGCTAACTTTCTAATTTTAATGAACCCAAAGGCCCATAATAGATTAGCATCTAAATTTTGGTTGAGTTAATGTGACATAACCTTAGATACCAAAGATATGAGTCATTGATATTAGTCTTTTTCTTCCTATTTAAAGATTTAGATTGAGAGTTGTTTAATTAATTGTTAATATGATTAATGAAAAATATGTTTCCATACATGTGCCGAATACATAAAACTTCTCCATTTCTATTGATAGTTATATTAGAATAGAAAGAAATAGAATATCCTTGATTTATTAGTTTTACAACTGAAACCAAATTCTATCTAAAACCAAGTACAAATAGAATATTTTTCAAAACAATTATTCTATTACAATAAAAAACTAGTTCCAGTTCTCCCACTGTAAAGGCCCACACTTGTGCTATATTTCCCACGCATAATCTATATTTGCCTTTCTGGAGTCTTCATATCTTTCTAAACCCCTGCAAGGAGTTACAGATGTGATTAGTGGTTCTTGAATCAACAATCCAAGTGGAAGTTGATCCAACCATTGATATAGACTCTAGATAAAAAATATTACTGTAAGGTTTTTCTTGGCTTGAAGATCTGGACACTCATTTTTTTAGTATCCCTTCTTTCCATACTTGAAGCATTTGCTCTTGGGCTTATCTTTGGGTTGGGACTTGGATTGGGGCACTGTGTTACCCTTCTTCTTCTTGAACTTTTTAGGTTTGGACCCAATTCTTGAAGAAGAAGCAATCATAATCTTTGCTTGTGGCTTTATGACATTCTCTGCCACGTGGAGCTCTTTCATTAACTCAGTTAAACTCATGTTTAACTTGTTCATAACGTAGTTTAACTTGAATTGAGTAAACGAGCCCAGTAGAGATTTGAGAACTATGTTCACTTGACTCTCGGGGTCAATTACAGCCCTAAAGACTTCTACTTCCTCGAAAGTAGCAATCATTTTAAGCATATACTCCCTGACTAATGCTCTCTCAGCCATCTGGGTATTGATGATCGTTCGAAGAGCCTCCTGCCTTGCAAGCCGGCTCCTGTCTATGAACATCATGGCGAAAGATATGCTTATGTCGTAACCAATCACCATGTGCTCGTATTTGGATTGAAGCACATTAGACATGGAGGCTAATATATAGCAACGTGCCATTTCGTCAGCCTTCTTCCATACCTACTCAGCCTCTCGCTTCTTATTGGTGAAACCCTCCCTGATTACCGAGCATGTTTCGTAGAGGATATACTTATACTCCTCAACTGTAAGTATTATGTTTAAGTTCCTTTTTCAATCCACATAGTTAGGACCTGTTAGTTTATTCTCTCGGAGAATAACGGCTAAGGGACTGAAATAACCTCCACAAACCATTTTTGAAAATAAAAAATAAAAGAAATTCTTAGTTTTGTGAAAAAATAAAATAATTTTGTACAATTTATCCTCATATTAAATTGATAATAGTTAAACCTATGACTATTATCTTTAATATGATTAATTTGGCTCTTAAAAAAATTACATAACTTTTTTGGAAAGATTAACAATTTCCTAAACTAAGTGTGTTAACCACCACAAATTAATTTTCCTTCTAGATAATGATCTAGAAGATAACTCCATCGAGGGGGTAGTCATTTCTTCTCATTTTCTATGGATGTACCTTGCACTATAACCTCTATAACGTGGGTTGGCCGATTATAATACGTGTCCCGGCTTATTAATTATATCATTCCATTAGTTCTAGATCCTTGTGGTATCTCTATCTTATATAGGTTCACTCCCAGGATGACATGAAGAGACCCACGATCTCTAATGAGGATCGTGATGGAAGTCGTGGAGCTGTTGGAACCCCTTTCCCACTTAATTTTTAAAATAAAGGTTTTCTTGAAAAAATATCCTTTGAAAAATTCCATTAAGTTTTCTTTTAACTTAAAATAAAATATCTAAAACCATAAAAAAAATCTATGTTAAGGTTTATACTCTTTGAGAAATTTTCATGAATTAATTTTATTTAAGTTAAAGCTTAATGATTTAAAAAATTTCTCATTAAACTTTCTAGAGACTTTGGTCTCAAGTTTTTATTTGACAAAAATAATTTTTCCTTGTGAAAATAAATTAAAATGAATTTTCCATTGTAACTTACAAAAATCTCTAAATCCAAAATATTTTCTATATTAAGGATACAAAACTTTTAAGAAAATAACCAATGATTAATTTTTTTTTTAAGTTAAAATTTACCATTTACTTAAAGAAAAATATTTTTTTTTTCAAAAATTCCCAAAGACTTTGGTATTTGAGAAAATGTGTACATATGTATTAAAATAAATAGTATACTACAAAACTGTAAACATTTTCATTCTTTTCTATTTTAAACCTAAGTGCCTAAAGAATAGAATTAAATACATTAAATTAATTAATGGTCTTTTTTAATCCTAAAAACCTTTACTATTATTTTTCATGTAAAAAATATTCCATGAATATTAACTATTGCAAAAATAATAACTTTGTTTGGTATAGGACCAAAAACAAAAAAGAAATTGTGCAAAAATTACAAAAAGAAAAAAGAAAAAAATATATAAAAATTCCCTTGGTCTTGCGCACCCACCACACCGAATTTTGGCCTATGGGCCCATAGGCCACCTAGCCTACAAGCATGCCCGCACCTGCCCCGTGGAATCTGGTCACAATTGTGACCAAATCTTGCGCATCCTACCCAGGATGTGGTGCGTTTGCACCAGCCGTGGGGATGGCTCGGTGCTTGCTGCGGCTTCTAAGCCACGGCTTGGCCAAGCCATCTCATGGCTCAAGGCACTCCAAGCCGCTAAAGTCTAGCACGGTTCGACTCCTCCACGCAACTCGGTGCTTCTTCTTCAGATTTTCTTCTAGTTTTTTTTTCCACCTGAATTCTTTTGCAATTCTCTTCGTGATTTCACAAGCGGCATTTTTTATTACAAATATCTAAACCAAAATGAATCAAAACATAAACAACATCAGCCTATACCTTTTAAATCAGGCTTACACGATTATCAAACTATTACAGAGGATCTGAAACCTCAACAGTAAGGCTCACAGAGAACTATCCCATACTAGAAAAAAGCAAAGGATCACAGGCTCAAAACTAAACAATTATTTGGCCAATTTTATTAGACTAGCATGCTTCCTAAACTATTTAAACTTCATGCCTCTGATACCACTTGAAGTTTAAAAAAAATGTGAAGCATGCAAACAAACAACACAGAAGCCAAAAACGCACAAAAGAACGCAGCGAAAGAATTTTTATTATAGCTCTGCACTTTAGCAATTTCCTTGGTACCGAAGAGGATGACTGAACAATAGGAATTCCTCCTCTACTCGTTGAAGCTTCTAGTTTAAAACCCGCTATCCGTCTACTTCTCGTTGGCATGAACGCACTAACTTTTCAGCTCTCAGAATATTCCTCAGCCTAAAACTTTGTTGGTGAAACAATTTAGGCGAGGAAACACAGTCTCTATCTCACTTGATTCTCTGCTATCAGTTAGCAGTATCAAGAAGGAAGAAGAAGAAAATGAGAGAAAATAAAACAGACTTCTCGGGTTTTTTTTTCACAGCAGTATATCCACGATATACTTGGTTTCTACTAATAACAAAAAACACCGGGGTTCTAGTATATCAAAACACTCGGACGTTATCAAGATTGACCTTCAAGTTGTAGAGTATAAGTCTACGTTGTAACAATAGTAGTCTAAGTTTCTTTCGTATAGTACTTTTAGAAACCATTATTTTAGGTCTAGTTCTACATATTCGAAATACGCTTATGTTATGAAATGAGAAGACTACTCATTAGCCAGAGGTAAGCTATTCTATATTTAAAATTCATAATATAATAATCTTATCATGATGAGATTCCCATTCTTATCATTCGATTAAAAACGAAAATTTATATGTAAAATAACCCATGGTCCATACTTTACTGTGAAAGACCTCCATTCACATGAACCATTTACTTAAACACAATGGGTATTTTCCAGCGAAAATTATGCACAAAAGTAATGAAACAATTCACAAATAATTTCTGAATATTAAACTTTTATTAAGACAAATCAAGATTATATCAGAAACCTAGTTTAAGAGGGCATACATCCCAATACATTTGGCCTATCTTTTGCAAATTCTTGCCAGCATAATATTCCAACATAGATATATCTCAGGATCTCCATCTCAATGCATGGATCAAGAATTGATGGATCGATTAGTTTTATAGCTTCACCTTCATTCCACCAATTTCTAGGCCTAAAAATGTTGAAAAATGAAATCTAAATATTTTCAAATTAAACATAAAGGGAATTCAAGCTATTCAAATTTTCAAAATCTTAAATTTCCAAAGATAAAGGAGGCCTCTATCTATTCTCTTAGGAATAAGGGCAATCAAATAGTATTGTTTCTCTTAACAAAATGATTTTAATGATTTCTCGAATAATAAATATTTCTTAAAGTTTTTTGCTAATAAATTAATAATGACATATTGTCACGTCTCGTACTTACGAACTGGGGAGCGCGACTATAAGTCTGGCAGCACCCATGTCAACTGCTTGGTCACGTCTTTGCTAGGCCAAAATAGATATCCCAAATTGACAATCGATACTTAGGCTTATCCTTGTATACCATTCACACTTATTATTAGAATATTATGTGGGATAAGAGTATCACATTCATCCTCTTTAGGCCCAAGCGTCCTCGTTGGCCCAAATTTACGGATTAAATCCAGGACTAACTAGGTAACATGACTTAGTTTCTATGGTGGAGACTATTACCCTTTATGATACCAAAAGTCATATCCCATGCCTTTAGGCCTGAAAGCATGACTATGGGCCTGATAGTAACTACAGTCAACTATTTGATTGTCATCCTCGTTAAGCCAAAATAGATATCCCAAGTTGATAATAGGTATTTAGACATATTTTTAAATACCATTCATATTTCTCATCCCAATACTATATGGGATTGGTGTATCACATTTACCCTTCCTTTTTGGCCTAAGCAAGACTAGACCCATACTTAAGGGCCAAACATAGGACTAACCAGACAAAATAGGAGTCTAGAGATAGCTCCCAGTGTAGCACTTAGTTCCCATACCGGGGATTGGTTGCCCTCTCTAATACCAAAAGTCACGTCTTAGGCCCGTGTGACATTTGCTATCAGAATAAATAGATTATGACTCATTTAAGCTTGAATTTCAAGCGAAATAAGTTGGAAATTAAGTATTTTTTCCTAATAGGAAGGTATTGGTTTCTAACCTTATTCACAAAGGTTGTCGAGTAGGAATTGGTGATGAGGAGTTAGATGCGAATTTGATACAGATAAACATGGTGGATTTTAATGTCATCTTAGGAATGGATTGGTTAGCTAGTAACCATGCTTTAGTGGATTTTTGGGAGAAAATGGTACAGGTTGCCTTACCAGTAGAGCAGAATTCCATTTTTAGAGTAAAGGGAAAGAGTGTGGCAAGGAATCAATACTAGTGATTTATGCAATTAGAGCTCGAAAGTATTTGAAGAAAGGGTGTAAAGCTTATCTGGCTTATGTGGTGGACACAAAAAAGCAAGAACAACAAATTGAAGACATAACTATGGTGAGTAAGTTCAAAGATGTCTTCCAGAAGATCTGCTAGGAATACCCCTAGAAAGAGAAGTAGATTTCGAGATCAACTAGTTATCAGGAGCAGAGCCAATTTTTAAGGCATTGTATTTGTAAAACCTCACATAAGCCTACCTTAGAATTAGAGGGATGGGTTGTTAGGGATATGCTCTAAAATAATTTGTACTTATACTATTGTCGTTATGTATTATGTAATAATACGAGGCATTTCTTTCCATGAATAGCGCATTTAATTTTGTGGTCATCAGGTACGTGACTTGATAGTAAAATCCTAAAACAAATACAATAACTATTCTTAAAATTGTCCTTGATCGATTATTATTAATAGAACAATAATAAATTAAGATTAGTATATTTGTGACTTGATATCTATATTTTACTGATCATGGATATATATGATATCAAGTCAAAACATAAATAAATGTTAGAAAATATTGTATTAGACTTGACCCACTGTGAGAGTACTTCATAGGACATGTCATAAGTACTTTCTAGTTATAATGATATTAGAAGTCCTTCGACCTGAATTCATCATAGTTTTCTACTTGATAAATTTTATATCTTAACGCTGTCTAAAGTTGACTTTAACTAAATAATAAATTAGATCACTGTTGGATATAAAATAAACTAGGGAGATGAATATGATTGATAGTGAAGGAATTTGTTCCTCGCAATTTTGGGAGAGATGTCCATGGGCCCCTTAATAAGTTAGACTGTTAAAATGCATGGCCATGCTCAAATATATTAATTTGATATATTGATACCATTTATTTAAACAGTCTACTATGAAATCAAGAAATATTTGATTAAGTTTAATAAGGATGACATACTCTGTACCTTATGCTTAATCTGGATATCGTGTGACAAAAAGATTAAATATGAAGTTATGGTTGGGTTCAAAGAGATCACTAATATTCATTTAACCTGGATAGTTAAAATATTTTGCTATAAACTACTTATAACTTGTGGGCCACTTTAAATGTGATTTGGACACACTGTCAGTGTTAAATGTAACATATAGAGTCACACATTAAACGAACGCGTTAGGTTATTTTTCTGATGACCAGGTTCGATGTATCTGAAAATGTGTCTAGGTTCATCGAACCTAGGAAAATGACCAGATACAATGAATATAGAAATACGTCCACATTCGATGTATCTGGAGGATATCCAGATTATAAGAATATGACTTGATAAATTAATTAGTTAAATTACCGAGATAATGACAGAATCTTATTATATCCTTTTTAATTTTAATTTGAACTTAAAATAAGATATGATAAGATGTTATAAGAATGGGACTTCAAAAAGTTTGTCTTGTTTTAAAAGAAAAAACCCTAATCGTGTTCTTGTTGTAGCTATCTCATAAAATTTTCGTGCCTCCATAACAAAAAATCTAGTCTCTCAAAACCTTAGGCGCTAGCACCTCGGGTAGTAAACTGAGTTCGCCGTGTGTATCCAATAGAGGATGTTGGCACATTGCAGCATCTGGTAATCGTTAGAAATGCACATCGCCTGAAAATCTGAAGGCAGAAGCCTTGCTTCCGACAACACAGAGGTAATTCTGTAAACTCTTAATCGACCTAATTGTTTGGCCTATGTTCTCAAAAGTGATTCGTGGGTATTTTTCGCTTTTAGGAGTTCAAGAATCCTAAGAGTAGTTACATTTCAAGATATATTACATGAATATATATTTTTCGGATGAATTTGTGTGTTTATAATTATTATATGTGGTCTATATAATTTATTTATGTTTGATGAGTATTGGGGGAAATTAGAGAATTTTCCAGACGAAAAAGAGAAGGTGAAGCTTAGGATTTAGAAGGGAAGATAATTAAGTTGTAAAAATAGAAAATAAGAATTAATGTGGTAAAGTGGTTAGAGATTTGTGGCTAATTCCTAAGGTTTTGAGTTCAAATCCTATCAACTAAGAATTATTTTTAGTTATCCTAACTAATATTTGAATTTTATTTCTTACATTCCATGAATTTAGGAATGTTGTTTTGAGCAATCACAATGATAATTTTATAACTACGTGATCTTGTCCTAAAGAAAATCTTGAGGAGTTTGATTCTCCGTTATTTTAGCAATCCATGTCTTAGCATATTTGAATTTAAAAATACTTAATATCTTGAATTCTTTTTATTTTCTTATAAAACATTGTAAATTATTATAGACTTGAAATTTAAATAAAATTCCAGCTTTTGGGAACCACTTGGCTTAAATCTTGGAAGGAAATAGGAGAGATAGAAAAATATTTGATTTCCAAAAATTAAATCACCAACTTTCTCTCTTAGGAAAACTTCATTTTTTGTTATTCTTATTTCAATGAAAAGATGGAAATCTTTTTAGTCTTCTTCCTTGGTTAATCTCAAAATTAGGCAGCTTAGTACCATTTCTTTCTTTGCAAAACAAACATTCTTTTTGTGAGCAAAAATATACCAAATTCATGGTGAATTTCGGATCTCACTTAGCCTTGCAAACCAGAAAAAAAAATTCCAGCAAACTTGAAGATCATTTAATCAAGAAACCTTTAGACATTCAACACCAAGAACTTGATCTTCAATGGTTCTTGTTCTTCATCAAGTTGTTATCTGGAAAAACTCCATTAAAGGACTTTGAGATACTCCTACTTTGTAGCTGCAAAATAAATTCAAAATACTTTGAATTTTACTAACAACCATCCATGATTTTATCACTAATTCTAGCTAGGATAACTAGAATTTTACTCACAATTTTAGCTTCTTATAGCAAGCTCTTCTTCACCATTGTTTCTTCACTATTTTCGGCCACCCCATAGTATAATAGCTGAACATTCTTTCTTCTTCCTTCAACCTTAGTCATCAAACTCCATTGAAACACCTAAAACTTCTCATAACTTCTCTCCATTCAAAATATTTTGAATTTGAAAATTGAATTCTATGCATTACTCCATCAAACACTCACCATTCTAGCAATTAACTCCACCAAACAAATCAGAAATTCTTCTCACCTTCACAAGCCATTTTCGGCCAGCTCTAAAGCTAGAGCAACCTCTATTTTCCTTCTCTAATATAGACAAGCCAAGTGAACCTCCATTGTAGAGTTAGAAACCTTCAAGGATAGAACACCATTAGCAACTATCTACCTCAAGAATCTCCACTAAATCCTCAACCATTTCTTTCAAATTCAAAACTTGAATAACTCCTAGACTCCCTCTCTCCTAGCTAGACCGAATCATCACCTCAAACAAGGCCATTCTGCCACTACCAATCTAAAAACATTTTCAGCTTCTTCTAATTTTCTCTCTTGTTCTCTCAAGAACACACAATACTTTTCTTCAATCCTTTAGCCATTTCTAGTTACTCTAATATCCTCAAATCAACTAGAGAGCAACCTATTTTCTCTTTTAACATACTTTATACACCAAATCAATCAAAGTTCTTCCTTCACTCGGATCAAACAAGCATTTTTTCTTCATTCGATCAAGAAGAACAAAAGGTAAACCAAGTCTAAAACATCAATTCACGTTTTCTCTTCTTCTCTTTTATTTTCTTTTCTTCTTACTCTTCTCTTAATCTTCTCTTGGCCGAAATGGTTGGTGATCATGGGCGGACCTTGTCATTTTGGTCTCTCGAAGGTGTTCATCAAGGCAATCAAGGCTTTTGCTTATCAAACGTTGTCTTTAACTTAAAAATAATCATCAAGATAAGTATTTTGTTCTAACTCCCAACTCTTTTTGAACTTAAGATGTGTAGGATGATGTCAATATAGATGAGATGGTGTGATTTATGATGATCTAGGAATGTTGGGAAAAATATTTATGATGTGAATGATTTTATGAGGTATGCATTATGACTGCTTTAAGAATTACTTTCGGATCTTGATTTTTATTGTGAAGATGATATGATGAAATAGTGGGTTGTCAATGAGGCCATGACATGCTAGTTAGGAGATATGAGAATAGAGTTTATGACATTAAAACATGAGATGATTTTGCTATTGCTTTAATATTGCTATTGTGGCTATCAATAGTTATTATCGTCTTGCCAGAAATTGATATTGATATTAAAAAAAAAAATACTACTTTTAATGAATAAATGTTGTTATTATCTCTACTTGTTTAACTATTACTTTATTTATTAATAAAAAAATTATTACTACTTTTAATTGATAATAGCAATATTATTATTGTTATTGATACTAAAACTAATGTCATTATTTTTATTATTACTACTATTAATATACTAGTATTATTACTATTAACATTATTATTTTTAATAATAAAATTACCATTATTATTAATATTAGTGTTATTTTTAATAAATATTATTACTATTAATAACAGTATTATTTTTAATAATAATAATAATAATAATAATAATATTATTATTATTATTATTATCATTACTATTATTATCCTTTTAGCAATATTGTTACTATCTATAATATCATTATTTTTGCTACACTTATTTATTACTTATGTCACTTACTTATATTATTATAAGATCAAGTCATTCTTATACTAATATTAATACTATTTTTAGAATATTTTTATATCAAGCAATTTTAGAACTCCTTAATCACTATTGTCATTTTTAAGTGTTGTTAATGTTGGGGTTGAATATATGAATGACTTGATCAAATCTATTATGGGTGCGGGTGGTGGTTTAATAATTTGCACTTCATCCTAACTACTCTTTTCCTGAACATTTTATTTTTCCTGCTAAACAAAAATAATTTCAAAGCAAGTAAATAATTTTCTAAGCAAAATACTAAATTTTTCTTAAACCAATTTTTACTAGACTGTCTGAATACCATAATTGCTACTTCAAAGGTAAAACACTTTATTGATTTTACTTTCTCAAGTGGGACAAATATAATGTTAAGTACTCAATAAAGGTAGATTATTAGGACTAGTCTTTGAAGGGTCGGAGTAAGTCTCTCAATAGTTGGCCACCTTTGAGGGATGAATTCTGTTTGGACAACACGTCAGTTCTGGTTGGTCAGGCTGGTCCGTGCTAGCAACACAATTCAGGTGAACTGTTTATTTTTAGAGTGGATAACCAGTAAGTTAGAGTGTAGAGATGGAGGAGTATCTCACCCTGTGAGCCAATCACCCACTTGTATTGTAATGTAGGATTTTACAGTACACGGTCATGATGTAGAGTTTCATGGCTATGACTATAATGCAAGATTTCATAGTCAATTTTGTTGAGTGATTTATTTCTTTACAAGTTGTGCATTTTATTTTGTAAAAGCTAATAAAATATCACTCAAGGTTTTAAGATGAGTTTCTGGACTTGCAGACTCCTTGTTGTGATTTGTTTAAAATTTGCATACATGAAATGTTTCTTAAATTGTCATGAGTACACACAAGATTTATTGAGAAATATTTCGCACCACCTTTTTATGTCATATTTTCAGGTTGATCCTGCATTGAAGGTTGATTGCTTTATGTTACCTTATGTTTTGAAGATTCGTTTTGATTGTATATATTTCTTGAGAGATTTTAGTTATCTTTTATTTATTTTGAGACTTGTACAAGTATTATTTTAGATTGTAATAAGTTTTAATCTTAGATTATTTCTTTTTATTTTTCTTTTACCTAGTTATAAAGACCCCTTGTTTTAAGGATAGGGTGACATCCCAACCCCTTTTGGGGTACATAGGTAAGGGAATGTTACAAGTGGTATAAGAGAGTAGGTTTAGGTAACTATTAGTAGTATTTAGAATTATTTCTTAAGTTTTATAAGCTTTTTACTAACCTGAGCTGTTCATGTCGTAGGATGATTATAATGTATAGAACTACAAGGAAGACCATGAACGGGCAACAATGGCACCCACCAGTTTGTATCCAACCAGAAAACTTACCAGAACCACAACCTGCACCATAGCCTGCACCTCAACCAGAAATACCTATGGAAAAGAGTAGTTAGGATGAAGTGCAAATTATTAAACCACCATCTGCACCCATAATAGATTTGATCATTGATAGTGAGAATAAGGGTGATGCAATGGAGTATGTGCCAAACCCATCCATTCCAGTGATTGACTTAAAGTAGATAGTGATGACCTGGGAGACATAGACTATGAGTTTCTACCTAGACCCTCTTTTGTACCACCACCAAATTATGTTGAGACTGGAGAGAGTTCCAGGAGACCAAAGGAACCTATGACCTTTGAGTTCGTAAGTGGTGCGGGAATAGATTTCTCTAAGAACTCTGGGGGTTGGCTATATGAAGCTGACACTGAAGACTCTGATGAGGAGCAAAGTTTTGAGGTTTTGTGTGCTTGGAAGACTGCTTGTTTATTGCTTTCAATAAATTAATGTACGGGTAATCAATTTGTGATTTATTACTTTACTTTAAAAGTTTTCACAAATAAGAGTACCTTAGTGTACTCTATTCTTTAAAAGATGTTATCTTTTATACAAAACTCGCATATATTATATTTAAATCTATAGCTTGAGTGTTTATACATTTTGGATATACTTGATCTTTGTTGCATAACTCATTGCTTAGGGGTGATGTTATAGAATGGCACCAAAACGTCGAATTGCTGCAACCAGCAAGAGAATCTATGAGCCAAAACTTGTGGTCCTAAATATGATGCTACCCAGCTATCAACACCGAACCAAGGGGCGAAGCGAGCCAAACTTCTCCTAACTTCTCTCTATTCAAAATATTTTAAATTTGAAAATTGAATTCCATGCATTACTCCATCAAACACTCACCATTCTAGTAATCAACTCCACCAAACAAACCAGAAATTCTGCTCACCTTAACAAGCCATTTTTTGCTAGCTCTAAAGCTAGAGCAACCTCCATTTTCCTTCTATAATATAGACAAGCCAAGTGAACCTCCATTGTAGAGTTAGAAACCTTCAAGGATAGAACACCATTAGCAACTATCTACCTTAAGAATCTCCATTAAATCCTCAATCATTTCTTTCAAATTCAAAACTTGAATAACTCCTAGACTCCTTTTCTCCTAGCTAGACCGAATCATCAGCTTAAACAAGGCCATTTGGCCACTACCAATCCAAAAACACTTTCACCTTCTTCTAATTTTTTCTCTTGTTCTCTCAAGAAAAAACACATTAACCCTTTAGCCATTTCTAATCACACCAAATCACTCTAATATCCTCAAATCAACTAGAGAGTAACCTATTTTCTCCTTTAACATACTTTATAACATCAAATCAATCAAAGTTCTTCCTTCACTCGAATCAAACAAGCATTTTTTCTTCTTTTGATCAAGAGGAACAAAACGTAAACCAAGTTCAAAACATCAACTCATGTTTTCTCTTCTTCTCTTTTATTTTCTTTTCTTCTTACTCTTCTCTCAATCTTCTCTTGGCCGAAATGGTTGGTGATCATGGGCGGACCTTGTCATCTTGGTCTCTCGAAGGTGTTCGCCAAGGCAATTAAGGCTTTTGATTATCAAACGTCGTCTTCAACTTAAAAACGATAATCAAGACAAGTATTTTGTTCTAACTCCCTATTCTTTTTGAACTCAAGATGTGTAGGATGATGTCAATATAGATGAGATGATGTGATTTATAATGATCTAGGAATGCTGGGGAAAATATTTATGATGTGAATGGTTTTATGAGATATTCATTATGACTACTTTAAGAATTACTTTCGGATCTTGATTTTTATTGTGAAGATGATATGATGAAATAGTGGGTTGTTAATGAGGCTATGACATGCTAGTTAGGAGATATGAGAATAGAATTTATGACATTAAAACATAAGATGATTTTCGCTGTTGCTTTAATCTTGTCATTATGGCTATCAATAATTATTATTGTCTTGGCAGAAATTGATGTTGGTATTAAAAAAAAATACTACTTTTAATGAATAAATGTTGTTATTATCTCTACTTATTTAACTATTACTTTATAACAAAATTATTACTACTTTTAATTGATAATAGTAATATTATTATTGGTACTGATACTAAAATTAATGTCATTATTATTATTAATTAAATTACCATTATTATTATTAATATTAGTATTATTTTAAAAAATATTATTAATAATTTATTACTATTAACAACAATATTATTTTTAATAATAATAATATTATTATTATTATCCTTTTATTGTTACTATCTATAATGTCATTATTTTTGCTACACTTATTTATTACTTATGTCACTTACTTATATTATTATAAGATCAAGTCATTCTTATACTAATATTAATACTAATTTAAGAATATTTTTATATCAATCAATTTTAGAACTCCTTAATCACTATTGTCATTTTTTAGTGTTGTTAATGTTGGGGTTGAATATATGAACATGAATACTTGGAGTTTGGGGGGTTATTTATTTCTATGCAGCTTGATGCTTAATTGTGAACCAATAGTGACATATACCTTATGCTTATCCCAATCGGGGTTAGGTTACCTTGAACAAGACTTGGAAGATTATTTTGTTTGTGTGATTAAGAGATTAAGTAAGTCCTTGCATAAAGCTATTTGTTGAACCAAAGCACTTCTGCAAGTCAAATGGGCATCATAATGATGTACTTTGGGATGCAAATACGGACATTTTATCTTTCCTACTAAATAAAAATAATTTCAAAGCAAGCAAACAATTTCCCAAGAAAAATACTAAATCTTTCTTAAACCAATTTTTACTAGGTTGTCTGAATACCATAATTGCTACTTCAAAAGTAAAACATTTTATTGATTTTACTTTCCCAAGTGGGACAAGCATAACATTGAGTAATCAATAAAGATAGACTGTTAAGACTAGTCTTTGAAGGGTCAGAGTAAGTCTCCCAATAGGTGGCCACATCTGAGGGATGAACTCTGCCTAGACAAGACGTTAGTTCTGGTTGGTCAAGTTGGTCCATACTAGCAACATAGTTCAGATGGACTATTTATTCCCAGAGTGAATAACCAGTAAATTAGGGTGTGGAAATGGAGGAGTATCTTACCCTGTGGGCTGATCACCCACTTATATTGTAATGTAGGGTTTCACAGTACATGGTTATAATGTAGGATTTCATGGCTATGACTATAATGTAGGGTTTCATAGTCAACTTTGTTGAGTGGTTATTTCTTTACAAGTTGTACATTTTATTTTGTAAAAGCTGATAAAATGCCACACAAGGTTTTAAGATGAGTTTCTGGACTTGCAGACTCTTTGTTATGCCTTGTTTAAAATTTGCATCTATGAAAGGTTTCTTAAATTGTCATGAGTATACACAAGACTTATTGAGAAATATTTCTCACCACCCTTTTATGTTATGTTTTCAAGTCAATCCTACTTTGAAGGTTGATTGCTTTATGTTGCCTTATACTTTGAAGATTTGTTTTGATTGTATATATTTCTTGAGAGATTTTAGTTGTCTTTTATTTATTTTGAGACTTGTTCAAGTATTATTTTAGATTGTAATAAGTTTTAATTTTAGATTATTTCTTTCTATTTTTCTATTACCTTGTTATAAAGACCCCTTGTCTGAAGTACGGGGCGACATCCTTGTCCCTTTTGGGGTACGTAGGTTGTGGGGTGTTGCAGTATTGTATGGCAGCACCAGAATTGAGAGAGTTGAAAATCCAACTTTAGGAGTTGTTAGATAAAAAGTTCATTTGACCCAGTGTTTTCTTTGTGGGGTACACCCATTCTGTTTGTAAAGAAGAAAGATGGTAGTTTGATGATGTGCATTGATGATCGGGGGCTAAACAAAATCAGTATGAAGAGCAAATATCCTTTATTGAGTATTGATGATTTGTTTAACTAATTGAAGTGGGCTAAAGTATTCTCCAGGATAGATTTGCGATCTAGATATCGCCAATTGCGTATCAAGCTCAAAGACATATCAAAGAGTGCTTTTAGAACTTAATATGGGCATTATATGTTTTTCATCATGTATTTTGGTTTGATTAATGTACTCATAATATTCATGTAGTTGATGAATAGAGTATTCAAGGATGAGTTGGACAAGTTTGTAGTAGTATTTATAGATGATATTCTAATTTACTCCCCATTAGAAGAAGCTCATCAAGAATATCTTAAGGTAGTACAAAGACTTTGTGAGCAGAAGCTTTATGCTAAGTTCAGCAAATGCCAGTTCTGGTTGAAAAGTGTTGCTTTTTTAGTCACGTGATTTCATCAGAAGGAGTTGCTATAGATTCTAAGAAGATTAAGGCTATTGTTGAGTATCCTAGACTAACTATTGCTTTTGAAGCCAAGAGTTTCTTAGGTTTAGCAGGTTACTACAAGAAGTTTGTAGAGGACTTCTCAAAGATGGCCACTCCCTTGACTTAACTAACCCAGAAGAGGATTCAGTTCAAATGGAATGATGCTTGCGAGAAGAGCTTCTAGGAATTAAAAAAGCTATTAGTCTCTACACTAGTTTTGGCTTTACCCTTTGAGATAGAAGGTTTCACTATCTACATTGATATTTTAAAAATGATCTGGGTTGTGTGTTAATGTAAAATGGGAAGGTGACAGCCTATGCATCACCCCGATTGAAGCCATATGAGCAGAATTACCTAACCCATGATCTAGAATTAGCTGTAGTGGTGTTTGCATTACTTGTATGGTGAGACATGTAAGGTTTACACGGATCATCAAAGTTTAAAGTATCTGCTCACCTAAAAGGAGTTGAATATGACACAGAGGATGGCGGTTAAGTAGTTGACAGTGGATGCTACCATTGAGCCTATAGGCATGAGACTTGACATAATGTGATACCCCAATTCCACATAAAATTTTGATGGTAAGTCTAAATGATATACAAGGATGGACCTAAGTACCAATTATCAATTTGAGATATCTATTTTGGCCCAACGAGAACGGTGGTTAATTAATTGATCATAGATGCTGCCAGACTTATAGTTGTGCTCCCGGGTCAACAGGCACATAGCATAACATTTGATATCTGAGCGGATAACCAATCACCGATGTGGAATTTAAGCCACGCTGCATTGGTCCTGGATTTGATCCATATATTTAGGCCCAACGAAAATGCTTAGGGCTAAAATGGGTGAATGTGACATCCTAATCTTACATAAGATTCTAATGATAAGTCTGAATAGTATATAAAGATGGGCCTAAATACCCACTGTTAATTTAGAATATCCATTTTGGCCTAACGAGGATGATGGCTAAGTAGTTGACTGTGGGTACTGCGAGACTCATAGTCACGCTCTCAGGTCCGTGAGTATAGAATGTGACTTTTGGTATCAGAGAGGGTAATTAGCTCTTTGTATTGGATTGGGATGAGAAGTGTGAATGATATATAAGAGTGGACCTAAGTACCCATTGTCAACTTGAAATATCCATTTTAACTTAACGAGGATGGCAGCCAAGTAATTAATTGTCAGTGCTGCCAATCTTATTGTCGCGCTCCCGGGCCTGCAGGTGCGGGGCGTAACATATATTATGTGATAGTTTTTGGTTAATAGTTATATGAGTAATGAATTTTTTTTTTGGACTATATGAGTTAAGTATTCTGTTATAGAAATAGAAAAATACCAAGGTTCTGAAAATTAGACCAATCATCAAACCAATGAAGCAACCATTTTAATAGTTCACAAGTCCGATCGGATTAAACCGTGGTCGAACCGAAATGTAATTAAATATTTTTTAATATTATTTATACATAAAATATTATTTATTATTATTATATATAAAAAAATAATATAAAAGATATTTCTTAAAATTAATAGATTTCAAATAAAAATAACTTAGTTAGTTGCCAAAAAGGTCTAAAACATAGGAATATTTTTTTAAAAAAAAATCAAATTGACCAGTTCGACCGATTTTGATCGGTTTCCTTACTACTGACTTATAGCATATAGTTGGATCAGATCAGTGGTCGATTTCCTATCCATTTGGTTGAACTGGTTAGTCCGGTCCGACTCTCAGAACCATAAAAAATAGTTGAGGCAGGAAAAATTAAAGAAATAAAATAAATTATTTTTCTTTTGAAAAATTCATCCATACCTTGTTCTAAAAATAAAAAAAATGCATTGTAAATTTTAAATTTGTTCAAAAAACTTACAAATTATTTCTTACCTATTTGTTTATATATAAAGTTTAAACTATAATATGATTTTTTTTTTTACAAACCACTTGTAGAGTAAAAATGAAGAGCAATTTTTGAACAAAAAATAAACTAATAATAATGGAGAATAAAATGTGAATATTTATTTTCACATAAAAATATTTTATTTGTATTGTAAAAAATTTAAAAGAAAAACTCACTTAAATACGTCATACGAAATTATACATATTCCATGGCAATAGAAACTCCCAATAAAAGACAGCAAGTCGTCAGCAGAGGAACAGATAATTGAAACAAAGGCCATTTTCTTCAATTTCCCATTCACTCTTTCAGGTTGTGATTTAAGAATTCCCTTCATTCTGTGATACCATGAACATTCTGGGCTTGAAAAGCTTGCAGATTAGTGAATATTCATCGTTTCAGGGCCATTAGAGTAATCAACACAAGGGACTATCTGTATAGATTATTTTTGGAAGCCTCTGATGTGTTAGCAAGATCCTGTACCCGCAAACGACAACCCTGGTTGCCGGTGCAGCCCAGATGACCTTGATTTTCGTTTTGTTTGTGAGTTTACAGCAAGCATTGTTTAATACTTTCAGTCCTTTTCGATCAATTAACATCTTTCATGTATGCAGTAACAATTATTATTTTTATAATATTTTAAATTGATTAAAATAATTAATATTAAATTTTTTATATTGACATTACGAGTTTAAATATCTCTTAAAATATAAATTTTATGTGTATTTTTATATAACGAATACGACTTTATTTATTAATAAAAAATTATTTTATTTTCAGAAAGTGCTTAGTCAGTTTGTGTCATCACCAAAGTTATACATCCTAGAGGCAAACAATTTTCAGAAAATGCTTAGTCGGTTTATGGGTGAAGGTTGCTGTTTTGACCTAATCCCTCCAACAGTTTTTCAAAAAGATCCACCTATCTTGTTCTTTGACATTTAAAATATGTTTTGGATTGAAAGGCAGAAAAGAAGAGAAAAAGAGAGTAGTCAAAGGAAGACGAAAGAATTGACTATTAGTGAATTAATAAGACGTCATTAATTTAAAATTTTATCTCTATTTACATTCATATTTTGATATAAACATTTTAAAACAAGACATCATTTGATTAGACAAAAAAAAAAAAAGAAATATTATGAAATCTAAATTTTAAGAAAGTAAATCTACACACACTATATATATATATATATATATATATATATATATATTATATTCCATTGAAGGAGTGCAATTTCCTAAAGTCAGGAGATTGGCCTTCGAGTGCAAAGGTAAAAGAAAACTTGACGTAAGACCCACTTGTCAAGCAAAAATTCAAAAAATATTAAAAGAAAATAATAAAAGTTATTTTTTAATATTTAAAAATAAAATATTATACATATTAAAAATTTTAAATTATTTTTAAATCATTTATTCATATTATTGTACAATTTAATTATAATTTTCTTTTAAAATGTAATAATAAATGAAAATTACGTAAAATAGTGTGCTTTCATCTTTAAATATCATTTTATTTTATTTTATTCTATATTTTAATTATTTTTTATATTAGATTCAAATTTTAATATTGATAAAAAAAATAACATTTAATTATTATTAAATTAAAGTATCTATAGAAATAAATTTCTTTCTCAAGTAAGTTATATAATAATTATATGACTTACAGTATAGCAAGCTATCGTCCTCATAAGGTGTATTTGAGGAAAAATTCTTTTTAATTCAAATTAAAATTTTAATTTAAAATAATATTAATTTAAATAATTTTTATTTCTTAATAACTATTATTTATTCATAACATATTATATTTTCTACCTGTCATTAATGATTGGACCTCGTATTTACTTCGCATTTAATAATATTTTATTAAAATTTAACAAATACATCTCAATCTAATCCTTATTTAAGTACAACCTTAAAAACTCCACATAAAATTGAAAAACCAATTTAAACAGATCTCCATTCTCTGCCACTGTCGTCAACCAAATTCCACCCCAACGAAAGGAAATATGGGTTTCTCTATTGTTCTAAGCTAACCCATCGTTCTCTGCCGCAGAGGCAGACGCAGAACTGAATCATTGGGGGTCCAATTGATGTATCTCTTATCAATTTTTTTTGTTGCAATTTTCTTTTTAATATATACTATCAAATAATCTGATAAAAAATCGTCTTTTATTTTATTTCAAAACTTTATTTTTGTTATATTTATAACTTTAAAAACTAAAAAAGTAAGAATAAAGGTTACTACACAATATATATAAATTTTAAACTTCCTTATCTTAACTATCTATTGACACAAGTCAAATATAGTAGACAATTTTTTAAAATAAAAAATTTGTATCACATGATGAAAATAATCGAATTGTATTTTTAATTGTATCATTTCACTTTCAGTAAAATCTCACAATTAATAAATTTTTTTTACTATTATATTATTTTACAATATTTATGTAAAATTAATTTCATATATTTAGAGGAGTCAATTTATTTTAAATTCTAAATATCTATTATACATATATATATATATATATATATATATATATTTTTTAAAAATTCTTCCAAGACTACATGTAGGTCCGCTCTTGCTCCGCGGCTGCTGTAAACCAAAGTCCGTTGCCCAACTATAGAAAACATGGATTCCTCTATTGTTCTAAGCTAATCCATTCCACCCCAGAAGCACAGAGCATTCAAGTTAAGAGACAAAATTCAGAGTGTTTTAAGAGAAACGCATAAAATACAGTGTGTAAAACCAAGTAATAGATTTAAAGAAAATCTCCAACAGTGAATTTTAAGTTTTCAATTTCTTGTTTTTTTTTGTAGGGTAACAAATGTCTTCCAATACTCCATCCAATTCAAAATTTTTGTTAATGAAGCTTTTTGTACACATATTAAGGGCGTTGAAAATAATATTACAATTTAAATAAAGTTTCTATTCTACTCATATTAAAAACACGATAGCTATTGGTTGATAAAAATTCTCAAGAAATAAGAAGATTTTTTTTTGAAAAATTGTATAGTTGACTTAGAATAAATGGGGTAAAATAGAAAAAAACTAATCATTAATTCTAAAAATATACATATGAATATTTATTTTGAAAAAAAAATTATGAACAAATATTTTAAAATGGAAGGAATAACAAGAATTTACTTGATTGTTAATGCCATAACCACGTTGTCATGCATCAAGAACCTGACAATGGAGGGGGCTTTGGCCTCTCTCAATTAGTTAGATATCAGCATGCTGGCCTTAAAGTCGTGTGTTCGACTCTCGAAAGAAGAGGTCTTTGACTTTTTAGAGAGTCGATCAATCAGGATTTGCCTAGGTTAATTTAACTCTACGAATTCTTTGCAGGTTAGAGCTCCGTTGCGAACTTCACTCAATATGTACCTCTGATAACAATTACGAACTTCTGCGATTATAAAGAACTTGACAATAGAATACAAAGACACGTAGAGAATGAGAGATGTAGGGAGTGAAAGGAATAATGAAGAAAGGGAAGGGAATCCCATTAGGAGAAATGAAATTCTGCAAAGGTGGGACCATTAACTAGTTTGCAGCCTATAGTAGAAGAAAGGCGCATAAGATACGAAGCAGATAGAGAAATAATGTGGAAACTAATATGATTTGCTAATTGGCTTGCTGCACCAAGTCTTTTTATGTAGTGGATATATTGAAAATTTTTTAATTAATTGAGACTTGTGCATGTATTCAAGATCCATTTTTTTTAAAATTTAATTTTTTTCTCATTTCAAAAGTCAGCATCCTGAAAAATCTCCAATCCCCCATTCCCATTCTTGTTAATTCTCTTTATTTTTCTCAAATGACGTTAGACCAAATTGTCCTTTCGAATCTTATATGTATACACTCCAATGAGGCGGCTTGTAAATTATTGAGCTTTTGTGATGCGAATTCCTGGGGATCTTTTCCAATTTATTGTCGTGGCTCAAATAAAGGAAAAATTCAGCTTCAGTTTGATTCACCAAAATAGACATTATTTGTTAAAACTTGAAGATCGAATCAATAGCCGACCCAAAGTCTATAATTTTAGGACAATAAAGACACTTAGAACCTTAGATCTATTGGATTTAGCCTTCCAATTCAATACCCAAAAACTCTAATTTAACAAGGAACTAAGAACCAAAGGGATAGAGAGAATTGGACAATCAATTAGTAGCCAAATTAGAACCTAGGAACAATTAAGGAACCAAGACCCAAACAAGAATTTCACTTGATCCATCCTTTGATTGATTAGAGACTTGTTCAAAAGAAAGAACTAAAATCATAAGAAGTCTTGATTTTTCAGGGATGAACCCCAAAGGAGTTACCTCACAAACTCTCTCAAAGGAGTCTTTGATTTCAATAATATCCAAAAACTACCTTTATATGTATTATGATGAAGTATTGATAGGCACACTTGCCCTAGCAAAAAAAGGTATAATCCTAGTCATTCAAGGCCTTTAAACATGCCTTTTTACCCTAATCAAACATAACAATATGTGAAAATCAAAACAAAGCAAAATTAAAATAAGAAAATATTGAAATTATGTTTGAAGAAGGCACGACCTCGCAGGCCATGAAGCACACATGACCGTGCTAGGTTTATTATGAGAAAATCCCATCTTCACTACGACTTGATGCATACGCGTGTATCAACGTGTGTAAGGTGTTGGATCGATTAATTAATGATTATAATTATTGACTCCATTAATTGTGATTAGACTAAGAGTGCAGTTACGTTTTTTTAGTAAAGTGGAATGTAATTAATAAATTATTTTTATTGACAAAATAATTTATTAGAGCTTAATCTAATTGTATCCGGTCAAGTCCCTTCAGTGGCTCCTAATTAAGGGATAATAATAAATTATAATTTAATGAAAATTGTAGGAAACTAAAAATCGTATTTTAGATGGAATAGGATAAGTGGAAATAGTTGTATCCAACTATACTTTTCTTATTCTATCAGGATCCGTATTTTGAGATAGAGTCATTTTATACAAATTGGTTTATGACTCTATTTTCTATATATGTGAGAAACTTATTCTCTTAGTTTTTTCTCTTAGTTTTTGTGTGAGTCCACCCTCAACAAAGAGAAACAAAATATGATTAACAATTTTCTGGTCTAAGGAAATTACATTGAAGAAGGCTTGGGGGTTTGGAGCATTACTAGAAGGCCAAAGACTTCAAGAATCATATTGGTGAAGTCGATATCTACAAAGGTATAATCCGTTTTTACGTATTCTTAAGATTTAATCTGGTTGATACATAAACATGTCAATCCTATTCACTAACAATTAGTATCAGAGCCTGGTTTTGATGTGTTTATGTGTTAAGATTAAATCTTTTATGCATATATTTAGTTGAACGGTGTAGGAATAATGCATTTATATTCATGATGAATGATTTGATTAATTCTGTTCAAAATAATTTTATAGCCATAGTTTTTGATTCGGTGAATATGTATAAATATTATCGAGTCTTATAACAAAAGGGATAGATTACGTCTCCATATTTTTCTTTTGATTTTTCTTTTGATTTATTTTATTTTTATGTTTAAAAAAAAGAATGTAATCCTACTGAAGCTCGCGAAAATGAAGAAGGCGCACGAGCAATTGGTGGAAAATTGTGCACTGCTGGGCTGTGAGGAATTAATTTCGTCAACAATTGTGCAGCCAAAATTGTGCAACTGTGCACCATGTTTGTTGGTTCTGGGCTGACCCATTATTGGGTCAGCAAATCGAGTAGCCAAATGGCTAGCCCAGTCACTGGGCTGGCCATCGGGCCTGGGCAGACGCTGGGCTGGCCCGTAAGGGCTAGCAGATCCAGCAAAAGCCTTCTTTAATTAGAAAAAAAAAAAAGAAGGAGAATTATAACAGTAATGGGTTTTCAACCCAGGTTACTAGACTATTTCACCTGAGACTAAACCACTGCACTAACAACAGTTTTGTGATAGTAGTTGCGCCATTTAATTGATATTGCAGAAGATTGAAGAATTAGTTATATTGTTAGCTAATTATTATTTTCAATTGTAATTTTGTAATTTTATTTTTGAGTTTAGGTTGGCCATAAAATTATTTTTATTTTATAGTTTTTACTATTTAATTTTGATTGAATTATGTATTATTCATGTTAACGTGCTATATAGTTTGCATTAACACCGCTCTAGGTACTATTTAGTTATGTATAAATAAATTAATATTTTTTATTTAAAAAAAATTAAGTGTGAAATGGTTAATTTTAATTAACCTTAGGCCTCCCTTATAAGCCCATTAGTAAAATTGACGTTTGCTTCGTACCATTTTAAATGGTCTCTCTATAGGAAGGCTATGTTTTATTGGTTACTAGATTGGGCATCAAAATTTTAATTATTATTATTTTTTAAAGTTTAATTCATTCATAATTACCCTATAGATGATGTGATTAGATTGGAAACTTTATATTAAATATAAAATAAAATAAATTTTGAATATAGGGGTTACACTTAAATCAAAGACATTATAAGGACTTCCTATAGAATATCCAAATAATATCTATGATGGCCAAAATATTAATAACACTAAAACTAATATTGCATTTAGATGCAAGATATATTAATTTTAGTGGGATGATCCAGGCTTAACTATAAGTTATATTGTTATCTCCTATAGATGTGCATATTACTTTGGTGTTTTAGGTTGTAGATCTTGACTTAACTATAAGTTATATTGTTATCTCCTATAGAGGTACATGTTACTGTAGAGTTTTAGGTTGTCATATTTTGATAGTAGTTTCTATTACTACTTAAAATATTATCATATTAATCATGAATCATACCATTTTATATTAATCATGCATCATGATATGACAAATGGTTCATATGTTTTATTTTATTTAATTTCAGAAAAATGATTTCCAACACTTTATCCCAAATTTTAACAAAGAACCATCTGGTTGGAGAAAATTTTATTGATTGGAAAAGGAACCTCATAATTGTACTCACTGCTGAGAAGCTCAAATATGTGCTAACTGAATCATGTCTTGCTAAGCCTACTGAACAGTCCACGCGTGAACAAAAAAAGGCTTATGATAAGTGGTTGAGTTCTGATGAGATGGCTTGCTGCTACATTTTGGGGTCTATCTCAAATGTGTTGCAGCAGAAATATGAGAACATGACAACCGCTACAGACATCATGAGAAGCCTCCAACAAATGTTTGAGCACAAAGGACGTCAGGCCCGTAAAGCAGCAATGAAGCGCATAATGAATATGCGCATGAAACTTGGAACGCCCGTGAGGGATCATATGTTAGAATTGATCGCTCAGTTTAACGTGACAGAGGTCTTAGGGGCTGAAATTAAGCCTGAGACTCAGGTTGACATGGCTCTAAAAACTCTCCCAGAAATATTTTCACAATTCAAAGTTAATTATAACATAAACAAGATGGAGATGTCTCTTACATTGTTAATGAAGGAGCTTGAGAGTGCCGATGCAACACTAAAAGTGGGAAAATGGCAACGCTTTTGTTCTAACTCATGTTGGATCTTCCTCTTCCAAGCCTAAGGGTAAAGGAGGAAATAAAAGGAATCAAAATAATAATAAAGGGTCTAAGCAGCAGGTAAAGAAAGAAAGAGTGGATAAAAAGCCTAAAGGCAAATGTTTCCACTGCAAGCAAAAGGGACATTGGAAGATACATTGCCTAGATTACTTAGCTTAACGCAAACAAAGTACTGGTGAGTTATCCTACATTGAAACTTGTTTAGTGGTTGATTCTATAATACTTGGATAGTAGATTCTGGAGCCACTAACCATGTTTGCAATTCATTGCAGGGGTTCCAAGTAACCAGACATCTCAATGAAGGAGAGCATACTCTAAGGGTTGGCACAGGATCAGTGATATCTGCAATAGCTGTTGGAGATGTTTATCTTTATTTTGATAATAAACACTTGGTTTTGAAAGATTGTTATTATGTTCCCGACATTTATCCAAATTTGATTTTAGTTTCTTTGTTATTCAAACAAAAATATTCTGTTAAATTTTATAAATTTTTAGTAGAGATATTTTTGAATAACTCTTTGATATGTCGTGAAAATTTAAATAATGAGATTGAGCAAATCTAAGCCACTAAGCACAAATACCTTTGTACCTTTGGAACAATTTGATCACATTTTAAAGCACAAATGAAAAGGGAGATTTTTGTATTTTGAGGTGTAAGAGTGTTTTTAAATGAGTTAGCAAAAAAATATGCTTGAAAATTGAGTTTTTGAAGCTTTTATAAGAGCTGAAATCGAAGTTCCAATAGCTAGTTACTTTTGTCAGAATTTTCAGGGTTTTGGATTCACAAAATGGAAGGATGTGTAATTAGAAGGTGAGTCCAAAACGGCATTGTATGCAAAGAGGTATATTTTGAAAAATGCTATAGATTATTGCATGGGTATTTTGGATTCAGAGGTTCGTCCAAAACTACACAACCAAGAATTTATAAAATCTAGATTTAGAAATACCCTCCTTTTGAAATCATTTATAAGTGCTTTAAGGTGAAACAAACTGAACATAAGGTAAAGAGATATAGGAATTTACAAATAATACCTTAATTACAATTCCTAATCTATAATTCTTCACAAGGCCTTCATGATATGCAATCTCTTAAGTTGCATTTACACTTGATCAACCACTCTTGGACTCTATTGCTTAAGAGCTACTTAGCAGTCCTATTTGCGCGCCTTTGAAGAATTGAAGTCAAACATATCATATCCAAAAATCTTATCATATATAGATTACACATGTTAGTCCATATCAATGTTTATCATAAATCAAAACAAAGGAAAATGCCCTTAGCGCTAACAAAAACTATATTAGTTGCTAAGGGTGGATATATTGATTATGAAAAGTATTGACTATAAGAAAACATTTTCTTCAGTGGCCATACTAAAGTCTATAAGAATTCTCTTATCCATTGTAGTTCATTTTAACTATAAAGTATGGCAAATAGATATCAAAACAACATTCTTTAATGAAAATCTTGACAAGTGTATCTGTAATGCCCTGAATCCAGAATCTAAAATGGAACATAAGTCCATAACCGAGACACTACATGACTCAACGTAATTTATGTCGTATATTAAAATTCCATGAATAAAATATAAAACAATCAATACAACAGATGTCCTGTTTAATTTTAGCTAGGAAATAAGGAGCTTATTACTATCTAACTAAAATTAATAAATAAACATTTGCTAAGCCAACTAGTTTATAAATGCATCTAATTCTTTACATCTTCATAATTCTCATCATATTCTTGACTAACATCTGCAAAATGATAAATAGAGTAAGCTATACTAGCTCAGTAAGTAGTTCAAATATTCTTTTAGGAATGAATAAGTTACATATAATATATTTTTAAATAAAACACATAAAGTAGTACCAAATGGTTAGATGAACTACTTCGGAGATTTGTAACCACTTTTTATATTTACTAAAAATTTTGTATTTTTTGATATTTTTCTTATCTTATTTGCAGACTTGCAATTTGTCGTCTACAAATATGTTCAGTTTCTTTTTTTAATTAATAAAAAAAAAACAGAAGCCAACAATACTTCTGCCAACCTCCATTTTCGTACTTCTTCTTCTTCTTCATTTTTTTCCTTTTTTCTTTTTCTTTTTTTTAAAACCATATGACCAAACTAAATTTCATAAACTAATTAACAAAACATGACAATTCAAAATTTCAAATAATTCTTTTCCATCTTCCAATAAGGTAACTTCATTTTTTTGGGGGTAAATATATACATAACATTTGGTGAAAACATAACAACATTCTAAATCACATTTTTCTTTCTCTTCTTTCAAACCTTACGAACAAAAATCAAAATACTTATCACATTCTTAACATATAACAAATAGATACTCATGAATTTTAGATCAAGAAGAGGATCACCGATATTAGTCTTGACTGTTTATCCCCGTCAAGGAGGCTACACTTAAATTTTTTTATTGATTGAGAGGAATTTTAGCCGCACATAAATTTTAGAACATGTATAGAACCATCCCAAAGCTCGCTTGATAGAATTTTATTAACGTCAGATAGTCAACCCAATTACCCTCGAAATCCATCAGACATACTCGTAGAATATCCTCTAATATTTGAATGGTACGTTCAAACTACAAACGTAGAATGCAATACTAAAAGCCACTATGGCTCATATAGCCTCATTAAAATTCTTCCAAAATTGTGAAACAAATTGCGAATCCCTATTAGGTATAACGCTAATTGATGTGTCGTATAACTGCACTATGTCCTCTATGTACATCTTTATTAACTCATCCATGCTATACCATTATCGGCAAGAAATGCGCGACTTAGTCAATCTGTCTACAATCACCCAAATAGTATTTTACTAACTTGGACTTTGATAATCTAATAACATAATCCATAATGACATGTTTCTATTTCCATATAGGTATTTCCAAGGATTTTAACAACCCCTAGGTCATTAAAATTCAACCTTTCTTTGCTAACACACTAAATATCTGATAGGGGCTAAAATCATCATTATTTTACTAGTTATTTGAGATTATTTTGAGATACTTTTGGTGTAATAACTAGATATATTTCTTTCTATTTGACATTTTGATTGTAAAAAGTGTTTTTGGCAAATTTGAACAGATTTGAGTTAAATTCGAGTAATATTGGAAAAATTGCAGAATGCGTCTGGCGCCAGGCCCAACTAAGGGACCAGGCATCGGGTCTATTCTGGTCAAACAACGAAAACAGGGTATAGCTCAGGGGAAGAACTAAATAGACCTAGCTCCAAGTGGGTCGACTGGACTCAGCGCCAGGTCCACTCTAGAGCAAGAAAAATCCTATGCACGAATTTGAGAATTTTTCAGTAATTTTGGTATTTTTCAAATCCTACTCTGCCAAGACTTCCCAAACAATGAATTTAGTATCAAAGAAACCTATAAAAGTAAGAGAAAACATAAGGGAATAAATGTGAATTCAATAGCAAAAATTCCAATCACTCATTAAAGGAGGAATTCACCATTCAATAAGGGTTGTTTAAGAGAGTCTTCAAGGGAGAAGAAAGAGGTTTGTTTATGAGTTCTTTCTTTTATCTTTGTTTTTTTGTTCTTAAACAATGATGTATTCAATATTTCTATTGTAATTTGACATTGTTCTTGGGATTCATGATTTATTGAGTTAATTAAGTCTTTTGATCAATTGATTATCGTTCTTGGTATTTGATTACTTATTTTTTTTATGGAGTTGGTTGATTGATTGTTGTTAGTAACTTGCTTGAAAAAGAGGTTGGTAAATGACTTTAATTAATTAATTTCATATTTTTTATCTCTTAATTTTATTAAAAAATAGGTTAATTTTTTAGAACATAGGTAATCAAAGGTTGGTTGGTGATTGCTAGAATATGGATTCATTGACTAATTTTATGTGTTAAATCACCTAGAATATAGGAGTTTATGTGAGGATTTATTTTAATACATCTTTTGGGTAAATTGGTCGAGACAAAATATATTCACTAATTTAATTAGAAGACAGTGATTCTATGGATTGAAAACGAAGTGGATCTATTTTAAATCCTTCATGAAACTAAGATGATAATTGATTGTGATATTGGCTAAGTGATTCATTATCATGTTTTCAAAAGCTCTTGTTTAAATTGTATATTTTCACATCCTTGAGTTGTATATATTTTTGTATTTTTTTTCTTATTTTACCACTTTATTGGGTTATTTAAACAATGAATGAAAAGTAATTAGTGTGTACTTATTCCTTTGAGGATTGATACTCGTTAATTCCCTATGCTATGATTGCAATGAGTATACTTGCTCGTATATGTATTTTGGGATCAATGTTTTAATTAAAATTTGACTAAGGAATGGATTTAAATTTGATGATTTTTATACACTCAAAATTTACGCATTAAGTTTTTGGTGCCATTGCCATGAAACAATATAATGAAAACTTAAATTTTATTAATTTAACCATGTTTATATGTTTATATGTCTATATGGAAATATGTGAATATGTATATATGTTTCTTGTATGTATAGGTGCTATAATTTATTTTCGTGTATACTTGTATTTTGATATCCTTACATGTAATTTCTCTAACTTAATTTGCTAATATATACTAACTCTCTAACTTGTAAATTCTATAATCTTACTATTTTCTATTTTCTATAAACCTTGCCTTTAGTGTATGACCCGATGACCTAAAGCTGACATAGTAGACCTTGATCCTGAGATCGAGAGAACCCTCACAAAGGTAAAAAAGGGTAAAGAAAGACATGGAGGTTAATCAACCCAACAATGGTGGTAATGGTGGAAATAGGAGGATTATGGATGATTTTGTAAAACCCGCAATCTCAGGTACAAGCTTGAGAATTACGAGACCTAGAATATGTTGGAAAGTATGCCCTCTTAGACTAGGTTTCTGATATAAATATCGAATATTTTAATAAAATAATTTATTTTTTAGAAATCATTTGTGAATTTATTTTCTTTATTTGTGCACAATTTTGTTTGGAAAAGACCCATTGTGTTTAAAAAAGTGATTCATGTGAATAGTGATCTTTCACAGTAAGGTATAGATTATGGGTTATTTAAACACATAAACATTTGTTCTTAACCAGTTGATGAGAATGAGAATATCATCATATTTAGGTTATTATGTTATGAATTCCAATGGGGAATGGCTTACCTTTGGTCAGTGAGTAGTCCACTCACTTCATGACATAAGCGTATTTCGAATACGTAGAACATGACCTATAGTAGTGGATTCTTTTAAAGTACTATATGGTAGAAACCTAGACTACTATCGCTATAGCGTGGTCTAGAACTCTACGACTTAAGTATGAGTTGGTGGTCTGACGAAGCTGGAAGCATATACTTTGGTATGCTATAGTTGAGGTTCTATCGTAGGGCCAATATACTTGCATGTTGGGTATGTGTGACTAGTTAGTTAAGACAGACTTGTACAATATAATTTCTATACTATATTGCCCCTTGTGGTTGTTTGAATAACATGACTTAGATGTTTGCTTTAGGGTAACTCCCTTAAAAAGCGAAAACATTCTAGGAAGTCGTGGATCATTGGACTAGAAGCCTATGGATGGTAGATGTCATTTAGAGGGGTGTTAGTACACTTCTTCCTCTCTAAATGCATGACGATGTGTAGAGGGGTATTTTAGTCATTTCACTTGTAGGTCGAAGACTTTGCTAATGCAGCATTATCCTTGGGGTCAATATTTCCTTATGGTGATATTATGAAATATTTAAAATGCAAAATACAGCTATTTATATAGTAGGGGTATCTTGGTCATTTTAGTAGCCAAGGCGATGTGTCTTTTTGGTCTTCGGAATAACCCGTCAGTCCTAATTAATTTTAGGTTGAGGAATTAGTCTCAGTTAAAGAGGGTTTTATTTTATTCAGGAAGCCTAATTTATTATTAGACTGGAATAAAATAAATTAAGAGAAATTTATTATCTGATTTAATTGGTTAATTAATTATTCAAGGTCTAGGTCCAGTTTGAATAATTAAAAAAATTAACCTGGACTTAAATTAGAGAAAAATAATTAATACTTAATTATTTATTGTGTTATTTATTGAATTAAGCCCAATAAATAAATAATTAAAGTTTAATTATTTTTTGATTCGTTTGAGTTCATTAATTATTTATTGGGTTATTTAATTAAGCCCAAGGAATAAATAATTAATGTTTATTATTTTAGACTTTTCGGGTCAAAGAAAAATAATAAATATTATTTTGGCCCAATAGCCTGGACCATAGGATTTTTCTAGATACAGTTCAGTAGAGTTTAGGGTGAAGCCAAAACTCTGTTAATAATATCCGGGGGATATTATTATCAGAATAATTATTTTGGCTTCATGACTCTCGGCTTTTCGGTGGAAAAATTAAATTGCTCTCATGTGACTCTCAGTCTCTCGTACCTTTTCTTTTACTGGCTTTTGGTTTTCGGTTTACATAAGAAGCCAACAAAGCTAACCGAGAAGGGGAGAGTCTGAGGTTTTTCTTCTCAATCCATTTTTCTGTGTTCACCAACAAGCGTTAGGCAGTGGAATATTCTGATAACTGAAGAGCCTAGCATTCATTGCACTGGAGGTGAAGTGGAAGGTTGACAGTTTTTGCACCAGAGGCTTTATCAAACGAGAAGGAGGAAGCTGTCCTCTGCGATTCAATCCACTCTTCCTCAGTCTTTAAGGTTTAAGGCACTGAGAGGTATGGTTTTAGGCTTCCATGCTGCTGCTGTTATTTGTTCATGTTGTTATTTCCTCCATTTTTTGTCTCCCGTGCATGCTCTCTGTTATTTTCAAAACTCACAGAATAGAGGCTAACAATTCTGAAATAAAGCCCAACATAATGCAAATAATCCAAAACATGGTACAATTTGATGGACTACCCGAGTAAGATCCTAATGCCCACCTTACAAGTTTTTTAGAAATTTGTGACACTTTCAAAATAAATGGTGTTTTTGAGGATGCCATCAAACTAAGATTTTTTCCCCTTTTCTTTAAGAGATAGAGCGAAATCTTGGTTAAAATCTATCTACTTGGAATGTATTAGATGGAAAATTTTTGGCCAAATATTTTTCCCTAACTAGAACATCCAAGCTTAGGACTAATATTTTTGCCTTCTAACAATTAGAATCTAAAAAACTTTATGATTGTTGGGAGAGGTTTAAGAATATGCTTAGGAAGTGTCCTCATCAAGTATTTGAGCTAGGCATGTAAATGTAAATCTTTCACAGTGGTTTGAGTTTTGCTACTAGGTAATTAGTTGATGCATCTGTAGGAGGCTCCATTAATTCTAAAACCCCTAAAGAGGTATTTGATTTGATTGAAAATTTAGCAACAAACAAGTATTCTCAGGATAGTTCACGGTTAAGAGCTCGTGTCCATGGAGTACACAAGGTGGACGTAGTAGCAATTTTGGAGGCTAAAATGGAGACACTAACGCCAAAGATGGATCAATTGGTGATGTCTCCTTCCCAAGGGCGGGTAATGCATGTGAGTTGTGATTTTTGTAGGGAAGGGTATCTAAATCATGAGTGCCAACATATAGGGTCATTATAAGAATCGTTAGAACAAGCTGCGTTTGTGGGCAATGGACGACAAGGTAATAATCCCTATAACACCACTTACAACCCGGGTTGGAGGAATCATCATAACGTTTCATAAAATAACCAAAACCAACCTAGGCAAGCTTCTTCTAACTTTGGGACTCAAAGGACTCAACCGCCCTTGCCTTATAACGCCCCACCAGCTAAGCCATTATTAGAGGAGTTGGTTAACCAATTGGTCAGTGGTGTGGAGACACGGTTTTAAGGAGTAGATGCAACCACGAGAAATTTGGAGGCGTCCATGCGCAACCTTGAAAATCAAATTGGACAACAAGCCAAACTCTTTGGAGATCGTCAATTGGGATCACTTCTAGGAAACATTGAGACTAATCCACGTGACCAAGACTATGGAAAAAGATGATTTTTACTACTTTGAGTTTGCGGACATCTCTTTAATTTTTGTGTATTTTCATTCATTTTGTTGTCTTTTTAATTTTTTTTAGAATGAATTCTCTTCATGATTTTGTGTTTTAATTACTGTTTGTGTTCATTTAATTAATTAAAAAAAAGTATTTTGGTTTGTTAGAGCTGACCGGCACTAGGCCAGCACGGCCCGACAGCAATGAAGGTAGAGCAGGCCTAGCACCAGGTCCAGTCCTTAGGCCTGGCGCCAAGCTAGATTGGTCACAACACAAATTTACATTTTTTTTTTGGAAACAATTGAGCATGTTTTCTTTTACTTTAATTTTGAAGCTTACTAAGAGAAGGGATAGTGGTTCATGTTTAACTTAGCTTTGTAATTATGAGCTTTACATTATGCTATGGATGGCATGGCTAGGTGAACATTGTGCTAATGAGCTTTACATTGTTAATTGATAACTATTATGCATTGTAAAGTTGATCATGAATATCAATATTGTGTTTGGGATTGGACAATGGCTATATTTCTTGCAGGTTTGTTGGAGGAGATTGTGTTGTGTTGTGTAACTATCTTGTGGTGTTTTGTGTTGAGGTGGTGGTTGTGTTGAATAGTGAGACGGTTGAGAGTTGTGTTCCATTGTGGTGTAAAGAGTGATCTTGAGGGAGTCATATTTTCTTTTTCCATTACTCTTTGCTCATCATCACCTCTATATGATGTCTAGGAGACCTAGAGGGTTGGCACCGAGAGTTAAGAGAGCTAAAGATACATCTTCATGTACATCTTCTTTCGAGCCTCTACCTACCTAGCTAGTCTACCCAATTCTATGGCCTTACTTGTCAAATTTGGTATCAAAATCACCAACATAACAAGATCATAGTAGAAAAGAGGTATAGACCCTCCTTAGATAATTCCTTGGAGCTTTTCACGATGTTTCGACAACTAGGATGGGAACCTATCATTAGACTGGATGGTACTTATTGTCCTGTGAGAATACGAGAGTTCTATTCCAATATGAGAGACAAGAAGAAAATCAACCTCTAGGTTATTTCTACTATGGTAAAAGGGGTACCCATTGAGTTTGAAAGGGCTAGATTAGCCAAGATTTTGGGAGGGGCCATGGGTAGTTGTAGATCAAAATAACCAAAAGATTATTTATGAGCTTACTTGGGATGTGAGTGCTAAAAGAATAAGTTTGAATATGTAGAGAAAAGGGCAAATAGGTTAATATCGTTACTATTCCAATAATAACCTTGAGGCTCAATTTCGTGCCATAGTCTACATTTTTGCTTTTAGTGTTTATCCTAAGGCTGGTGGTTTCAATGCCGCTCATGATCTACTAAATATGAATTTATTAATTAAAGAATTAATAAATTTAATTATAATTATAATTAATAAATTAATTCTAATTATAGATAGATTTCTTAATTCTATTATAATAGAATTAATTCATATTAGCTACCAATTGACTAGAAAACCTAAAAGGTCACACATAATAAAGGAATTAGTACTCAAGATATTATTTGATAATATTATGGGCTAATTATAAAGTGTTATAAATAAATTGGATAATATTATAATTATTTAAAATCCTTGTGGTTGAATTTTAAACTTGTTATAATTCATGGGTTAAATTACAATTACCAAATCTCAAAGCCCATAATTGGAAAGGAAAAAGAAAGAAGGATACAATGTGCCTCCTAATGCTTCAAAAAAGAAAGAAATAAAATTGGTTCCTAAATTGTTTTGGAAACAAAATTGAGGCGTTCTGGGTTTGCTTGAGGTGGTGAAAAAGGTATATATATGTATATACCGTGTGTAGTGAGGTAAACGGTTGGTTTTTGGGAAAATTCCTTTCGGCCTTCTATTTTTCCGTTTTCTTCTTTTCTGGGAAAATTGTTTTCCCTTCTTCTCTCCAAAAACAAATCCCTAACGTTGCAAAAATTATACCCACTAGCATCTGTTTCTTTGCTTCTTTCTTGAATACAATTCCTTGTGTAGATTACTATTAAAGAATTCATATTCTTAAAATTTGGTGACTTGATTGAATCAACTTTTAAGAGGGATTTGCACAGAAGAAAAATTTTAAAAGCTACGTTTTCGAGGTAACGATTTTTCTTCCCTTTCATAATCTGTTAATTACATATGAGTGATCCTATTGCGTAAATTTCATTTTAATTTTTCGCTGCGTGTAAATTGGTTTGCATGATTGAAATTGAATATCAAACATATCAAGATGTGAGATAATAGATATACTTTCAGTCATTCGAAGAGTAAACAAAGTTTATTTCAAGTAGAGCCGTTTCTCTACTGTCTTCTTCATATACAAAGCCCTCAACTTTTTTCACATACCTTTAGTTGTATTCTTAGAAGCAACTTCTCTTAAAACCTCATTAGAGAGATTTAGAATAATACCTGATCTTACCCTTTTATCCAAATCTTCAAATACCGTTACTGTCATCTCCGCTGACTTCTTCTCTATTCCTTTCAGGGTTAAGTCAACCTCATTTTGAATTAAGATGGCCTCCATTTGGGTTGCCACATGCCGAAACTTACACTCCGATTGAATTTCTCCACTTTAATCTTTGTTATCGTCATTACCACACTGAAACTAGTTTGTTAGAGATAGACCCAGGAACAAATCGATAATAAAGAAATAATAACGAAAATAATATGGAAAAAATTTAAATAATAAGAAAGAAAATAAAAAAAAAGAAACACAACAACTTATGTAATCCGGTCAAATGACTTACAATTACGGATGAAGATGGAACAAAAAACTTCACTATGAAAAAAATAATTTTACAAGCTTTTAAAGAAGTGTTCGTAAGTCATTAAACATCAATAATACAATACAAAACAAGAGATTAAAAAAAAAAAAAAACCCCCAAAAATAACGAAGTTTAAACAAGCTAAAAAATACCTCTTATTGGTGTTGTGGTCCAAGGAACCAAACATGGTCTTACTTTTATAAGGCTGACAGGTGGTGCATAAGGATTTGAAATTTGATGTGGGACATCGGTGTGGAGCTCCAACCGATGTGGGATGGAAGTCAACCTAACGATAATGAGATTTGTCTTATTAGTAGTAATCCTCCCACGCAATCGCCAAGGAAAAAAAAATTAGTCCAATGGATTGGTTTCTTCAATAGCCCACCAACCATGACTAATAAATGAAGTATATTATTGATCTGACAGATTTCCAGGAAATATCTCCTACCCAGAAAGAGAAAAGTAGTAGCACTGAATGGAATAACAAAAGCTTTAGAAGTTCGTGGCGTTAGTGAATTAAGGGAATTTGTCAAATCTCCACCAAAAAGAGCCAAATGGAAAAGGCAGAAGAACAGCCTTTTTTTCAGTTATTTGTTCTTCTACTGGTTTCTTGTTGTTTTGGAGTTTCTATTGGCATAGATAATATTACAATCAGTCAGCCTCTTATAGATTCTCAGACAATAGTCTCCCCAAACCAAACCTTCAAATTATGCTTTTTCAGTCCTGCAAATACCACAAATCGCTATGTGGGAATCATGTATAATGACGTTCCTGTACAGACTGTTATTTGGGTAGCTAACAGAAACAAGCCTCTGAATGATTCTGCTGGAACTTTCACAATCTCAGAAGACGGAAATCTTGTTGTCTTGAATGGGCAGAAAGAGATTTTGTGGTCATCCAATGTTTCAGATTCTGTGAGGAATTCAACCGCACAGCTCTCGGAAACCGGGAATTTAGTCTTGACAGAAAATTACAGCGGAAGAATCATATGGGAAAGTTTTCAGATCCCCGTGGACTCCTTTTTGCGAAGTATGAGGATCAGTACAACTGAGAAATTGACTTCATGGAGTAGTCCTTCTGATCCATCAACCGGAAATTTCTCGGTTGGCCTTGAAACTACTCAAATTACACAGGTTTTCGTTTGGGATAAAAGCAAACCTCGCTGGCGCAGTGGTCCGTGGGAGGGGACTGCTTTTTCTGGGGTACCAGAGATGAATTCTTTTTATTTGAATGGATTTAGTCTTATAAATAGCGGCACAGATTCTCCATATATCACCTATACATATGCAAATGACGGGACATTGATATACCTTCAGTTGACTTCCGACGGATACTTCCAGCAGAAGAACTGGCAAGAAGGGCAAAAAGATTGGAATATTTCATGGTCCACAATACAAAACCAATGTGGTGAGTATGGAAAATGTGGACCCTTTGGAAGTTGTAATTTACAGAATTCACCAATTTGTACATGTTTGAAAGGGTTTCAGCCAAGGGATGATGCTCAATGGAATAGAGGAAACTGGACTGGTGGTTGCATAAGGAGGACTTCCCTGCAGTGTGAGAGAAAAAATTCAACTGGTCAAGAGGGACAACCGGATGGATATTTGAGGCTCACAAGTGTCAAAGTGCCGGATTTTGCTGAGTGGAAAGATGCTACAGATTATGAATGTGGAAGTTACTGCTCGAAGAATTGTTCCTGTATAGCTTATGCCTTTCGTACAGGCATTGGATGTATGCACTGGAGTGATCCCCTAATTGACATACAGCAGTTCTCCTCCGGTGGAGCAGATCTATATATGCGCCTGGCTAATTCTGAACTTGGTAATATACTTCTTCTGCACTGGTATTGATGATGATTTCCGATTGTGTCAGTTTTGAACTTAAGCTGCCATTTTCTTGTGATTGACATTTAGCTTTTGAGCTCCCCTGAATCTGTTCCTTAGTAGGTTATTTCTATATCAGAATAATATTGAGTTTTCTGGAATCAAGCCTATGTCTACTTACCTAGTTAATTCTCTGAAGAGCCTTGACTATTTTTTGACCTGCAGATAATAAAAAGAATAAGACGGCAATTATTGCTAGTATAGCAGTTGTAGGGTTCTTTTCTGTTGCAGTCACTGCATACATTTTCTGGAAGTGGTTGGCTAAACGCAGAGGTAACAACTGAATATTGCTTGTCTTTTCTACAAATGTTGTCATTAATCTTCCTGTAGTTACCAACAATTTGTTTATAAATCAGGAAAAAATAAAGATGATGAGTTCTCGTTGATAGAAGCTGCAAACGTGCATAAAAAAGAAAGCAAAAACACTAGCAGCTTGAAAGACGTTGCATTTGAAGAGCTGCCCTTGTATAGCTATGAAACATTGGCTTATGCAACAGACCATTTCCACTCAAGGAATAAGCTAGGGAAAGGTGGTTTTGGACAAGTCTACATGGTAATCAAATTCTTTAATACTGCTAGTTGCTGAAGAATTGCATGACGCAGTGTTGGTTGTGGAAAAGTTTACTAATCGAGTATCTGCAGGGAAATCTAGCAGACAGCCAGGAAATTGCAGTGAAAAGGCTTTCAAAATCTTCTGGTCAAGGGATTGAGGAGTTTATGAATGAAGTTGTGTTAATTTCTAAACTCCAGCATCGTAATCTTGTTAGGCTCCTGGGCTGCTGTGTTGAAAGAGAAGAAAAAATGCTAATCTACGAATACATGCCAAATGGAAGCTTGGATACCTATCTCTTTGGTTAGTTGATGATAACATATTTTTCATTATTTTTATTCCAATTGACAAATTTATCATTCTAAGGACATCAGTTAAGGAATTGCATACCGTAATAGTTAATTCTTTCATATAGTTTTAACTAGAATTCGTTTTGTCATCAATCTTTTCAGATTCAGCAAAACAAGTTCTACTCAATTGGAGAAGACGGGCGCTCATTGTTGAGGGGATTGGAAGAGGCCTCCTTTATCTTCACAGAGATTCAAGATTGAAAATTATTCACAGAGATCTAAAAGCAAGCAACATTCTCTTGGATGAAAATTTGAATCCAAAAATTTCCGATTTTGGATTGGCAAGGATTTTTGGTGGCAACCAAGATGAAGCTGGTACAAGAAGGGTAGTAGGAACATAGTAAGCACAAACTACTCTTTCAACAATTTTATTCATTCATGGACAATTCTGAATCCTTTTCTTTTTTATCCTCTTTCCTAACGCCATCAATGAACATTATATAACTACAGATTTGTCTATTTTGCACCTAATGATGTGATGCAGTGGCTATATGTCCCCAGAATATGCAATGGAAGGGATATTCTCAGAAAAATCAGATGTCTACAGCTTCGGGGTGCTCTTACTAGAGATAGTAAGTGGAAGGAGAAACACTAGCTTTTCTTACGACGAGAATGAGCTAAGCCTTGTAAGATATGTAAGTTAGCTGCCTGCCTGTTAAATTCCCTGATGCATATATGGTCAAACTCTCTAAACTCAATGCTTCAACATTCTCAGGCCTGGAGATTGTGGAATGAAGGTGAAGCAGTAAAAGTGATCGATCCATCGATTTTTTATCCGAACATTGAGATGGAGATCCTGAGATATGTTCATGTAGGACTACTGTGCGTGCAAGAATTTGCTAAAGATAGACCAAATGTCTCTGCCATACTTTCAATGCTTAATAGTGAAATTTCAGAGCTTCCTTGTCCCAAACTACCAGCTTTTACAGGCAGAGTTGTTTCTTCTGGAAATGAATCCTCTCAGCAAACTGCACATTCTATTAACTCTATGAGTCTTACAATTGTTGAGGCTCGATAGCGCATCTAGTAATGAATGAAGGGTTTAGCCGCTTCTTGCCTATTAGATTACAATAAGTGAGAATAGTTTATACATGCAATTTTTGTTTATGTACATTGTGTAATTGATAATGTAAAAAATAGAAAATTAGTTTATTTGGTCTTTAAAATTTAAGGCTTATAATGTTTTTATCTTTAATAATTTCCCTAATGAAATTATAATCTTTTAAGTGGTTTATAACTCTTTTTTTTTTTTTGGTAAAAATTCCTGCAATAAAATAATTACTTCAATTGTGCATGATTAACTGATATATTTACTTTTTTCTTAAAAGAAAAATCACGTCCAGTGGGATTGACTTCTTCTAATATAACAGAAAAGAGAGTTGATGTTTACTTAATAAATTTTAATTTCATTTGGGATTAGAAAAAACTATTAAAGACGAAAACATTACAAACTTCTAGACTTTAAGGATCAAATAAATTAATTTTTTATAAAAAAATTTGTTTACTCATTCTTTTACTATATATTTAATTCTATATATGTGAAATTGCTCTTTTCAACTTATAAATCACTACACTAATCTCATAATTAATAAGTGAGATCCCATTTTGATATTCTACTACTGGCCAAAAGCTCAATAATTTTACAAGCTACCTCCGTGAAGTGTATACATAAAAGATTGGATAGGACAATTTGGTGTAACAGCATTTGAGAACAACAAAGAGAATTAATAAGAATGGGGGATTGGAGATTTTTTGGGATGCTGACTTTCGAAAATAGAAAATTTCTGAATTCTGAAAAAAAATAAAATAAATTAGTGTATCTTGATGTAATTGGATTGGGATTTTTTCCTATTCAAAACTTTAATTTAATTAAAATAATTATAATTTAAGTAAATTTTTATTTTTTAAAAAATATTGTACAACACATCATTTTTTTTAGCCATTCTATCTTAGCTTAAATTTTATAAATTTTATTATATTTAAATAAATTTATTTTAAAATAATTACTATCCAAATATACTTTTAATTGAATATTTTTTTAATATATCCGCTGCACACAATGTTTTGGTGTAACAAGCTAAGAAACAAATCATACTAGTTTCCTAATCATTTCTATGTCAGTCTAGTATCTCGTGCGTTTCTTCTACTATAGGCTGCAAACGCGTTGATGTTGCCGCCTTTGCAGAATTCCATTTCCCCTAATAGGGTTCCCTTCGCTTCCTTTTCTTCACTATTTCTTTCAGTCCCCACATCTCTCCTTCTGTATGTGTCTTTGTATTCCATTGTTAAGTTCTTGACACATAGCAGTGTGATTATATGGCATCAACAATCAAGCAAATTCTTGCTCCGAAATGATCTCAGTGGAAGACATTTGAAGCCCTTTAAAGAAACAAGAAATTGAAAACTTAAAATTCAAGAAACAGTTGATTATTTGGTGAAGTGAAGCCGTGAAGATGTTGGAGATTTTCTTTAAGTCCATTATTTGCTTTTATGCTCTGGATTTTATCTGTTTTAACACTTTGGATTTTGTCTATAACTTGAATGCTTTGTGCTTCTTGGATGGAAGGGGTTAGCTTAAAGCAATAGAGGAACCCATGTTTTCTGTAGTTGGGCGGTGGAATTTGGTTTACAGCAATGGTAGAGAACGATGGGTTAGCTTAGACAATAGAAGAACCCATTTTCCTTTGGTTAAGCGGTGGAATTTGCTTGACGGTAGCGGTAAAGAATGATTGACTGTGAGAGATCTGTTTTCATTATTTTTTCAATTCCATGTGGAGTCTTTGACTCTTTAAAGTTGTGACAATATGATAGATTTGCGGCACTACATCATCCAATCTAACTGGTGCAGTGGATGCGTTGAATTTTTCTTTTTTCAATTAAGGACCTCAAAGTATAAAGGTCCTAATTTAATTGGTAAAGTTAACAAAAATCCACCAATCAATTGCTTCTATACACTTGTGTTTAGAGAATGATGATATCTCTATTTTGAATGAATAGATTGGAATGGCAATAGGCCAGGTCAAGTTACGGATTAGAAATTTCAATTCTGTGTAAGTATACTTCCATTTTTAGTCTGTTCTTAACACATAAAAAGATGCGGATTTGACCTATTAGGGACAAAATAATTTTTGATTCCGATCTAGTGGGGAAGTGAAAATCCAGCTGGGTCAACCCTATAAAAAAAAAATAGGTTTGTATAAAAGCAAAAGCACAGTCTCAAGTGAATTTAACACTATAAGCAATCGGATCTCTTCTAACCCAACATGATCAATGAGCATAGAAATAAATGGGCAAACAATTTAAAAAGAACATAAAAATTTATGCTAAAATTTTCACATGCTTACACAAAAGACATACCCAATTCAATTCAAGTCCTAGTACTCAAAGTCCCCCATCCCCACCAACCCCTCTCCCCCACCCACCCCCCCCCAAAAAAAATAAAAGAAAAAACAACCCAAAGTCCTGCTATTACAAATTCTTACTAATGCTAAGTTTAGTTCGCAAAGAGGAGGGGCAGGGAAAAGGGAAGGAAGAGTGGTACATTTTACTTCCACCAGGGGAAGAAAATGTAATTATTTTCATCCTGATTGGTTAGAGTATAAGAGAAGTAAATATAATTTACTTCTCATTATTTGGTTGTAAGGTATGTAGAAAAGAAAAAATCAAGAAGAGTTCAAAATGACCAACATTTCATTTGGAAGATTAAGGGAACAAATGGAAAAGGAATGGAGATCAAATGAGTAGGGATTGATAGTACAACAAAACAGGAGAGGCTGCACAGAGCAGACCTGGCGCCGGCCCAGAACGATGGACCTGGCGTTGGCCTGGATTTGACTCGGTTCTGTCCAAGCGACAGAACCGAGCTGGCACCGGCTACGTGTGCTAGAGCCAGTGCCGACCTTGTTTTACTTTCCAATTCGTCCGATTCGGAAGGGAAGAAAAAGCTTACGTGCACTATAAGAAAACAGAGAATTAGCGAGAGACATTTCCCTCGCTAATCCGTCGCTAAATCAAATTAGCGACGGATTAGCGAGGGAAAATTCTCCCACTAATTTCCTCCTCGCAGAGGCAAAAATTTGCGACGGATTCAAAAAACCGTCGCAAATAGCGACGGATTAGTGAGGTATTTTTCAAGTAGTCAATGACTTCAGCAATGGATTTTTGAAACGGATCTGCGAGGGATTTTTATTTTCCGTCGCTAATCCCTTTCTATTTAGAAAGGGATCAGCCACGGAATATTTTACTAATTAATAAAAGTTGGAAATTTCCGTTGCTAATGCCAAGCTAATTTGCGAGGGATTAACGACGGATATTTTCTTTTTATTGTTTTGATATTAGTTGTCCGTCGCTAATCCCAAACTAATTTGCGAGGGATTAGCGATGGAAAATGACCTTTTTAATGTTACGGTTTAAGTTTTTCGTCGCTAATCCCCCGCTAATTTGCGAGGGATTAGCGACGGAAAATTTCTTTTCAATGTTTTGATGTAAATGTCCGTCGCTAATCCCAAGCTAATTTGTAAGGGATTAGCGACGGAATATTTCTTTTTCTGTTACGATTTAAGTGATCCGTCGCTAATCCCAAGCTAATTTGTGAGGGATTAGCGACGGAATATTTCCTTTTCTGTTACGATTTAAGTGATCCGTCGCTAATCCCAAGGTAATTTGCGTGAGATTAGCGACGGATCCTCAATTTAACTTCCTTAACCCCTCACTAATCCCTCGCTAGTAATATATAATTTTAAAATATTTTTAAAAAATGTTTAAAAAATGCCTTGTAATTGAAGAAAATTCATTTATGAAAATAATGCAAAATTTAATTAGATTAAAAAAACCACCAAATAGTCATTATTAATAGATATAATAATGACAAATGTGAATAATACATAAAAATGTTGTCTAAAAATCTTAAATAAATATAATGATGAAAACATATGAATAATACATAAAAATGTAGTGTATATATCCTAACTACGAAGCAGGAATCGGTGTGGATGCTGGAGCCGACGGAGGGGGTGGGGGTGGATCGGAAGGGCTTGGCTGATGATCTGGATGTGAATCTGGAGGACTGATGACGAAGTCCTCCTCATCCTCAGCATCATCCTCCTGAACAGCTAGCATCGGCGGTGGCGGAGAAAGATTCAAATTCTAAGACATAAGCGTCAAGTACTCAGTCAAGCTTTGGCTGTAGCTCCGATATACCTGTACCTGATGCTCAACTCTCTCTCGCCTCCTCCTCTCAGTGTGTAACTTTCTCTGTAGCTGGTTCACATCCAACGAGGTAGAAGAAGTCGATGACTCAGATGAAGCTGGATGTCGTAACCTCCGCCTCACCCTCGCAGACTCGGAGCCCAATCCATATATGTGTCCCTTCTTGGACGCTCTGTCATCTACTTCGACGAACAGCGTCTTCTCGTCGGGCACCCGACTCGGTGCGACCGTGCTCGTAGAATCAGTCGGGGAACCCGACTGCGTGTGACGCTCAATAATAGCAGTAACAGTATTCTGTCAAATTTGGGGCAAGAAAACACGCATAAAATATTTAAAATTAGCGATCAAAATATAAATAATATTAAACTTAAAAACGTTTAAGATTGTGTATTCTTACCGGCGTGTTGCGCGATTGATCACTGACATATTGGCCCTTTCTCGGCCCGTCCTGGAATGTATGGGTGCGTCTGAAGAGGTCGACGTAGCTAAAGTCAGGACCTAACTATCTCCGCTATCATTGTAACAAGAAATGACTAGATGTTAGCTTTTATGAATGATTAAATGTGAAATAGCAGATATACCAAACAGTAAAAATTACTCCCTTACCATCCGTTCCTCATGCTCAGTAAAAGAAATAGATCCTGCTGTGTGGGACGCCTGACCAGTGGATCTGTTCCGCTTAGCAGCGAAAGAGATACGCTGCCACCTATCGGACCCCCAATACTCCGATAGAGTAGCCCAATGGTCTGGGGAAATCCACTTGGGGCAGCTACCCCCATGCTTTTTCCGAGCCTTGGACAATGCATCCGAAGGTCTAGCCTTACACTTCTTCTCCCAATTAGCCCGGATCTGTGCGGCATGCTCGAGGCGCCAATAGAAGGAAGACTGCAAAATCAAAGTAGCTGTTACAAGTAATTACAAATAAGAAAACATATTAAAAATAATAAAAAGACTACAAGTAATAATTACAAATCGAACTCACACTCCAAAGATCGAACCACATGTTCCGAACATCAATCGGAACCTGTGAGAAGGTAGCATAGGCTCCAGTGTAATGTCGCCTAAAAATCTCAACAATCTCGCTCACACATCGAATCGAATGTGTGAACCTGTTCCGAGAAAATAGATCTTGTAATATTAGACAAGTTATAATTTTGAAAATTTAGAAAAGCGTATAATAAGTAATTATGTAGCCGACTTACGAGTCACTAACTGGCTCAATCAACAGTCGCATGTCGTCAGTAGATGGAGCGCCAACTATGGACCCTGAAGAACCCGGGATTGGGGTAGGGGCCTGCTCTGATCGGGCCGCTTCCAGAGGCAATGGCTGTGGAGCAGGTATACGTGGGGCGATGCTCGGGGACGGTGTCTCATCCGCCCTCAACGACTCACGAGTCGCTGACCGATCGTCGGGTGAGGCATCGGAAGACATATGTATCTGGAATTATTTAAATACATAAAAATTGTCATATTTTGGGAGAAGAAAAAGATAATAAATTTAAAAGTATAAAGTAAAGTAAAACGCTTGTAATGTAACGATAGCAGAATTACTAATTATATTTATACTTTAGTTAAACTTGAACCTAGTCTATGGACTTCTGTCATCATCGGATGAGTAGCCTTCCACATCGTCGTCTGTAGAGGATCCTGTCTCCCATTCTTCTTCCTTGGCATCGTTTTCGTTGTTTGGTTGTGCTTCCTCTATCATTAAACCCGAATCTATAAAATCGATTGTATTTCCAATACCGGACTCATCTACTAATCATCCAAAGTTGTCATCCTCAACACGTACATTGATTGCCTACGCATCATCTACTTCCTCTTGATATGGTGCCTTGACAACGGGTGCATCAATAACATGTCGAGCTTTTATTTTACAAACAGTTACCTAATTAGATTTTGATCTTTTGCTCCCCGGGTAGGATATGAAATACACTTGAGTTGCTTGTTGAGCTAACACAAAGGGGTCATATTTTGGGTAATTCTTCTTACAGTTGATGTCAACAAGTTTGTAGTGAGGATGAATTTTAACCCCCCGATTTAGCGTTGGATCAAACCAATCACACTTGAATAGGACAACTTTTAAACAAGGAGTTCCAAGGAACTGAAGTTTGACAATCTCCTTCAACACTCCATAATAATCTTTGGCACTATCTCCGTCGCCTTTAACACAAACTCCGCTGTTAATTATTTTTTTTCCGAATGACCGATCATGTGTATGGAACCTAAAACCATTTATGAAGTAGCCATGGAAGTATTTCACTTGTCTCGAAGGTCCCCAGGCCAAGCTTTTTAAGTGTTGTTCAGTCACTTGATTTTGTGGATCATGAACCTAACAAAAACAAAGCGTTAATGCACCTTCGATATCAATGTAATTTATTTTAAAGTCTCATTTTGGATGTGTTCAACTCACATAAGTCCTAAACCATCCTACAAACTCCGACTCTATTCTCCTATCGACTTCAGGGTCTGTTATACTCGGCTTATACAACTGCAAGTCATTTTTGAATTTCCTAAAACGACCAAAATAAACACATAATTAAGGATACTCGTTCAAAGTATTGCCGTATAAAATCTAGCAATGTAAGGCAATAGCAGTATACTTACGTAATGTATGGTTGAACTTCTTCACAGTTTAGGTATATGTAATTTGTGGCAGCCTTAAATTCATCCGGGGTAAGATACCTATTGTGAATACTTCCCAAAGCCCTCCCTGGAATGGCGCATATAGAAAACACAGTGTCATTTGAGTTTGTATCATGAACGCCCTCATCATTCCTAGCCGTAGCAGTATGTCGAGTCTACAAATGTGTTTCAAAATAATAGGAGAAGAATGTAGATGCCTCTTCAACTAAGTAAGCATTGCAAATTAATCCCTCTACTCTCACCTTATTTTTAACTTTGGTCTTCAAATGATATAAGAACCTAATGCATTTTTTACAGTTAGAACTGATTCACATAGTAGATGTATATATAGATATAATAATACACAATATTTTACCGCTCGAATGGATACATCCATCTATATTGAACAGGGCCACCAACCCTGGCCTCGTATGGCAGGTGGACCATAAGGTGCTCCATCACGTCAAAGAAGTTGGGTGGGAAGATCTTTTCCAACTTACACATGAGTAGGGCAATATTATCTTCCAGTTGCTTCATATGGGTTGTGGAAAGTTTAGGTGAACATAAGTCACGATAAAAGAGACTGACTTCTGCTAAAACGTTCTAAATTGACTCCGGGAGTAATTCTTTAAATGCAGTTGGAAGCAATCTTTCCATAAACACATGGCAGTCATGGCTTTTCATACCTGACATTTTCAGCTCATTCAAATCAACACACCTGCTTAAATTCGAAACATATCCATCCGGAAGTCGCAAATCTCTAACCCACTCTAGTAGAAGTCTCTTTTGTTCGGGTGTAATAGAGTATTTAGCCTTTGGCATTAATGTCCTCCCGTCACCCAAGCCAATCACGTGTAATTCAGGTCTATCACAATATACCAACAGATCACGTCGCGCCTTCACATTATCCTTTGTTTTTCCCTTTACATTCATGACTGTGTTAAAGACATTATCGAACACATTTTTTTTAATTGTACATCACATCCATGTTATGACGGATTAAGTGTGTTCTCCAATACGACAAATCCCAAAAGATACTCCTTTTGACCCAATTATGGTAGATGCCTCTGCCATCATCCCTACCAAGCTCCACATCTGTCTCAGTTATTTTTGGTAAATGGCACACTCTATCCCACATACCATCTCCAAAAGCGCGTTGTACAGGGTGTGCTGTCTCGCGACCTTTATCCTTCCTGAAAGACCTAGCTTCTCTCCTGTATGGATGATCTAAAGGCAAGAAGTGCCGGTGGCAGTCAAACCAAGAATGTTTACCTCCATTTTGCAAGTGAAATGATTTTATTTGCTCCATGCAATATGGACATGCTAATCTACTAGCTGTGCTCCAACCACTTAGCATCCCATATGCCGGGAAGTCGTTTATTGTTCAAAGAAGTGCTGCTCATAGACAGAAGTTCTGTTTCTTTGAAATATCATATATAGAGACTCCTCTAATCCACATCATCCTTAATTCATCTACCAAAGGTTGTAGATAGATATCAATTTTATGCTTCGGATTCCTAGGGCCCGGGACAATAACGGTAAAAAACATAAATGGATCCCTCATGCACATCGACGGAGGTAAATTATATAGAGTAACAATAACAGGCCAACAAGAGTATTATTTTCCCGACATTCCAAATGGTGAAAATCCATCTATGCATAACCCAAGACGCATATTACGAACTTCAGTTGCAAATTCAAGATGACTACGGTCGAAGTGTTTCCAATCTTCACCATCGCGTGGATGGCTCATAACGTCCTCTTCCGGTTGACTCTCTGCATGCCATCTCATGTGCTCTGCTGTTGTGAAGGATGCAAATAGTCTCTGCAGTCTGGGTGTTAATGGGAAGTAATATATTTTCTTGAAAGGAACGTCTTTCTGTTGTTTGTCCTTTCCTACTTTCCTTTTAGCCAAATATCTGCCATGGCCACAGAATTTGCAGTCCCTCCTAGCACTGTCGTCCTTCCAATAGAGCATGCATCCACTTGGGTAGACATCTATCTTCTGAACAGGTAGCCCTAGACCAGATACCAACTTCTTTGTTTGATGGAAGTCATCCGGGAGCTTATTACTACTTGGTAATACCTCCTTCATCAATTGCATCACCTAATTAAAGCATTTCTCCGACACGTTGTTTTCAGATTTAATATTCAAAAGTCGAGAAACAACTGATAACGTACTGTGATTCTTGCATCCATCCCATATCGGAGTTTCTGAAGCTCGCAGCATGTCATAAAATTTTTGCACATCCGAGTTTGGTGGTTCCTCAACATTCTCCGATGATGAAGGTCCAATTAGAAATTGATATCCAACTGCATCAATCACCATATCTCGATACGGATTGTTAGAGCTTGACTCGACTGCAGTCGTACAAGTGCCGGTTATTGATCTAGATGGCGACAGATTAATACCCTCACCATGACTAGTCCATCTTCGGTTGTTAGCAACAAACCCAAATCTATACAAGTGCAGCTCCACTTCATCTGGGGAAAGGTACGCCTTGTTTTTACACTTTCCACACGGATACCTTATAACTGAGGCTGAACCAGTTGACAAACAATATGCAATGAATCACTTGACCCCTTATTCAAACTCAAATGTAATTCCTTTAGTCCCCTGTACGTGTCTTCTATACATCCAACCACGATCATCCATCTATATTTAGGCCATAACCATGTAGCTTATTAGCACGTGTATAATTCGAATGAAGAACAATGGTAGATTGTGATGGTCGAGGACCCTAGTATACTCGCTATGAATTATGGAAGAAAGATTGAATAATGATACAGAAGAAATACTATCAGCTATCGAGTTGTGCATTCTAAATCCTTTAAAAAAAATCTGGCATAGTTTCCCCTATAACTCGAAGATTTTCTAGGCACAAAGCCACCTTAATTCACCCAACATTCATTGTAAAAAACACACAATCCCAGAGTCATTAATCAATAAAATAAAATGTTCCACACAAGAAAGCTAAAACAAGCAAAATAGTTCTCTTTATCAAGTAGAGTAATACATATCAAAATGTGGCTCACCATGCATAGATCAACTTCACAATGAAAAGAACATATGGAAATACAATAGGTAAGAATCAATAAGAATATCTTGGCATGCCACCTCAATTTAAAAAAAAAAAAATTGACAGAGTTTCCCCTATAAGTTGAACGTTTTCCAGGCACAAGGCCACCACAATTTACACAACATTCATTGTAAAAAATTCAAGACGATAAAGTATTCTACACAAGAAAGCTAAAATAAGAAATGAACATCGAGACCCTAGAATAATTAGGGAATTTCTTATGTCTTAAGTAATCTAAAGCACTTAGCGACAAAGCTTAATTAACTCTATAAGGCATCCTATCAAAAAATCTAATAATCTACTGAAAGTATCCACAATCCACTTAGCATAGGTTTCTCCTATTTCCTCATTAATGCTAATGGACAGACAAAGCCTTAATTAACATGCAAACACTAATTAGTCACACAAACCCTAATAAACAATGCAACTCTAATTATTTCACTTAATCAAGCAGCACTTATACTAATTTTTACAATATAGTTATCTCCCCAAGTTTCCCACAAAAGGACTCAAATAATCTTTACATAATGCCTCGGGTGAACAGTAATATGTTTTGCTCAGTCAAATTTAAAAATACATAACTCACAAATTATAGCATATTTTCGATGATTCATTTTCTAAAATTTCCCTAACATCTTGAAGTTTCTGCAATCCAAAGCTCAAGAGAAAACTCAGTCAGAAAATGGGATTTTGGGGGTTTTAAATATGGACATCTGTACAGGGGTTCCTGTACAGATTTCATTGTTTTGATATAAAGACCACTAAGTTGAGTTTGCTTCACTTAACTCATGCAAAATTTACACCACAATAATCTTAACACCTTATACAATTCTCAAGGACTCAAGATTAATCAAGCCATCAACAAACACTCAACTCAAAATCAAGACCCAATTCAGCTCCAACACAAACATTCTTGACAATACTCCATTATTTCTACAACAATACTCTTTACCATTTTGTAAGAGAACACCTGAGATGAAAATTAAATTAAGCTAGTAATGGCACATCCTTATGCACTTTGAATTTCATAATAGTTTTTTTGCGTTTTCTTTTCAAAATTCCAATCCTTGAAGCTAGTATTTTGACTAAAATAAGGTAATGCATTTGTACAACTTAAAACCAACACTGGGATCAAACAAGCAAGTTTTAGATCATCTTGCTAACATAAAAAACCATCATTCAGTATAGAAATCTAGAATTAAGGGAATATTAGTTGTCTTGATTTTTCACTTCAGATAAATCCTTTATCTAAATCATATAATAATTCATAGTTACAATATGTCCCAATATATGGTATAATCAACATCATTCAAATCAGTCGCTTGTTCTAGTAAGTGGGAGAGAGAGAGACTGAGAGAGATATATAAGATGCTAGAGAAAAGTTTCTGTTTTGTGTGTGTATGGATGATGGTTGAATGATAGTGTTAGGGAGTGTGTTTCAGTTTTCCTAGAGTAACGGATGAATGTTGTTCTTGTGTTGTTTTGATGCTTTGGTTGTTTGTGTTCGTGAGGATGATAGAGAGAGTGTTTGAAAAAAATCTTGTTTCAGTTTTATGCAAGAATAAGAGTGTGCTCTTGCTTGGGAAATTTCGTGTGTGTGTGTGTGCTTGTGTTGGCCAATAATATGAGTAGGAAGGGCAAGGATTTCAGTTAGCTAGAGTAGGATTAGGATAATCAAACTCCAAAAGATATGATAAGGATTTGACTTATCAAAGATAATAGGATAAAGGTGAGTGTTTGAAGGAGTAAGAACTCCTCCTTAGTTTCGGTCATCTTGAATATAGGTGGAAGAAAAATGCAACTTCTCTTCTTCTCTTGGATGGGCAAAAATTGAAGAAGAAAGGAGGATTTTGATGGCCAAATTGTGAAGAGGAAAATAAGAAAATGGAGTTTAATTTGTGCTTAGAATAAATTCTGGTTAACATAAGATATTATGGGATTTATTTGAATAGCATTATCTACTATCTATAAAAGTTCTTGTTGAGCTAATATAGCTCCAAGAGTGGCAGCCCTTAAGCTGCAATTTTCTAGAAAATTTCCTCTATAAAAGATAAAATAGATTTTAATATAGATAATTAAACATTTTCAAAAGATAAAACCTGTATTTTTATCCTAATATCCTAGAATTAAATTAAAATGACCTTAGCTCACTAAACTACTGGCTGGAATTTTATTCCAGCTTTTCTTTTTCACTAAAATCCATGAAATAAGAAGGTGTAAGATATATATATCCAGCTTAAGGGAAACTTATCCCAAAATATTTTTTAAACAATTAGCAGAAAAAATAAGTTCATTCCAACCCATAATACTCAGAAATTTTGCAAAGTTTATTATGTAATCAAATAGCTTCATTAAGTGATTAAACCAGAATTCCCTGGTCATGCCCATGCTTTGCTCAAGCTATTTCTTTCATTTCTTCTACACAACATATATCATATAGCCAATCCAAACTCTTCTTTAGCACCTGTATAAGTGTGGTTTAAGTCTTTTTTCAATCCAATGTCTTTGGACACATCAAAATAGAGTACGTATAATGGAGGCCAAAATTAACATTTTCTGTAAACGGCTTTAGTATTCCATGGCTTAATGCATTAAATTGCATCACAAGCTACTGAATTCCAATTCCTTTACCTTCCTAATATATTTAGACATGATTAGGAGCCCTTGGTTCAGTTCATATCCTGATACATACATCAATTAACAGCTTTCAAGTGAGAAGCAAAATCAGCACAAAAAATTTTTCCTTAACAAACACTGGCATAGACAACTTTCATTTATCATTTTCACTCAGATGAACACATATCACTATTGCTCCTTTTTCACCACAACAAAACACACCAATTGAAGCCTTCAAAGGACCGAAACATCCCTATACAGCCAGCTCAAACAACAACAACAAGCGGCTTGCAAAAGAGAAAATTCCTCCCCATGAACATACATTATTTTAGCAATTTTCTTCAATAGAAACAGTTTCAAACGAAAGCTCTTGATACATAGCTGACACAAAAATTAAACACTTAAATACCCCATATTCTTGTTAAGAGAAACCAAAACCTTGTTAAAAAAAAAAAGGTTGTTATACATATTCTCATTCTTTGGGAAAATATCAACCAATGCTTAATAATCATGATCATAAAGATTCATTTTTCCATTTAAAGCTTAGCATGAAACAAAATCATTTTGTTTAGGAAAACCATAACTTCATAACTTATTACTTGAACAAAATTCTAACAATTTTACTTGAACAAAATTCTAACCTAAAGCTTAGCATGAAACAAAAATGTGGAATTCATAACTTCTCATTCATCCATTAAATCCACTGGAACAATGCATTAACTTATTACTTGAACAAAATTCTACATTTTTTATTCCAAGACATGCCCTATTATGTTTCGCATAACTTTGATCCACAAGTCCAAATGACCTCATATTTGTACCAAAAATACTCTTAAGGCCATTAGCTACAAAACCATAAGGTTATTATAGGCAGATCTCCATCATAACATCATCAAAGCAACATGATTTTAGCCATGAAAGGAACAAAACTAGCATGGTTTATACGCAACAAAAATTACAGCCTTGAACAAAGCATATTAATGCTATAATTTTCCACAGTCACAACTTGTTTTTTCCATTTCTTCTCTAGTTCATTTTTCTCCCACAATTATAGCCGTGATCAATGCATTATAACCCCTTCAAAGTACCTCCAAATATCACAAAAATCACATCAAAACAACCCCCAAAGTAACTGGCACAACGCTTGAACAAAATATCATCACAACTCCATATCATCATAAATCACTATAGCTAGTCTATGCTTGTTTCTATGAAAAAATTCATGTCATAATGATCACCAAAAGCTATAGAATAACTTTAACTTTTGAAGGAAGTTGTTATAACTTGTGAGTGTTGATTTCTATCTTGAATTACCTCAAGCTTCTTCTTCCTTTTCTCTTCTCTACCTCATGGTTTCTCCCTCTCTCTTGCTTCCTTTTTATTTCTCTTTCTTCCTTCCTTTTCCTTTCTTTCAATAGGTTATTTTCTTTCTTGTTCTCCACTACCATTTGCTTCATTTTTAATGTCTTTTATGTGTCCAATTTTGGCATGTGATCAATTGAAGCAAATGTTATTTTTGACTACTTTTTGGAACATTGTAGATTTTTTTAGAGACGGAACATTGTAAATTCCCATCCACATTTAACTGAACCTATTTGGAAATCTTTTTATTTACCAAGAACATTTAACTACAGGGGATACAAATTCCAGTTGGAAGGATAAGCACCCAGCTCAAAGACTTCCACTTGGAAGGACAAGCATTTACCAAAACAACGCCCAAAGGGCAAGACTTGCTGCAGCATGAACCAGTTGCAATGCAAGATAAAAAGACAAATTCAGAAACTGGAAACAAAGACGGCCACATATGTAGAAAGGAAGGAATAGGCCAAAACATCCTAAAACAGCCATGGTTTTTCTTCGAAACCCACCCAAAAAAAAGTATGAAGAAATTTGTTCCTTCGCCCCCCCCCCCCACCCAGTAGCAGTAGAAACTGGCATTGAGTTGATGAGACCGTGAGTTCAACAGTAAGGGTAACGAAATTAAACAGCACCAATCAATGAAGGAACAATGATACCTTAAAGAAGCAGTGACAATATTAGCTCTGCTAGGTGATTGTGCAGGTCGAGCTACTACCGATCGATCACTGGATGGAAGCTTGCTCAAGGTCACGTCGCGGTGGCAGTGGATGTCCCTCGCTACTGTGTTGAGATAATGTCACCGGTGGGTCAGTGGATGGAAAGGATTGGAAGGGATTTAAGAGGGATTAGCCGGAGAAAAGGGAAGAAGATAGGTGGAGAAGACAACAAAGAGAAAGAAGAAGCCGGGTGTGGGGAAGACACAACGCAGATGTATTAGTCGTGTGGATTTACGAGGGACATTTCCATCGCTAATCCCTCGCTAATAGTGAGGGATTAGCGATGGAAACTAAAAAAAATAAACATATCCCTCGCTAATCCCTCACAAAATAGTGTGCGATTAGAGAGGGATTATTCAGAGACGGATTAGCGACGATCAACCGACGCGTGCCTTTCTGATCCCTCGCTAATTGCGTTGTATTAGAAAGAGATTAGCGATGGATTTTTTGAATTTCAAATTCCGCTCTAAATTTTCTGCCCTCGGTAATCCCTCTCAAATCCCTCGCTGCTATATTCTGTTGCTAATCCGTCGCTAGTTTACAACATTTTCCTTACCTTTTTCAATACTCTGCTGGGAAAACATATTTATTTCTATAAACACTTAGCTACTTCCTACTTAGCTACGGATTAAGAGCATGAAATATTTCACCAGTGAACAATTCTAAATATTCATCATGGTGTTTGTTTAGATTTAATTAACATCTATGTTGTTACGCTTACTAATATATAAAAATTTTAAGTAGTATTGGTGTGATTTCATTTCCCAAAATTGTATTTATTACCCTAATCAAATGTAATAAAACGTAATATATAGAACTTCGATTGTGCATGTAAACTCTCGTTTTCATTTTCCAAAATTGTATTTATTACCCTAATCAAATGTAATAAACGTAAGATATTGAACTTCGATTATGCACGTAAACTCTCGTAGTAATTAAATGTGTGTTCATATTGCATAATTAAACATTGACCATATGATCAATGCATCAAATATATATATATATATATATATATATATGTATGTATATATGCATATAAAGTTATCAATGTATCATATATATACTATACATAACGAATTTGTACAGAGTTATAATGTATGCATATCATTTAATTATAATTTATACTTCGTAACTTGTTGATGGTAGTTAATCCTCCAATGAATGCAAATACATTAGTTATAATTCAATAAATAATGAAGAAATACGTATTTGTAAGGATATTACATAAAAAAATGTACCACACACAAAAGTATCGTGAGGAAAAAATTTTGAGGATCCACAAAATGGGGAATCCCTCGCAAATTCCTAAGAAATTAGTGAGGGAATTCAGCGACGGATTAGTGAGGGATATTAATATCCCTCGCAAATAAAACTCCAATCCGTTGCAAATCAGGCATTGAATTGCGACGGAACTATCAGTCGCTAATCCCTCGCAAATTAGCGTGGGATTAGCTTGGGTCTTGTCGCAAATCAGAAGTTAAAAATTTACAATGAATATTAAGTAAAAAATAAAAAATCCGTTGCAAATCCCTATCAAATTTGCGACGGATTAGATGGGAAATTTATATCACTTGCTAATTTGAAAGGGATTGTTGTTAATGCTTATCCGTCGCTAATCAGCTAGGGATTAGCGACGGAAAGTCAATCTGTGTGCCTAACTCATTTATCCCTCGCTAATCCCTCGCAAATTTAGCGAGGGATTTTTCCCTCGCTAATTTCTACTTTTCTTGTAGTGGTGGAAGGGATCCAATTATTCCCTTCACAAATGCTTCTCATCTTCTAATCATTCCAACCAAACGAGGCAAATCGTGTATTTACCTCCTGTTTTACTTCCCCTCTCATTTTCCTTCCCACTTTCACTCAAACCAAACTTACTCTAAGTTACTATACCAAACCTCGTCCCACTCGAACCAAACTTACCCTAAGTCACTCGAACCAAAGTGTTAAGTTCATCTCTGACACAGTCCTGCTACTGGTCTTTGTCAGTCTTTTTTTCTTTTTTTTTTTCCTCATTGAATTTTACAATTTCCTTTCTTTTCTCGGTTGTGTAATGCTTTATTAATATCTTCCAATAATACTATTATAGAGGTAAACCATAACTAAATTCTCGCTCCTCTAATCTCAATTCCAAACTCCATTACACATCTAAAAAATAAAATTGTTCTAACATTTGGTATAGATTCTAGAAGATGCATATGTTCAAATATTTGTTAAAGACAAAATCTTGAACGATTATAGCACCCAGAAAAAAAAAATTCTAAAGACATTACATTTCACAAAAACTTAGTTGATGATTAAGTGAAGATCAACTCATGCGTGAGAGGAGGGAGCCGCTAATCAGCAGTGGTGGCAAAGGCTAGAGTGAGGAGAGAGTGAGAGCCAACGAGTTTGAGGACAATTGTGATGAAGTTTGAGACTTTGAGGAGTGAGAAGCGTCGCGACAAGAATGAAGCTAGGGTTTTACACTTTTACTTTTCCTTTTTAAAGTTTCTTATTAAAAAAATGTGTTGTAATATGAAAACATCACCTTCTTTCCTTTTTATTGATATATATTTACATAAGAATTATGTATATTTATATTATATATATATAAAAAATAATTATTACTTATCCTTTAAGACAATATATCTTAATTTTTATGAATATGGGTCTTATGCAACCGAATGTAGTATCAATTTAGATTAGTTCATAGGATTAGATAATAATAGATTCTTTTCTTTCTCTATTTTTTTGCTATTTCTCTACTTTGCAATTTTATTATTTTTATTAGATTAACAATTCTATTTTAAATTAAATTTACAGTACACAAGTACCTGTTCAGGCAATTAAAATTAAAATCACCTCCAAAATTAATTGTTTATCATACCAAAGCAAATATCTAGTCACAGTGACAATGTACATCATCACTTTTCTTTAATCAAACTATTTAATATAAATGTCTTTCTATATATATATATATATATATATATATATATATATATATATATTTATATTTATATTTATATATGTGCAATAATTTAAAAAATCTAAAAACAATGCATTTTATGAGCAAAATTATATAAAATACTCATAATCAAATTATTTAGAAAATTAGAATATATAATATTTAGAATATCAAGGAGAAAAAAAGAAGTTAAGAGTGACTTACCATCACAATCTCCATATTAATTGTCATTTAGTATATTATTTGTTAGTGTTAAAATAATAAATTTATTGATATAAATATACTATTACCTTACATAAATATCTATAATTCAATAGTAAGACCTGTTTTCGCCTACCATGGTTAATTAGATAAGTACAACCATTGTACTCTTTTGTGTCTAATTGTCGAAATGCTGAGAAAATACACACACAAACACTCTACTAGAAATATGAAAATTTTTATAATTAATATTTCACAAATATAGAAACTTTTATTATATATGTATATTATTTTTTACATACTAATTATATGTACTCATATATATATATATATATATATATATATATATGTATGTATGTATGTATGTATGGATGTATAAATAAGATAAGCTTTTGTTATATGGCAAATCTCTTAGCTGTTTGGGATAAAAATAGAGAAGAAGTAAAAATAAAATTAAGTTACCTAATTTATGTATGTACATGCATATAATATATATATATATATATATATATATATATATATTAGAATATACTAAGTTAATAAACTTGATTTTGTTAAACAAAATAGTCATTTAAAGGTTAATTTTTTATATGCAAATAGTATGAAAATGTTTTATACAACATTATTTTATATCATTCTTTCTTTCTATATAGTTACACTTAAAATTTTCAATTATAATAATTTATTATATTTTAAATTATAATAATTTATATACATAGTAATTATATATTTTTTTGTATTTTGCTTGTAAACATAAAAAAAAGAAAAATATCTTATTCATATAATAAAAATTATCTTATATATATTGATTTATATATATATATTATAATATATATATATATATTAATACATATAAAATATAAGTATTTTAATATTTACTCACTTATATATATATATATATATACATTTATCTATTTACATACTAATTATATATATTCATTTATATATAATTAGATTTTTTAAATATATATTATAATGTACATACTAAATATAATCTACTAAATATAATGTAAATAGGTCGAGGAGATGCAATCCCCGCCCCCTACCTGTCCCATGTTGGAGGACCAAGGTATGGAGCCTGGCCACATACCTATCCCCACTTAAATCTGTGAATCCTCGACCTAATTTTCCTATTTAAGTGGGGAAATTACCATTCCTAAATTGGAAGGAAAGGAAACAAAGATATTTATATTTGGAATGAACAAGTTTGGAAAAAAGAAAATGAGATGAGACGGCTTTGGCATTTAGATTAACTTATATTGAAAATGAAAAAAGAGAAAGAAGGGAATTGAGAGATTAAGTTAAAATATTTAATTTAATCTTGGTTAAGAGTGAACAGAAATAAAGAAAGAAATGATTCAACTTTAATAAATAATAAAAAAAAGACTTTGTTTAATTGCCAAGAAAGTTAGGCATGAAAGTAATCATATTTTTTATTTCTAAAATATAGTATTTGGTTCATTATTTGTGTTTTGGGAAAAGAATTTTATTCCTTAGGATTGGAAAAATAAATATACAATGAGAATGAGAAAAATGAATCTTTAGTGGGAAGTAGTCTATCATTCCCTTTCCAGTATTTTAACAAAAAAAGATTAGTAAATTTTATTCTTATAATATTGAAAAATGAATCTTTAGTGAAAGGTGATATTGTGATTTCTTTCCCAACATCCTAACAATACAAGATAGAAAATTCTAAAAATAAAACATAAATAGAAAATATTTTTTCATCTTTATCTTCATCTTGTCTCTCATGGTCCTCTTCATTTATCCTTTCTCCCATCACACCTCTCCTAACCTGGAAATGTATTAAAATTTTCCATACCCACAATTATAATATTTTTTTAAAAAAATTTAAAAGGCTCAACACTTTAATAAAAATAATTGTAAATGTTTAATTTAAAAGTCATATCATTATTGTATAATTTACATGAGAAAAAAATTTATTGATTTTTTTGTAAATACTTTAATTTGATGATGATGATGATGATGATCATAATAATAATAATAATAATAATAATAATAATAATAATAATAATAATAATAATAATAATAATAATAATAATAATAATAATAATAATGATAATAATAATAAGTTGTTATTTTCTATCAATATTAATTTAAATCTAACATAAAATAATTAAAAATTGAATAAAATAAAATAAAAATAATATTTAAACATGGGAGAATACTATTTATGTAATTTTTATTTATTATAAGAATTTAAAAGAAAAAATAGTTAAATTGTACAATAATATGATGACTATTTACAAAATAATTTTAAAATTTTTAGTATGTGTAATATTTTATTTTTAAATATTAAAAAATAACTTGTATTACTTTCTTTCAATATTTTTTGAATCTTCTAAATGATGGAATATAATATATACATATATATATATATATATATAGTCATATTTTGTAAATTTATTCTCTTAAGATTTAGATTTCATAATATTTTTTTCTCTTTTTCCAATCGAATGATGTGTTATTTAAAATATTTATATTCAAATATATATATATATATATATATATAGATATAAATATATATAAAAAAGCTTAAGGGAAATGAGAAGTCTCATGTAGTGACACTTAGCTGTATTTGTTAGTGACACTTGGCTATTTTAATTTTTTTTAGGTATCTAACTTAATTAGATTTAGAAGCTTGTCAGAATATTTTTTTTTTTAAAAAAAATGAAAGGTCACCTGACTTAATTGGATTCAAATGCACGTTATCTAAATTGAAAGCAGTTTCTGTGCAACCCAGATACTTCTCCCTATTAAATACTTATCTGTATTAACTAATAAAATATATATGTATTTAATATTAATACATTGAAACGTGTGTTTCTTTGAATACTATTTAAATTTATTTTAAAATCTTAACTAATTAAATAATTATTTAAGTTAATTAATAATATATATGTATTTAATATTAATATATTAAATCTTAATAACATAACAATTCGTGCAATGTACGAGATATCAACATAGTACAAATAGAAGCAGAGATAAAGATTTAAATGAATGACCTCTGATTAATTCAGCAATAGTCAGTCCTTTCGTCTCCCTTTGACTATTCTGTTTTCCACCCTCATCCAAATATTTGGACTGCAAAAGAACAAGAGTAGGTGGATCTTTTTTCAAAACTATTGAAGGGATTTGGTCAAAATAACAACCTTCAACCATTCTTGTGTCTCTAGATTGCGTAACTTTCAAGATGGCGGAAACTGGCCAACCGCTATTTGGCAATGAAACACTAAAGTCTTGGCACGCATCATAAAAAAACTAATTGTCAATGCACACGTAAAAGATGTTGATTAATCGAAAAGGACTGAAAGTATTAAACAGATGCTTGCTGTAAACTCACAAGCAAAACGAAGATCAAGGTCATCTGGGCCGCCGCCGGCAACCAGGGTTGTCGTTTACCGGGTACGGGATCCTGCTAACACATCAAAGGCTTCGATCATCTATACAGTTGGTCCATCATGTTGATTGCTCTAATGGCCAGCGAACTATGAACATTGCATTAATCTGCTAGCCTTTCAAGAAAAAGCTTTTCAAGTTTGTGTGGGTGTGTTGGGTGGGGGTGGGGCTGTATTGAAAAAAATATCAATAAAATCACATAATTAATTAAATTTTAATTAAAATATCACAATTATTTAAATATACACATTTTAAGTAAATATATCTATCATGTAGCTAGTACAGAATCTTAATGGTAAGTATCGAATCCACAGGAAAAGTGACAAATAACCTTACTTCACTCATCCTATTGTTTAACCAACAAAATGAGAGGAAAAAGTAGTTAAAACAACTAAACTAAATTATGTTGAACTACCATGGAAAATATAACGAATTCACACAAGACAAGTCACAATGGCAAATAAAGAATAAGAAGAAATAGTAAGACCACGCAAAAGAAAGAATTCCCCTAAATTTATGTCAAAGGAAAGAATACCTCTCAAATCAATTAATTTCCAACTTAGGCACCGGTATGAGTTATAAATGTAGATTTCACTCTTTTTCAAGTTATGAAATCTCTAATCTCAAGTTCAATTAATCAATATCTTTACCTAATCAACTTAACTAAAAAAAGTATTAAGAAAAGCTAAATTGCCTAAGGCATCCGAAAGTAAAAAAAAAAAAATCCTATCTCCATGCAATTTCATCAACCCCTTAATTACCAAGTTTAAATTTTCAATTTCATCTCTAGAGTCAATTAAAGAAAACAAATATAAAATTGATCAAATTAGTATTCAGTATCTTAACCTCATCTTTCGAAATCATTAAGATGGAACCAATCAAGTGAAGAAATCAATTAATCACAATCAATCAACGCAACACCATTAAGCACAAGTAATTGCATACTATAGACAGAAATCAATAAATCCAATGTAAATAATTCAATTCAAGACATAAATAGGGTACAACCCTCAATTACAACACAAATCCATTAAACATCAACAATTGCCCAAATAAATTACTAGGAAAAGGAAACGAAAAACTCGTAGACAAGATTATCCTGCTTTTTCAATAAAATCTATGGACAATCCTCTTCTTCCCTTCCAAATTCATCTTGATCTTTCATTTCTTGGTGTCTCCCTTGAGTTCTCCAAGGTCTCTTCCACCCTCAGATGTTCTAACCTCTGTTTAGGGTTAAAAGATCGGTATTTATAGTTTCTCCAATGGCACATCAGCAAATTGCACAAAACAGGAGCATTCTACAAAGTTAGATGATGCTGCCTGAGTTGGTTTAACTGGCACTGCTTTTGTTATATTTTTCAAATCCAGATAGATAAGCAGTGCTGCTTCTATCAACTTGACCAGCGTCGTTTAACTTCTGTAGCTTGATTTCTCCTAAAAATCCTAGATAGACGGCACCAGTTACTCCATCCTAAATAGCATTGGTGAAGCGTAAATATTAGGTGTATAAAAATGATTCAAATTTAAATCCATCCCTAGTCAAATTTTAATTAAAACATTAATCCCGAATTATACATACGAGCAAATATACTTATTGCAAACATAATACAGGGAATTAATGAGTCTCAATCCTGAAGGAACAACTACTATTAGTTACCTTTCATTTATTATTTAACTGACTCAAAAAAGTGATAAGATGATAAAAAGAAAAATAAAAAAATATATATACAACTTAAGGATGTAAGAATATGTAATTTAGACAAATACTCTTGAAGACATGACAATGAATCACTTAGCAAATATCACAATCAATTATTATCTTGGTATCATGAAGGATTTAAAATAGACTCACTTCGTTTGCAATCTATGGAATCACTATCTTCTAGTTAAATTAGTGAACATATTCTGTCTCAACCAATTTACCCAAAAGATGCATTAAACTCAATCCTCAATAAATTTCTATATTTTAGGTGATTTAAAGTATGAAATTAGTCAATGAATCCATATACTAACAATAATCAACTCATCTTTGATTACATATGTTCTTGACAATTAACCTCTTTTTCAAGCAAGTTAAAAGATAACAAATTTAAAATTAATTAGATTAAAACCATTATCAACCCCCTTTTCAAGCAAGTTAACAATAAGAATCACCTAATCAATTTCGTAGTAAAAACAAGTAATCAAATCTAAAAAAAAAATTAATTAATCAAACGACTAAATTAACTCAAGAAATCATAAATCCCAAAATAATGTCAAATTAAAATAAAATATTAATTACATCATTATTCTAGAAAAAGAAAATAAAGATAAAAAAAGAACTTATAGACAAGCTCTTCTTCTCCTCCTTGAAAACCTTCTTGAATAATACCCCTTGATTGATGAATCTCCTCTTCTTGTGATTGGTTGGAAGCTTTGATCATTGGATTCATACCATTCTTTTGTGTTCTTCTTGTATTTATAAGCCCTATTGATACCAAAATTTGTAGCTTGAGAAGTCTGGTCAGAGTAAAATTTAGAAAATACCAAAATATTTTAGAAGATACCAAATCTGTGTGAAAACAGAATTCCACTGCCTTGGACAGTGTTGACCCAGTGCCTGGTCACTTTGGCCAACTCGACGCTGAGTTGCCTTTGGATTTCGACTCAAGTTGCTCTGTTTTGCTCTGTTATTCCAGAACTGACCTGGCGCCGGGTTGGGTAGCTTGGGCAGGCATAGGGTTGCTACTGGATATGCACCACTTTGCTCAAAATCTTCTAATTCCTATACAAATTCATCAAGAACACTTTTCATAAGAAAAATATCAAATAAGAAGGAATAAACCTAGTTATGTCATCAAATGTATCTCAAATTACCCTCAAACAACTAGGAATAAACATGTGAATTTAAACCCTATCACATTCCCCCACACTTGAACCTTTACTTGTCCTCAAGCAAAACACTTTAAAACAAGGAAAAATAAGACAATCTTTCAAAAAATTCAACAATAGCAAAGCCACAATTGCCTTTCAAACTTTAGATAAGACCTCATCATTCTTTCAACCCTTGAAAACATTCACAAATTGAAGTACTAGATAAGACATAACAAGACTCTTGAAGTCAAATTAAGTAAGTTTATATTTTAGTCCAAGAAAATTATGTCACTCTTCAAGCAAAATAGCACGAATCATACAAGTCAAACTATCTACCAACTCAAGTATTATAAATCCAAAAATTAAACAACTCAAGTCATGATTCAAGGAAAACACTCCATTTTTTTTCTTTCAACTCAATTATTTTTCAATGACTTAAGGAATTGATAGCCTCAAATGAATTGATTTTTCTTTACGCACCGTATTGGCCCCCTTATAGTTATCACTCATCATTTTTTTTGTCAATAATTTTCTTTTTTTTTTTTTTGCTTTTGAAAATTAATAACTTCAAAAAAGTGAATTTTTCTTCACTATCCGTATTGGCCCCACATAACCAAGATAACTCACAATCAATTTTTTTTTCACTTAATTTACTCACATTCCTTATCACAACTCAAAGTCAAGTAAAATTTAAACTCATAATACAAGAGTTAGCCAACAACTTTTTTCACATTCATCACATTATCCACCTTCAAACCAGATGAATAAAATAATATTCAAACACTAATGCATAAATAAGATTAACCCAAATTCTCAAGTGTTAGCATATCTAATCCAAAAAACCAATTCATTGTTAATAAAAATCCACCAAGTGAATGACAAAACTCATATCCCCAGTAAGAAAGATAACTGCAACCTTGCTAAAGCAATAAAAACCACAAAATTTTGAAAAAAAAAATTAGCCAAAAATGTGTATGAAAAATTTTCAGCCAAAAATGTGTAGCTCAAAGCTTAAGTGTATGGAATATATCTTCAATGCTAAATTCTCCCCCCACACTTAAACTGGACATTGTCCTCAATGGCAAAAATTAGAACAAAAAAAGCAAAGTCAATGGACCAAAATAAATAAAGGAGAACAACAGAGAAAGAAAATACTTTCATATCAGAGTAGCTCTAACAATATGAATCCATCACAAAGAGTCATTAGGGAAATGTACCTAAAGAAAAACACAAAAGAAAAACAGAAAACATAAATCTAGAAAAGGAAAAAAAATAAACTAAAAATAAAAGAAAAATAAACTAAAAATAAACCCTAAGAAAAGTCATGAACCATGGAGAAAAACATCCACATGATCCAAAGTGTTAAGAACCTCACCAAAATAATGCTTCATCCAATTCCCATTGACTTCGAAAATACCATTAACTGGGTGATTGACTTTAAGAGTACCAAAAGGAAAAACCTTACTTACCAAATACAACCCCGACCATCTTAACTTCAACTTACTCGGAAAGAGTCGCTAGTGAGAATTAAACAACACTTGATTACCTTCTTTAAACTCCTGGTGTTGAGCAATATGTTTATCATGCCATCATTTTACCCGCTCTTTGTAGAGTATGGAATTATCATATGCAGCCATGTACAATTCATCCAATGCATTTAAATAAAGCAACATGGATTTTTCAACAAGCTCAAAATCAAAATTAACAAGTTTGATAGCCCAATAAGCTTTGTGTTCAATCTATACAGGTAAATGACAAGATTTTTCATACACTAATCTATAGGGGGTCGTACCTATAGAAGTGTTGAAAGCTGTTCGATAAGCCCAAAGAGTGTTATCCAATTTGAAACTCCAATCCTTCCTTGTATGACTAACCACTTTTTCCAAGATTCTTTTGAGTTCCCTATTAACCACCTCAACTTGGCCACTGGTCTGGGGGTGATGAGGGTACCAAACTTATGGATAACACCTAAATGATTAAGAGCTTTGTCTAATTGGGTATTTCAAAAGTATGTTCCCCTATCACTAATAAGGACCTTAGGTACACCAAAATGGGTGAAAAGTTGTTTAAGAAATTTGACTACAACCCGTGAGTTATTAGTGGGCAAGGCTTGCACCTCAACCCACTTAGACACATACTTAACCGCAACCAAGATGTATTTGTTACCCAAAGAATTAGGAAAAGGGCCCATGAACTCTATCCCCCAACAATAAAAAATTTCACAAGCTTGAAAATTTTGTAATGACATCTCACTGGATTTAGCAATGTTACTTGTACGTTAACACCTATCACAATTTTGAACAAACTTATGAGAGTCATCAAAAAGTGTTGGCCAATAGAATCCAGACTCAAGCACCTTCCTTGCAGTGTTGTTAGCTTGGTAGTGGCTTCCCGCGGGTCCTTCATGACAATATTTTAAAATGTTCATACTTTCTACGGAATCCACACATTTTCAAATGATTTGATCTGCACAACACTTGAACAAGTAAAGATCTTCCCAAAAGTAATGCTTCACTTCGGAGAGGAGTTCCTTCTTTTGTTGCGCCGCAAAATCCACATGAATAATTCCTGCAACCAAGTAATTAGCAAAATCCGCAAACCAGGGAGTTTGAAAAATCTCACCATCAACAAGTAGAAGTTGTTCATCCAGAAAAATGTCATTGATCTCCCTTTCGGCTAATGGTTCTAAGTTAGGACTTTCCAACTTAGATAAGTGATCGCAGTCAAATTTTCTGCTCACTTTTTATCCCTAATCACCAAGTCAAATTCCTACTGCAATAAAACCCATCTTATCAATCTTGGTTTGGAATCATGCTTAGTTAGTAGGTATTTAAGAGCGAAATGGTCCGTATACACAATGACTTTGGACAAAATAAGATAAGAATAGAATTTATCAAAAGTAAACACTATTGCAAGTAGTTCTTTTTCTGTTCCGGTGTAGTTTTCCTGTGCTGCCATTAGAGTTTTGCTTGCATAGTAGATTGGTTGAAAATACTCATTCCTCATTTGTCCAAGTACTGCGCCTACTGTATAATCACTTGCATCAAACATTAATTCAAAAGGAATAGACCAATCCGATGCAATTAAAATAGGAGAGTTAATCAATTTCTTTTTAAGCACATTAAAAGCATTGGGACATTTATCATCAAAATAAAAAAAATTTAAAAAAAAGCATCTTTTTCAAATAGAGAAGTAAGAGATTTAGAAAATTTTGACAAATCCAACATGAACCTCCTATAAAAACCAATATGACCAAGAAAGCTTCGGATAGCCTTCACTGAAGTAGGAGGAGAAAGTTTCTCACTTACCTCAATTTTTGCTCTATCAACCTCAATATCCTTCCTTGAAATCTTGTGTCCCAATACAATACCTTCTTGCACTATAAAGTGACATTTTGCCCAATTAAGTATGAGGTTGGTCTCTTCACACATTCGAAGCACCTTTCCTAAATTGGCCAAACACAAGTCAAAAGAGTCACCAAAAATAGCAAAGTCATCCATAAGTACCTCCATGATGTCCCCCCCACAAGTTCTTCAAAGATAGCCATCATACATCTTTGGAAAGTTCATTTACCACTGCAAAGACCAAAAAGCATACAACGATATGCAAAAGTATCAAAAGGGCCTGTAAAGTTAGTCTTCTGTTGATCCTTCGGTGTTATGGGAATTTGAAAGTAACTAGAAAAACCATTTAAGAAACAATAAAACTCATGTGCAACTAATCTTTCTAACTTTTGATCAATGAAAGAGAAAGGAAAATGGTCCTTCCTAGTTGTCTCATTCAATTTTTTATAATTGATGCAAACCCTCCAACCGGTTGCCAATCTCATTAGGATCAACGTATTTTTTTCATTTAGGCTCACTATTATTCCTCCCTTCTTTGGTACCACTTGTGTTGGACTTTCCCAAATACTATAAGAAATGGGGTAAATGATACATGAATCTAAGAATTTAATCACCTCACCTTTTACCACATCGCTCATATTTGGGTTCAATCTACGTTGGGGATGCACTATGGGCTTTGCTCCCTCTTCTAACAATATTTTGTGAGTGCAAAAGGAAGGGCTACTTCCCTTCATATCCATGATCTTCCAAGCTATGACTCCCTTATATTTTTCCAAAAAACTTACCAATTTGGTCTTTTGTTTACAAGTAAGGTTTTTTGCTATGATCACTGGTTGTTTTCTTGCATTAGCCAAAAATTCATATTCTAAGTGCTCGGGAAGGTCTTTTATGTCCAATTCTGGTAGTTCCTCAATGGATGATTTCATCTTTCCCAAACTACTTTTTTCAATTTCTTCGAATTTTTCCATCTCAAGGGCTTTATTTAACTCCTCCAAATATGCAATTAATTGCTCCGTCCATTCCATAGGAAAATTGGCCAATGATTCTTGCACAAAATCCAAGATAGACTCATCGAGAATATCAATATTTGAACAAGAATTATTAGAAGATATAGAATGTTGTATGCTTTTATGGATTTTAATAATGACTTCTTCATCCCCAATCCTAAGTATTAACTTTCCCCCATGAACATCAATTAATACTTTGGTAGTAGCTAGAAATGGTCGACCTAAGATTAAGGGGACTTTAGAATCTTCATCCATATCAAGAATAACAAAATCCACAGGAAATATAAATCTATCCACTTTAACCAATACATCTTCTACTACACCCCAAAAATATTTAATAGATCTATTTGCAAGTTAAATACTTATCCTAGTGGGCTTAGGCTCACCTAAGCCTAACTTCTTGAGCCAGTGCCGATTCCATGCTGGAATCAAATAGCTCATTACCGTTTAGTAATGTAGTGCCAGCTGAATCTTCTTGTATTTCCAACCCCAATGGTGACCTTTCTGGTGATTTTAAGACCAAATCAGTTAAAAATCAAATTTATCTCTCCATGTTTTGAATAAGTTCCTCAAATTTGGCCAACGTGTCATCTATTTCGTGAAATCTTTTGGTCACATGGGTAGCAAATCTTCCCAATACCCCTTCTAGGGCAGTTGAGTCCGATGGTCGAGATATCATCTCTTGAGACGTGTCAGGGTACACCTGTATGTTCCAATTGACCATGTTACCTACATGCAGTAGCTTGTTAGTATCATACAGGGAATAGTACAATATCGAATCAAGTTAGTTAGTTAAGGTATATGTATACATACAACAAGTATGGCACTTAGTTACACAAAAAATATATATACATATAAACATGGTTAAATCAATGAAATCCTAACCTTCATAATATTGTTCCCTGGTAACGGTGCCAAAAACCTGATGTTTAAATTTTGAGTGTATAAAAATCATTCTGAGTGTATAAAAATCATTCAAATTTAAATCCATCCCTAGCCAAGTTTTAATTAAAATATTAATCACAAATTACACATATGACTAAGTATACTTGATAGGGGTTAAAATCACCATTATTTTTCTAGTTATTTGAGGTTATTTTTAGATATATCTGTTGTAATAACTAGGCATATTCCTTTTTATTTGACATTTTGCTTGTAAAAAGGATTTTTGACAAATTTGTACAGATTTGAGTTAAAATCGAGCATAAAGTGAACAATTTCATAATGTACCTAGCACCAGGCCCAGCCAATGGATTAGGCACCGGGTCCATTCTGGTCAATCAACAAAAATTGAGCCAACTTTCTGGGGAAAATCAGAACAGACCTAGCACCAGGTCTGGCAAGTGTACCTGGCGCCGAGTCCATTCTGTCTGCCGATGAAAACAGAGTAAAAATAAGGGAAGAATAGAGTGTACATGGTGCCAAGTGGGTCAAAGGTACCCGCGCCAAGTACGCTTTGGAAGGCAAATATTTTGTGCAAGAAATTAAGAAATTTTCAATTATTTTGGTATTTTTCAAATCCTACTCGACCAAGACTTCCTAAGCCACGAATTTATCATCTAAGGGGCCTATAAAAGCATAAGAAAACACAAGAGAAATGTGTGATTGGAAGAATTCAAGCAAGCTACTCAAATCACCACTCATAGGGGCATTGTTCAAAGGAGGTTTTCAAGAGAAAAAGAAGGGCTTGTCTATGAATTTTATGTTTTATCCTTTATTTACTTTTCTTTAACAATGATGTGCTTAATATTTTGATTGTAATTGTATATTATTTTGGAGATTATGATTTTGAGTTAATTAGAATTTTTTTATCAATCTATTATTATCTTTGGTGTTTGATTACTTGTTATTATTGGTTATTGATGTGTGTTCTTCTAATTGACTTGAGAAACGATGTTAGGAGTTTCATTGTATTGATTTCATATTTGTCAAATCTTAATGGACTTGGGAAACCAAGTTAAGACTAAAGGACTAAAGTGATCAAAGATTAATTGATTTCGCCTTGACAAAGGGTCATTAGCTAATTTCATGTTTTTAAGGAATTGAGATTCATGCATATTTTGGTTAGGATGGCTTGATTGACAAATCTGCTAATTGAATCAAAATAGAGTGATAAGCTCAATGCATGTTTTAGTTATGTTAGCTTGATTGACAAATCTATTAATATGAATCAAAATATAGTGATTCCATCGATTGACAAACGAAGTGGAATTTATCTTTATATTCCTTCATGATGCCAATGTGACAATTGATTGTAATGAATGCTAAGTAATTCAATATTGTGTTTTCAAGATAATTGTCTAGTTACATGAAATTACATCCTTGAGATATATCTATCTTTATCTTATTATTATTATTATTATTATTATTATTATTATTATTATTATTATTATTATTATTATCTTAATATATTATGGGCTAAATAATAAAAATTTGGATAAAGAAAGGTGGGAGTCTAAGTTCTCGTGAATTTGATACTTGCTAGTCCCTATACTATACGTTGGGTATACTTGCCCATATGTGTGATTTTAGTGGTTGGCATTTTAATTAAAACTTGATTGATTGTGTAATTTATTAATAATATTTTTTACACTAAAAAATACGCATCAAGTTTTTTGTGCTGTTGCCGGGGATGGGTACTATCGGAAACACCAGAATTTTGTTGATTTAGCCTTTGTTGTATTTGTACATATCACTAACTTTTGTTTTTAGGTAGTTTGTGAATATTTCTAATTTATGTATTTTTTTATTTTCTTTATTTTCTGTTATTTTTGTTTATTTTTATTTTTATTTTTTATTTGATCTTTATTTTTCTTTGAGTGCGAGATTAACATCATCATGGACAAAATGTCAGAAGAGCTATAATGATGCTACGTTGGCAAGTTTGCAAGCTTGGATTAACACTTTTTGTGAGACGTCACTTGAAGCTTCAATCAAATCATTTGTTGCCAACACAAACATGTCTCTTAGGGGGTACGAAGAATCTTCCCAATGAATGAGCCATTAAAGAACACAACTAGCCAAGTTAGTTGAAGATGCCATAAAAGCTCATACACTTATGCAAAAGGACCCCCAAAAAGAGGAGAGAGGATATGAGGAACAACTGTCCAATGTGATGGGGAAAATTTTTTATTCTAATCTATGCCCTCATATTTCTAATTTTTCTTTGTCGCATGAATTTATAGGTCCCTCTCAACTCATGGAGCCTACTGATGCCATTGATGATGTGTTGAATCTACTATACCTCAAGGAGTTAGATCTATCAATACTACATCATAAAAAGTCCTTGGAGAATGGTGGTAATTTCTACCTTTTACCCTATTCAAATGGATGTAACTTGGTATTTGTAAATGCATTGCAAAGTAAGAATTTCTTGATCCCATCTTTAAGAACTCAATTGCTAAGTTTAAGGGAGAATTTTCATTATGACACATCTTTTGAATGGACAAATTTTGATTTCAAGATTGATGCATTCTTTAGATACCATGAGCACTCATATATTGGAAAAAATATTTGTGTATCTAAAGGAATGTTAGAGAATAAGGTTAATGTATTTTGTTTTATTGAAAAAAAATTATTTTTTTGAACATGACTTTTTTTCAAAAACCTTCATTCTTTCTACATTCATCATACTTACATTTATCAATGAGCTTAAATTTCTTTTACAATAGTTTGATGAGAAAGCATGATGAGTGGAAAGAGTTTGTATCTTTGTTTTGTGTTTGGAGTTATTAGGTGTTGTTTCCCCTAGTAATAAGGAAAATATTTTCCATCTTAAGTGTGGGAAAGTGAGTCATGTCTTTATTTGCTTTCTTATGATTTTTTAGTATTTTTCTTTAGTTTGTTTTCTTTTATTTAGGTGTGTTTTTATTTTATTATTATTTTTCTCGTGCTTTTATTTGTGTTTTGTTTTGTAGGTAGGAATAAAGTCCTCTTGAACAAGCCATTCTCTCTATTTTCAGTTTTTATATCTATTGGAGCTTTGTTGCACTTAGGGAGTATTGCTTAACTTTTTATCCCTCCTTTATCATTTTTGGCCCCTTTAGAGATGCTTTCTTGTGTTAATTTTTTGCCAATGAGGACATTGGCCAATTTAAGTGTAGAGGAGTGATTTAGTAAATTCTTTGTCCAAGTTTCTATCAATGATCTTGGTGTTTTCTTGGTATCAAACAATTTTGTTGAAAAATTGAAAAAAAAAATTGAAAATTTTGAAAATTTGAAAGTTTGGAGATTTTGGAACTAAATTAAGCTTATTTTTCTATAATGGAGGATGATTTTCTTTTTAACTTTGGATATGGATTTGTCATTTATTATGGTTTAATTTTTATTAAAAAGGTAAACTTGTATATTAAGTTGGATTTTGCTAAGTCTTGAGAATTTAAGGTAATCTTGGTTATACTTGGTATTTGAGTTTTGTTTTATTCTTTAAGTTTGAATATGGATGATGTGATGAAATATGGAAAGAGTTGCTGACTAATTCTTGTATTATAGATTTAAAGTTTGCTTGACTTTGAATTATGAATAAGGAATGTGAGAAAAAAATTTTGAGTGAAAAGAAAAAAAAATGTGAGATGAAAAAAAATGTTGAGTTGAAAAAAATATATGCTTTTATCTTTGAACAAAAGAGATAGAGACCTTTTGCTGAAGAGGGGGCCAATACGGTGAGAGGAAGAGAAGAAACAAAGAAGTATCACACTCTCTTGAGGCTATCCCGAAAGTAAGGAAAGGTGAGGTAAAAAAGAGAAAAGAGAGAAAAAAATGCTGAAAAAAAATGAAAACTAAAAGGGGATTAATACAGTGTGTGAAGAGAAATCCATGTACTTGAGGCTATCAATTCCCTAAGTCGTTGAAAAAAATTTTGAGAGGAAAAAAAGAGAATGGAGTGTTTTCCTTATCTCATTACTTGAGTTGAGTAAATTTTAGTTTATAATGCTTGAATTGGTTAAATGGCTTGACATATATGATTTATGTTATCTATGTTTTTACTTGAGAAGTATGATGATTTTCTTGTACTAGATATAAGCTTGTTTAACTTAACTTTGATGGCATTGGGATTGTTTGATCTAATACATAAGTTTACAAGATTTTGAAAGGGTTAATTGAATGACGAATTTATGTTTAAGGTTGGAAGAAGGTTACGTCTTCATTGTAGATGAATTTGCTAAGAAAATATTTGTAAAATTGTTTTGTCTTGTTTGAAATGCTTAGTGTTTGATTCCTATTTTCTTAAGGACAAGCAAAAGTTTAAGTGTGGGGTTATGTGATGTGGGCTAAAATTACCATTATTTTCCTAGTAATTTAAGGTTATTTTGAGATACATTTGTTGTAAAAACTAGGCATATTCCTTCCTATTTGACATTTTGCTTGTAAAAAAGGATTTTTGACAAATTTATACAGATTTAATTAAAATTGAGTAGAAAGTGAACATTCTAGAATGTACCTGGTGCTAGGCCCAGCCAATAGACCAGGCATCGGGTCCATTCTAGTCAACCATCAAAAGTTGAGCCAACTTTCAGGAGAAACCAGAACAGAACTGGCGCCAAGTCTGGCAAGTGTACCTGGTGTCGAGTCCATTCTATCTACTGATGAAAACAGATAAAAAATAGAGCAAAAAATAGGGGAAAAATAGAGTGCACCTGGCGCTAGGTACGCTTTAGAAGGCGAATATTCTGTGCATGAAATTAGGAATTTTTCAATGATTTTGGTATTTTCTAAATCCTACTCGGCCAAGACTTCCTAAGCCACGAATTTAGCATTTAAGAGGCCTATAAAAGCACAAGAAAAAACAAGAGAAAGGTGTGATTAGAAGGATCCAAACTAGCTACTCAATCACCACTCATAGGGGCATTGTTCAAAGGAAGTTTTCAAGAGAAGAAGAAGGGCTTGTCTATGCGTTTTATCTTTTATTCTTTGTTTACTTTTCTTTAACAATAATGTGCTTAATGTTTTGATTGTAATTGGATATTATTTTGGAGATTATGATTTTGAGTTAATTAGAATTTTTTGATCAATCTATTGTTATCTTTGGTGTTTGATTACTTGTTATCATTGGTTATTGATGCGGGTTCTTCTAATTAACTTGAGAAACGATGTTAGAAGTTTCATTGCATTGATTTCATAGTTGTCAAATCATAAAGGACTTGGAAAACCAAGTTAAGATTAAAGGACTAAATTAATCAAAGATTAGTTGATTTCGCCTTGACAAAGAGTCATTAACTAATTTCATGTTTTTAAGGAATTGAGGTTCATGCATATTTTAGTTAGGATGGCTAGATTGACAAATCTGCTAATTGAATCAAAATAGAGTGATGAGCTTAATGCATGTTTTAGTTATGTTAGCTTGATTGACAAATCTATTAATATGAATCAAAATATAATAATTCCATGGATTGACAAATGAAGTGGAATTTATCTTTATATTCCTTCATAATGCCAAGACGATAATTGATCGTGATGAATGCTAAGTAATTCAATATTGTGTTTTCAAGATAATTGTCTAGTTATATGAAATTGCATCATTGAGTTATATCTATCTTTATCTTTATTTATTTTCCTTTTTATTCTTTTAGTATATTACTGGCTAAACAATAAAGATTTGGATAAAGTAAGGTGGGAGCCTAAATTCTCGTGGATTTGATACTTTCTAGTCCCTATATTATACGATGGGTATACTTGCCCGTATATGTGATTTTAGTGATTGGCATTCTAATTAAAGCTTGATTGATTGTGTAATTTGTTAGCAATATTTTTTACAATAAAAAACACGCATCAATACTCTTCGCAAGCATAGTACATAGAATTAACGAGTATCGATCATCAAAGAACAACTACCATTAGTTATTCATTGTTTAACCGACTCAATAAAGTGATAAGATGATAAAATGAAAAATATATAAAAATATATAAAACTCAAGAATGTTAAAATATGCAATTTAGACAAATACTCTTGAAGACATGACAATAAATCACTTAACAAATATCACAATCAATTATTATCTTGGTATCATGAAGGATTTAAAATAGACTAATTTCATTTGCAATCCATGGAATCACTTTATCCAAAATCCATGGAATCACTTTCTTCTAGTTAAATTAGTGAACATATTATGTCTCAACCAATTTATCCAAAAGATATAGAAATCTTCTCAAAGTGAAAAGGAACCAACCCAGAGCTAATGGTTCATTTTTTAATAGTTTATTTGGTTTTTAGCATCATAAAAAAAATAGAGTTCAAGGCAAAGCCCTAGTGTTAGAGTAATGACATGGATGGCAGTAGAACTGATAAACTTATAAATGGTAGCGAAACTGATAAACTAATAATGCAACTCTAATGATGTATGCAAAAATATCTTCATCAATGTGCAAGCAATAATTGAACAACAATAAGCAAGAGGTATTTTCCAATAATGATGAGAAACTTACGCCATGATAGATTCGATCAAGAGTTTTCGATATATCAAGATAACCTTCTAGAGTAAATGCAGCATGACATATACGAGCACCGAGTGTCTTGCCAGCCTGGATATGCAAATCAAATAAGAAACTTGAGTGAAGAAAAATAGGAAGCACGTTGAAATGCTTATGGGAACATGAATAACAACTCAAGCAAATGGTGGCAGAGTATATAAATGTTGAATCATGAAAGCGTAGCTTAATAGTTCAAACAACCATAGTTGCAAGAGTTTATCATTAAATACTGATATTTCAAATTGCTGTTCATTCAAAAATCCAAGATGTAAATGTAAACGTTAAATAAGAAAAAGTACTTTAGCATAACTACTATGTCCAGCATTCATGTAACTATTCCACTCCATTACCCTCATTGAAATTCAAACAATGAGATACGAGTATACATATTTGGATAGAAAGAAGCAAGAGGTCAAACCAGAGCACTAACAGGCTCGTTCTCTCAATTAGCATTGACTAATCTTATTATCAAAATATCAATAACAATGGTAGAGAGAATTATTCATCAGAAAAGAAGAGAAAATAAGACAAGGCAAGCAAAAGAGTGGTGCTTGCTCTTTTACTCTAAAAGAACAAAAATCTAGCTCTCCCAAACCTAAGTTAGGTATTTTCAAGAGTGCTCGTAGCGAGTAGATTTCCTCAAGCTTCTGAAATGTAAGCTATCTATAAAAGTAAGCTGAAATGTAACTGTTAACATCATTTTTAGCCGATCCATTGTAACGGTAACTTTTAGCTGAAGCCGATATGAATTCTGTCAAGCGGATGATGATGTCAAGAAAAGTCCTCAGCGGCTGTACCCGGTCAACATCAGAACCAAGAGCTGATAAGCTATTATCCACACACCTCGACACGATCGGTAAGACGTTACTTTTCTCAACCGCCAAGGACGGGCCACAAAGCGGGATCTTCTTCACGTTCAAAAGTCGGCAGCTGCAGCACAACAAGTATAAAGCAAGAAGAAATTCCAGATTGAAGACACCAACACTCATCTCAAATTAAATTATTAAAATTTCCATTTTTTAATTCCTTTTTTTTTGCATTTTTTATAGCTTTCTTCACTGCTTTCATTTACAGCTTGTCTTACAATTTTGTTTACAGCTTTGTTTATGGTTTTCCCTACTCCTTTGATTATAAAGTTTCCATTTGGTATTGCTTTGATTATCAATTTATGTATTCATTCATCAGTTTAATCAAAATACATCGTATTTAGTTTCAATTTGCTTTTGCGTGCAATATTTCTGCCTTTTTGGACCCTTTCTATAGTAAGTCCACGAAACCCACGTCTTTTAAAAAGTCCAGCTCATTCATTCATCTTTCTATCAGACTTTATATTCATCGGAAGAGCAACCGATTGACACTTTCATTGGCTCTCTTTTCGTAAGGCAACATAAATTAGCACGCCTGGTGGGACCCAAAGGGTAATTGTTGCATGCAATTGCATTCAGGACGTATTATGGCTAATTCTCCGAAGTAATCCTCAGGGCCTTCATCAGAATCATTCGATTCGCCTACTGTTTGAACTTTACAGGGGGCTTTTAATCCTATAATGACGACATCCGGGAGCTCCTAAGTTACTCTCCTTGAGCAGCAAGGGGTGCAAACTTCATCTCCTCCCCAGGTGTCCCAGTTGACGCCTACTTTTCTAACTGCCATTCAACAAGCTATGGAGCAGTGTACATGTAAACTCATTCAGAGCCTTATTCCATAGTTCATCACAGTATTCTGACCTTTGTTTTAGAACGAGCTTCATAATTTTGAATAAAGGCAAAATACTCAGGGGGCATCTCAGGTAAGTGTGTATCCTCCCCCCTCATCTTTTGTTGCACCTTCTTATGTGTCGGTACAATTATTGCACCGAGAGCAGTCTATGCCGATGCCTGGGGGGCACCAAGGGAATTCGGGGTTAAATGCACCTAGTGTGGTTCTTATGAAACCTTTTCTAGGAAGAACTCCACTATATCCGGTTACAGGGATCCAGGTGCCGATGGGAGCACAGATGTTCTATAACCAGAATGCTGCCCCAAATAGGAATGTTAGCTCTTCATATGGAGGACCTTAGAGCTATATTGCAACTGTCCCAACCGCGTATCCCGTTACGGCGACGATTTATCCAATACGGGGGGCAGGGTATCCTGAGATGGCTTCATTTCCCGAACAAGGTTCTCGACCTACTGTGGTAGGTTCCCCTATGCAAACTCAATAGCCAATGCTATTAGCTGTTGTCAGTTCAATAACAGAGGAATTGCATCGACAGGCCAAAGATCGACAAGTATATCAAAAGCCGTACCCAGAATGGGTAGACTCCATGGCAGTACTACCACGAGGATTTAAGTTGCTTGAGTTCTCCACATTCTATGGAGAGGATAACAAGTCTACTATGGAGCATATAGGGAGGTTCACAGTGCAATGTGGAGAGTTCGGGAATAGTGATTGGCATAACTTGCATGTATTCTCTTTATCTTTAACATTGGTGGCATTTTCTTGGTATGCAAACTTGACGCCCAGTTCCGTACACTCATTGACCGATATAGAATGAATCTTTCATTAGCGTTTCTTTAAATCGGCACCTGAGGTATCTATAACTGATCTTTTGGCAGTTAAGCAAAAATTATCTGAAGGCGTCGCAGAATTCATCAAGTGCTTTCGGCAAACTAAAGCCAAATGCACCACCCAATTGTCGAAAATGGAGTGTGCCCGGATATCCACCAATAGAATGCATCCGCAGCTCAAAGAGCACCTCATCCTACAAGATTTATCTGATCTATCCTGTTTGCTGTCTCAGGCTGTCAGGATAGAAGAAATGATCAAGAAAAAAGAGAAAAGGCGGTCAGTCAAGTTTTCTCAAGGACAAACCATGATATCGGTAGTAGATGATATTATCGATAATGAGGAAAAACAAATGCTAGATGTGATGGCAGCAGAATTAGTAAAAGCTGCATCTTACACTTGTCATTTTCTGAAGCCTGGTAAAGAGAAGGAGGAAGCTTCTCCTACGGGTCTATCCACATATATATTTGATGTATCCAGGGTTGACCAAATCTTTGATCAAAGGTTAAAGATAAGCAGAATCGTCTACCGTTTGGTCACAAGCTTCCGGGGCCAGAGGAATTGAAGGGCAAGAAATACTGTAAGTAGCATAATTCATTTTTCCATAATACTAATAGCTGTGTAGTTTTTAGGAACACAATACAGAAAGCTTTACAAAAGGGAAGAGTAAGATTTGCTGACAAACGAGAGGAAACTTTAGTCGATACAAACCCATTCCGAACAGCAGAGGCAAGTATGGTGCAGATATGTGAGGAAGATAGGGAGCATGAGCTAGGAGATCCTAGCAAGAGGTAGTCCGAGATGATGGAAGAAAACAAACCAACGTTCCAAAGGCTTGGCAATCAGCCATCAGTTTTCACTCTACTCACAGTTCTGACCTTCGCAGCCCATTTCCAGAGGAAGGATGAGAAATTTACAGTGCATGTACCTCACAAAGGGCCGTTCTTCTCTGGCCATCATTCCCAGCTCATGAAAACTCAAAAACGACGGGAACAAAAAAGACGGGCTCAGCAGAAACAAGCGTTGGAAGAATGGTCGGAGAAATAGGTATGTGTTTCCACGAGTCAGAATATGCTCAGCATTCTTCCGTCACAATTCCGAGCGAAGGCCGAGCAAGAAACAGTAGAAGAAGATTACTATGCAACGGAAAAAGCGACCATTGAGCTTATCGAATTTAAAGTGCCATCATAAGGGATGTTCTTTCTGATTCCTATGACAGAACATTCGAATCACCTCAAACCGCTATACATTAAGGCACACATCAATGGAAGACCTTTCTTTTGAGTTTTCATCGATGGAGGAGCTATGTTGAACGTAATGCCATTGGCAACTTTAAGGCAGTTGGGCAAGGACCACCATGATCTAACTCCTACCAATGTACAAATGCTTGATTTCACCGGGGAGGCTACCAAGGCAGAAGGAGTTATCACTTTTGAGGTGGCCATAGGATCCAAGGTTAGTAAGACTATTTTCTTTGTAATCACGGCAAAGCTGGTGTATTCTATCTTACTAGGTAGGGATTAGATTCATGTGAACCATTGCGTTTCGTCAACACTTCACCAAATGATGTTGATTTGGGATGGATACCAGTCGATCCCAATCTGTTTTTCCGCAGAAGTGTACATGAATGAGGCAGTGTTCTACCATTCTACTTTTGACCCATTACCCCAAGCTTACCATGGCTCATAACCAGATCACAATGGAAGGGGTCAATATCCAAAAATAGAGGACCTTGACATTCGGCATGCACCTAGTTTCGTTGCTCAGAACCCGTTAACGGAAGTGGATATCAGAGAACCTGGGGAGAATAGAACCACAAAGGTAAGCTTGTGTTTAACTTTCGATTAGCGAAATGCTCTAACGGTACTGATTCACAGGTACAAAGACTGTTTCACGTGGGATTAACGTGAGATGCTAAGACTAGATAGAGGCATTGTAAAGCATTGTTTGCCAATCAAAGAAGGATTCAGGCCTCGTAAATAGCCTACCCGGCTTTTTAACCCCGCTCTCTTACCTAGGATCAAAGAAGAAATTGAGATGTTACTTCGTTTTGGTTTCATCCGTACCTTCCGATATGCAGATTCAGTATCCAACATTGTGCCATTATTAAAAAGAATGGACAGCTGCGAGTTTGCGTTGACTTTAGAAATCTAAATTTGCCACCCCAAATGATGAATACACTATGTCAATGGCCGATATGTTGGTAGACTCCATTGCAGGAAACCAATTCTTAAGCTTCATAGACGAATACTCCAGATGCAACCAGATATTCATCGCTGAAGAAGATACCAGGAAGATAGCTTTTCGTTGCTCAGGATCTATTGGTCTATTTGAATGGATAGTTATACCTTTCGGATTGAAGAACGCTGGTGCTACATTCCAAAAAGCCATGAACCTCATCTTTCATGACCTCATTGGCAAAACCATGGAGGTTTACATTGACGACTTAGTGGTCAAGTCATCCACTTTTTTGCAACACCTACAGTGGTTGGATCAGGCTTTCCTTAGAATGTGTCAGCACCGGTTAAAAATTAATCTGGCCAAATGTGTCTTCGGAGTTTCAACCAGAAACTTCCTGGGATTCTTGGTGCATCAAAGAGGGATAGAGTTGGATCAAAACAAAGCAAGGGATATTCTGCAGGCAAAGCCATCGCAAACAAAAAAGGAGCTCCAAAGTTTCTTAGGGAAATTCAACTTCCTGCGAGGCTTTCCGGCAAACGCCGCAGGTAAGCAGAAAGTGTTCTCTTCTTTGCTCCGTTTAAAGTCATCATTGGACTTCGTTTGGCAACTGAAGCATCAAATGGCATTTGATCAGATCAAAGTAGCTTTGTCACGACTGCCAGTTTTGGTACCTTTATGGGATAAGGTACCTTTGAAATTGTACATTTTTGCAGTTCCAGAGTCTATCGGCTGCTTGCTAGCTCAGGACGATGCACAAGGGGCAGAAAGGGCAATCTACTACCTTAGTCGAAACCTGACGGACACTGAGACCAGGTATTCCCCTGTTGAGACACTATATTTGTCTTTATATTACGCATGTGTAAAGCTAGAACATTATATGCTACCTAGAGAAGTGCAAGTCTTGTGCAAAATTGATCTCGTTAAGCATTTGCTGAACTGACCATTATTGTAAGGATGGTTAATAAAATGTGCTATTAAGTTACACGCTTTCTCTTTAACTCATTTACCTTTGAAAGCAATGAAGGGTCAAGCTATAGCCGAACATCTGTGTGTAGAGGTGTCCATTACTGAAAAGGAAGAAGTACAAGGGTACATCTCACATAAGCCATGGAAGTTAGAATTTGATGGATCCAGCACGCAGAGTAAGGCAGGCATCGGTTTAGTTATAGAGGCTGTAGGCGGACGACAAGGAAAAATCTTGTTTGAATTGAGTAAAGGAACCTCAAATAATCAGGTAGAGTATGATGCTCTCATTTTGGGACTTTGGATCTTAAAGGCTTTGGATGCACAAATAGTCAATATAACAAGGGATTCTTAGGTTGTCATCCGGAAAATTTCAGGTGAGTATAAATGCACTAACCCTATGTTATCTGATAAGTTACAGGAAGTATGAGAGCTGTTGCAATACTTCTTGAAAGTCATCTTGACTCATGTTCCTCGAGGAGAGAACCGGGGGGCAAACGACTTAGCTAAGATGGCTTCGAGTTTCAAGAAAAGAGTTAGGGTGATAATGTGTCAACAGATATCGAAAAAGAGGCATGAAGAAAATCAGCGATTCGATATCGTCTCATACATGTAGAAGCCTACGGGCCAGGTCTCATGGGAGCTTAAGCGTAAGGCATTGAACTTCATATTGATTGGGAATGACTTGTTTAGAAGAAGTCATACAAAAGTTTTGTTGAAATGTTTGTCCAAGCGAGAAGCAGCGTAAGCGTTAGCCGAAGTACATGAGGGCCTATGTAGTGCTCATCAGGCGGGTCCTAAGTTGAAATGGATACTGCAACGACATGGATTTTACTGGTCTTCGATAACTATGGATTGTGTAGCTTATGAAACCGGGTGTGAGGTATGTCAAAAGCACAGCCCATTGACTCATACCCTTATCATGGACTTACATCCTATCATCAAGCCATGGCCATTCAGGGGTTGGGCTCTAGACGTCATCGACAAGATTCACCCACCGCCAACCAAACGGCACAGCTTCATTTTGGCAACCGATTACTTTACAAAGTAGGTATCGGCACAGGTCCTAACTAGAGTGACCCAGTCTGCCGTGATCATCTTTCTTCAGCCGAATATCCTTTTCCAGTTCGGTATACCTGATACCATACCTTTTCTGGTTCAGCAAATTAAATGAGGAATTCTTCAAATCAAGGAGGATTATATAAGAGGGTCCAAGAAGAAAGAAGAAGGAGGCTTGTCTATGAGTGCTTTCTTCTAACTTTGTTTTCTTTTCTTGAACAATGATGTATTAATTGTTTTATTGTAACTTGACATTGTTTTCGGTATTCATGATTTTTAGAGTTACTTTGATCTTTTGATTAATTGATTGTTGTTCTTGGTATTTAATCACTTGTGCTAATTACGAGATTAGTTGATTGTTTTTTTTCTATTAACTTGCTTGGACAAAGGGGTTGATGGTGGTCTCAATTCGTTAATTTCATATTTGTTGTCTCTTAACTTGCTTGGACAAGGAGTTAATTGCTAAGAATTGGGTAATTAAAGATTAATTGATGTCTGCCAGGGCATGGATTCATTGGTTAGTTTCATGTTTTAAGTTTGCCAGGAGATGAAAATTTAATCAAGGATTGTGTTTAATGCATCTTTTGGGTGAATTAGTTGAGGCAGGATATGTGATGCTAATTTGTCTAGAAGACAGTGATTTCATGGATTAGAAAAGAAGTGAATCTATCTTAATTTTTCATGATGCCAAGAGAATGATTAGTTATGATAATGATTAGGTACTTTAAGATAATGTTTGTCAAAATAATGGTTTTAGTTACATAATTTTCTATCCTGGACATGTATATATTATATTATTTTATTTTATTATTTTCCTTTTTATTCTTTTTCACTTTATTGAGTCAGTTAGACAATGAAAGAAAATTGATTAATGCATACTTATTCCTTGAGGATCGACACTCGTTTTAAACCCTATGCTATGCTTAATGATGAGTACGCTTGCTCATATGTGTAATTTGGGATTAACGTTTTAATTTAAATTTAATTAGAAATGTGCTTATTTTTATATGATTTTTTTACCCAAATCCAAAACTTGATTTGGTATTTGATAGGGAACTGTGATACGATTGCAATACAAGGTTAAGGGTGGTTTTTAATTGGTTTTGGGATAGGAGAGCAAGAAAAGTTTGGAATCTATTGGTACATTTTGTTTATCCTTTTCTTGCAAACTCTCATCTTCTTTGATATTTGATTTCCTATATCCTTCGCTTGATAAGCTACATTACAAACCCTTTAGCCTTACATTACAAGCTTAAAAATCCTACTTAACCTAAGTAGAATCATGATATGTCTCGGATTAGTAGAGAGAGGGTATGAAAAGTAAGCTTATAGAATGTATATTTCTTTTGAACTAACTTCTTCCCAATGGTTTGAGAATGATGTTAAGTATTGGGATGGTTCTACTAGTCATTCTTCACTTACACAAGTTTTGCATTTGTTATGAAAGGTATAAGAGCATATGTTTTGTTGTCTTGAATAAAGAAAGTATTGGAGATATTATTTTGAAATTGATTGAGTGACTTTATAAAAACTTGTGTTTTTCTACTTATCTTTGATATTTTGCTTGAGGACAAGCAAAGAGCTAAATATGGGGGAATGTGATAAGGTCTAAATTAGTCATATATTTCCTAGTTATTTGAGGCTATTTTGTGATATATTTTATACAATAACTGGTCATATTCCTTCATATTTGAGATTTTATCCTTGAAAGGTATTTTGTGCATTATTTCAGATTTTAGGGGTAAAATAAGACAAAAACGTCGCTAAACAGAGTAGAGGTGGCACCGACTAGGACAGGGGAATAGGCGCAGGCCATGTGCTATTGACACACACTTTGAAATGATGAAAAATCAGTGAAATGGAGCTGAATAGAATACAGTCGACGTTGGTTAGGAGCTCAGAGGCGGCACCGGCTGCACTCTGGAAGAGGTGGCACGAAAATCAAGAAAAATCAGCGAACAAACAAAGGAACAAACCACAACCAGCGCCAACCCTAGGCAGGACAGGAGGCACCAGCTGTGCACTACCACTGAGGCAGTGCCTCAATTTTTGCATGTGTTTTTTTGACAATTTGCAGAGTTTTAGTATTTTTCTACTTCTAGTCGGCCAGAAACCCTAGAAGGATGGATTTAGGCACTTCTAAAGCCTATAAATAGAGGAAAAACACAAGCCAAAAGAGAGCATTCGCAGATCAAAATAGAAAATCACTCAAATTAAAGGAGAAATTCTTCAAATCAATGAGGATTATACAAGAGGGTCCACGAAGGAAGAAGAAGGAGGCTTGTCTATGAGTGCTTTCTTTTAACTTTGTTTTCTTTTCTTGAACAATGATGTATTAATTGTTTTATTGTAATTTGACATTATTTTCGGTCTTCATGATTTTTAGAGTTACTTTGATATTTTGATTACTTGATTGTTATTCTTGGTATTTAATCACTTGTGCTAATTACGAGATTAGTTGATTGTTTCTTTCCATTAACTTGCTTGGACAAAGGGGTTGATAGTGGTCTCAATTCGTTAATTTCATATTTGTTGTCTCTTAACTTGCTTGGACAAGGAGTTAATTGCTAAGAATTGGGTAATTAAAGATTAATTGATGTCTGCCCAGACATGGATTCATTGGTTAGTTTCATATTTTAAGTTTGCCAGGACATGAAAATTTAATCAAGGATTGTGTTGAATGCATCTTTTGGGTGAATTAGTTGAGACAGGACAAGTGATGCTAATTTGTCTAAAAGATAGTGATTTCATGGATTGGAAAAGAAGTGAATCTATCTTAATCCTTCATGATACCAAGAGAATGATTAGTTATGATAATAATTAGGTACTTTAAGATCATGTTTGTCAAAATAATAGTTTGAATTACATAATTGTCCATCCTTGACATGTATATATTCTTTTATTTTATTTTATTACTTTCCTTTTTATTCTTTTTCACTTTATTAAGTCAGTTAGACAATGAAAGAAAAGTAATTAATACATACTTGTTCTTTAAGGATCGACACTCGTTTTAAATCATATGTTATGCTTTATGATGAGTACGCTTGCTTATATGTGTAATTTGGGGTTAATATTTTAATTTAAACTTGATTGTGAATGTGCTTATTTTTATATGATTTTTATACCCAAATCCAAACACATTAAGTTTTTTGCGCCGTTGTTAGGGAACAATATCATGAAAGTTTGGATTTCATTGATTTAACCATGTGTATATTTTCATATGTCTATTTTGTTTAACCATGTGTATATGTTAAATATGTAAATATGTATATACGTTCCTTGTAAGTGCCCTATTTTGTTGTTTGTATAATTGTATTTTAATTTCACTATATGTTGTAAATATTTAAATAGGTATATACATGTGCATAATAACCCACTTGTCTCTGTATGTTTGTATTTATTGTATATTTAGTTATTTCATTTTACTAACCTAATGTTAATGTGGAATATGTGTAATAATGGTATTTTTAAATTGTTGATTTTTACATCTATAATTTGGAGTCAATACTAACTCTTTTTATTTTCAGGTTTAGACTTGTGCTGACACGATATTTTAGACAGACTGAATTTATTTTATTATTTATTTATAATTTATAATTGTAGTTTAATAATTAATTTAGGAATTCTTGTTTTAAATGTAGTGTGGTCATGCATTCAATTAGGAAATTGCCCAATAGCAAAAAAAAAAAAAAAAAACAACAACAACAACAACAAAATCTTCTCTTTTTCTTTTTGTCCTTTTTCGTTTGTTCCCTTACCCTTTTTCTTTTCTTCCCAAATTTTTCTTATTTTGTCTTTTTCTTCTTGTTTCCTTTTTCTTTGATTTTCTTGTTTGTTTCTCTTATTTGTCTTGTTCTTCTATTTTTCTTTCTTCTTTTATTTTATTTTTTTATCTATTCCCCTAGAATGATACTTTTATTCCTTCCCTTCATCTTCGTTTTCCCTTTCTTCAATACATTATCCCCCATGAATTAAATTTTTTTTTTTAGAGCTCACATGTTGGGGAACATAGTGGTGCAAAATTTTCTCGATTTTATCCTCTTGAATTTCTAGGCATTGTGTATATGTGTTTTGAGGCAAAATTTCCTAGACATGGACAAATCTTTGAGGCAAAAATGCATAGACTGGATTTTAAGTCTGTGATTGCTTCTAAAGGTGAGCTATGTATTTTTTCTGAATTTTTGCCAATCTGGACATCTTGGAATAGAGAACCTCGTTGTGATATTTTGCTGTGATGATTGAAGTTGGTTGACATTGTGCTTTTAGATATTCTCCTTGCTTTTCTTGAGCATCAAAAGTTTGGAAAATTTCTTCACTGAAAAAAGAACCACGTGCAAAGGTTGAGACAAGGAGGACCTCGTGAGTCATTTGGAGGTCGTGGTGGTCCATTTCGTGGTTCTTTTGGACAATCTGGAGGCCCGTTTGGAGGCTCTACTTCGCGGGGGATTTAAAGGCTTTGACTTTCTATTTTTCCTTGATTTTTATTTTTTTTCAATTACTCTTTATGCTTTTACTTGTGTGTTCATCTTTCTATTTTAGGTTGAATTTCGCTAGCAATAATTCTTCCAACTTCTTGAAGAATGAACTTCTCATATCTTGGAACTAATCTACACTTGGGGAGTATTGTTTCAACTTTCTACCCCTGTTCAATTTTGGTCTCATTGGAGATGCTTTATTGTGTTTATTTTTTGCCATTGAGGACAATGTCCAATTTAAGTGTGGAGGGGTGGTTTGGTGATATTCTTGGTCCAAATTTTTATCAATTATCTTGATATTTTCTTATTGTTGAGTTACTTTGGAATTTGAAATTTGGACAACCATTTTGTCATCTTGGAAAAAATCATCTTGAAGAAAATTTAATTTCTTTGAAAATTTGAAAGTTTGAAGTGGAGCTAAATTGAGTTTATTTGTTTATAATGAAGATATGATTTCTTTTTTAACTTTGGATATAGATTTGTCATTCAGTATGGTAGGATTTTATTAAAAAGGTAAACTTATGTATTAAGTTAGATTTTTCTAGGTCTTGAGAATTTAAATTAACCTTGGTTATCTTTGGTATTTGAGTTTTTTTTTTTTTTATTCTTTGAGTTTGAATATGGATGATATGATGAAATATATGAAGAGTTGTTGATTAATTCTTGTATTATGGATTTAGAATTTGCTTAATTTTGAGTTTTGAATAAGGAATGCAAGAAAAAAAAATTTGTTGAAAAAATATATGAGAAAAAATTTGAGTTGAAAAAAATATGAGATGAAAAGAATTGAGTTGAAAAGAAAAAAATGCTCTTATTAATGATCGTTGAAGACTTTTAGCTGAAAAGGGGCTCAATAAGGGAAGAAGTAGCAAGTGTATTCGGTGCACTCTCTTGAGGCTATCTTGAAGGCAAAAAGGTAAGAAAAAGCAAAGAAAAAAATGTTCAAAAATTACTAGAGAAAAAAATGATGAGTGATAACTGTAAAGGGGACCAATACGATGAGTGAATAGAAATCTATGCACTTGAGGCTATCAATTCTCAAAGTCATAGAAAAAAAAAAGAGTGGAGTGTTTTCCTTATTTCACTAACTCGAGTTTTGTAAATTTGAGTTTATAATGCTTGAATTGGTTAAATAACTTGACTTGTATGATTTATGTTATCGATGTTTTTGCTTAAGAAGTGGAATAATTTTCATGTACTAGATATAAGCTTGTTTAACTTAACTTTGATGGCCTTGGGATTATTTGATTTAATATATGAGTTTTCAAAGGTTTTTAAAGGGTTGAATGAATGACAATTGCTTATCTAAGGTTGAAAAAAAATTATGGCATGAATATGAAAAGAAATAAATTAGTTCGAGTGCTTTGTTTAAGTATTTACTTGAGGATAAGTAAAGATTCAAGTGTGGGGGTATGTGATAAGGGGTAAAATCATCATTATTTTTCTAGTTATTCGAGGCTAAATTGAGACACTTTTAATACCCTAACTAGTCATATTCCTTCCTATTTGATATTTCCCTTATAAAAATACTTTTCTGTAATTTTATACAAAAATAGATGAAATTTGGAGCTAATTGTGTAATTTTCCAACACAGACCCAGCACCAGGCCAAGAAAGTAGAGCCAGCACCGGTCTTACACTGGCATAGCAGAGAAATGCAGAGAAATTGAAGGAAAAGAGGAAGCAATTGCAATTGGAGCTTGGAAAGGAAAAGGAAACAAAAGCCACGGCTTGGTTAAGCTTCTCGGCTCAAACACGAACAACACGAAAAAGAAGAACAAAGAACAAAAGAAGGAAAAAGGAAGCAAACAAATATAGGTGGGTCCTAGACAAAAGAAAAGTCAACAAAAGCTGCTGGACAAAAGGAGAAAGTGCAATTTCATGCAGTGGCTCAATTGAGCCAACGCAACAGCATAAAAAGGCAACAACAATTCAGCAACAAGGGAAGTGCAGCTCGAATCGTGGCTCGGAGAAGCCGATAGCAAGAAGAAGAAGCAGCTTCGTGCAGCTGAGCAAGAAGACAAAAAGGGGAAATCAGTTTCGGTTGCTGGGTAATTTCGTATGGCTCAAATTGGAAGCTAAATTCCACAATTCCAATTCAACATCAATTAAAGTCTTCAGCACAAAACGGCAAAGGAATTCTCAACCTCACAATTCAAAGGTGGTGGACTTCTTCCTTTATTTTGTTTTTATTTAGATTTTTATTTAGAAAATTACTAATCCTTTTTTGTTTTGGATTTTTAGGAAATTACTTCTTCTTTACTTAGGATTCTTTTAGGAACTTTGTAAGCCTATAAATTAAGGCCATTTACCTTGGAAAAGGGTGGTGCACAATATAAAGACGTAGATATATTTTAGAATGCATTACCAATATTTTCTTGAGAAAAATAATTCAAGGAGGATTGTACAAGAGGATTTACGAACGAAGAAGAAGGAGGCTTGTCTATGAGTGCTTTCTTTCAACATTGTTTTCTTTTCTTGAACAATGATGTATTAATTGTTTTATTATAATTTGACATTGTTTTCGGTATTCATGATTTTTAAAGTTACTTTAATCTTTTGATTAATTGATTGTTATTCTTGGTATTTAATTACTTCCGCTAATTACAAGATTAGTTGATTATTTCTTTCAAAGGGTTGTAACTTCTCAGTTGGTAACCATTAAGAAGTTATAAAAACTGCAGAAATTTTAAAGGTATTATTTGATATTTTTTTCTATTTCTATTTAAATTTCTCACGAAACTTTGTTGTATCCTGGGGTAACTTGTTTTGATAAGCAAGACAATATTACACTCAAGATAGTGTAATCACGCCTCAAAGTTTGTTATTTATTTGTTTTCCTAACAATTTGAGTGTAATATTGTCTTTCTATGGCGTTGATGAATGCTACAACGATGAAATTGTTAACACAATAAGATGCTATCAAACTAAATCAATTCGATGGAATGAATTTCACAAGATGGAAAGACAAGATGAGATTTCTTCTAGCCACACAGAAAGTTCTCTATATTCTTGATCTGTCCCTGGAGGCTCTTCCTGCACCAACATTGGAAGACAGTGATGGATTGAAGGCTGAACGGAAGAAACGTGAAGATGATCAATTGATGTGTCATGGACTTATTCTAAATTCTTTGACAGATCGTCTGTATGATCTCTATGCTGTACTCCAAACTCCAAAGGACATCTGGATTGCTTTGGAGACTAAATATCATAATGAAAAGAAAGGTACGGATAAATTCCTTCCTTTAAATTACTTTGATTTCAGAATGACTGATGACAAGCTAGTCATGGATCAAGTCCATGAACTTCAAATTTTAGTTTCTAGATTAAGGGATTTGGAAGTTTGTATTCCTGATGCACTACAAATTGGTGCAATTCTGTCCAAATTGCCTCCCTCTTGGAACGGCTACAGACAGAAGATTCTGTTACAACCAGAGAGTTTGACTCTCGAGCAATTTCAGACTCATCTACATATTGAGTGTGAAACTCGTATAAGAGAAGAGAAATTGCAGAAAAATGTTGTTGAAAATTCCAATACAAAATTGCAAGTAAATGTTGCGGGAGAAAAATCTGGAAACAAATTTCAGAAACATCTTAAGATCAAAACCAAGTCATTCAAGAAGAACAACAACAAAAGGAACCAGACATGTTTCCATTGTGGAAAGAAAGGTCACTACATTAAAGAATGTAGGTTCAAGAAGAGTGAAGAGAAGAAAGCAAATACCAGTGTTAATACTAATACTGGCGTTACCAAAGAGGCAAACTTCGGTACTGAAGAAAGTTTGGTAGCCATGGTTACTGAAATAAATTCAATTGCTTTCACTTGTTCTTCTGAGTTTTTCCTTGATTCCGGAGCAACCATTCATGTGTGCAACAACAAAGATCTATTTAGTACTTATATAAAAGATGATGCTGAGGTCTTTATGGGTAATCAAGCACTAGTTCATGTGTTTGGTAAAAGAACTGTTGTTCTGAAATTCACTTCGGGACAAAAGCTCACCTTGGTGAATGTTTTTCATGTTCCTGATGTTAAAAGGAATCTTGTTTCTGCTAGTTTGCTGAGCAAAAGAGGCTTTAAGATTGTAATAGAATCTAATAAGGTTGTGATCACCAAGAATGGTGTGTTTGTAGGAAAGGGTTACACCCTTGATGGCTTGTTCAAATTAAGCATTAATAAAATCAATGTTGGTTCTGCTTATATTATTGAGTCTTCTGATCTTTGGCATGCTCGTTTAGGACATTTAAATTATTCTACTTTGAAATACGTGACTAATCATGATTATATTTCTTGTAAGTATGATTCTTTAGATAAATGTGAAATATGTGCACAAGCTAAAATTACTAAGAAACCATTTCCTAAAGCAGAACATATGCATAAAATGTTAGATTTGATTCATTCAGATATTTGTGAATTAAATGAAAAATTAACTAGAGGAGGTAAAAGATACTTGATTACTTTTATAGACGATTGTTCTCGTTATGCACATGTTTATTTGTTAAGAACTAAAGATGAAGCACTTAGTGTTTTTAAAGAATTTAAGGCTAAGGTAGAGAATCAAAATGAATGAAAAATTAAAATGTTAAGAAGTGATAGAGGAGGAGAATACTTTTCTGGTGAATTTGATAAGTTCTGTGATGATCATGGTATAATTCACCAAAGAATAGCTCCTTTTACACCCCAACAAAATGGATTGGCTAATAGGAAAAATAGAACACTAGTTGACATGGTAAATGCAATGATATTAAATGCTAAATTACCATTCAACTTATGGGAAGGAGCAGTTCTTACTGCATGCCATATTCTCAATAGAATTCCTTCAAAGAAGACTCATATTTCACCATATGAAGTTTGGAATGGAATGAAGCCAAATTTAAAGTATTTGAAAGTGTGGGGGTGTATAGCATACTATCGACTTCCTGATTCTCAAAGACAAAAACTTGGTGCAAGAGGTATAAAATCTGTTTTTGTTGGTTATGCTCAAAATTCAAAAGCATATCGTTTACTTGATTTGGAATCTAATGTTATTGTAGAGTCTATTCATGTAGAATTCTTTGAAAACATCTTTGTACATGATAATATGTTACATGGTCATATAGAAGAGCACAATAAATTAGATTCGAATTCTAATAAAAGAAAAGAATTTGATGAACCATCTGAACCAAGGAGAAGTCAAAGGCAAAGAAAAATTAAACATCTTGATCCTGATTTTATATCTCCTGATCATATAACTTTTCTAATTGAAGGAAGTAGAGAAAAAATTATAAGGCTAATGGAGATATCAAATGTTGATGATGAACCAAAAACATTTAAGGAAGCTTTAGATTCTAGAGATGCTGCCTTTTGGCAAGACGCTATAAATGATGAAATTGATTCAATTATGGCTAATAATATATGGGTTCTAGTTGACTTACCTCCCCGTTCAAACCCCATTAAAAATAAATAGGGTTTTTAGAAAGAAATAAAATTCAGATGGTACTTTACAAACCTTTAAAGCTAGGTTAGTAGCTAAAGGATTTACACAGAAAAAAGGGCTAGATTATTTTGATACATATGCACCTGTAGCAAGAATAACATCTATTAGAGTTTTATTTACCTTAGCTTCTATTTATAAATTATGTGTTCACCAAATGGATGTCAAAACTGCTTTTTTAAATGGAGATTTGAAAGAAGAAGTTTACATGGAACAACTAGAAGGTTTTGTACTTCCTGGTAATGAAAATAAAGTATGCAAACTTACAAAATCTTTATATGGTCTCAAACAAGCTCCAAAACAATGGCATGAAAAGTTTGATTTAAAAATTTTATCTTATGGTTTTAGACATAATACAGCTGATAAATGCATCTATTCTAAATTTACTAGTGATTATGGAGTAATTATATGCCTCTATGTAGATGATATGCTTATTTTTGGTACAAATATTCTTGGTATAAATGAAACAAAAAAGTTTCTTACTTCTACCTTTAAGATGAAAGATCTTAAAGAAGTGGATACAATTTTGGGAATTAAAGTTACCAAACATGATAATGGATTTGTGTTAAATCAAACTCACTATATGGAGAAGCTCTTGAATAAATATAAATTCTTAAATATTAAAGAATATAATACTCCATATGATACTAGTGTTAAACTAGTAAAAAATGATGCTAGATCAATAGAACAATTGAAGTATGCTAGTGTTATAGGAAGCTTGATGTATGCTATGTGTTGCACAAGACCTGATATAGCCTTTACAGTGAGTAAATTATCAAGATTTACAAGCAATCCAAGTATGGCTCATTGGAAAGCAGTTGAAAAAGTACTTGGTTATCTGAAAAGAACCGCAAAAGTACAATTATGTTATTCTAATATTCCTGCTGTACTAGAAGGCTATTCTGATGCTAGTTGGATTGCTAAAGTTGATGATATATTATCAACCTCGGGTTGGATATTTACCATAGCGGGTGGTGTTGTTAGTTGGGCATCTAAGAAACAAACGTGTCTTGCTCATTCAACTATGGAAGTTGAATTCATAGCTTTGGCTTCAGCAGGTAAAGAGGCTGAATGGTTAAGAAATATGTTACTTGAAGCTAACTTATGGCCACAGCCTATACCACCCGTTACTATCTACTGTGATAGTGACGCTACAATGTCAAATGCCTTTAGTAATATATATAATGGAAAATCAAGACATATAAGTCTACGTCACAGTTATATTAGAGAGTTAATATCTAATGGTATTATTACTGTCTCCTATGTGAAGTCTGCAGCAAATTTATCGGATCCACTTACTAAGGCTTTACTAAGAGATAAAGTCTGGGAGACTACTTATAGTGTGGGACTAAAATATAATCCTTTAGACACCAATAACGGTAACCCAACTTCACTTAATCAAATCGGTTATTGGTTGAAGTTTAAAAGGTAATAATAGGTTGTTGGTATGTGTCTTATTAGATCACTAAATCAAGTTCCATACAAAAAGTGATGGTTGTTAGTGATGATTAGTAGAGAGGATGAGTTTATACTCTTAATGGAGTTTTTTTTTATAAATAAACTCCACCTATATGAATATGAAGTGGTGCCGCTTCAACAAGAATTTAAAAGGATTTATTCTTGTAAATATTCATAGAAAATGGATTGCTAGCACAAGGCCATTTATAGTGCTAGAAGTAAAACGAGAAATTTAATAGAAAAAGATAAATGTAATGTGTGTGGTATTTCCGATCCTAACAAAAGATGTCTTGGTTTAATCCTAGGACACCATGTACACCGTTAGCATCCTGAAATACTTATACTAATTGAAAGTTTAATCTTTTAGACACTTTCTTGTATGCATTATGTTTATTTTGAAAAACAATTACCTGTATGAACAAACTAGTGGGGGAATGATAGATAGTTTGTTCAATCATATATATCCCACATTGGAAAAAGAAAGGTCTTGAAACTCTTTATTAGTAGTTGTGCACAAGAAGTAGTGTCTAAAGTGCTCTCAATGGACATGGGCTTGACTCTTTAGTTAGTCCATTTTATAATTATATTTATATATATTAAAAGGGCACTTGGGCACTTGGGGGCAACTTGGGCTTGTTTAAAAAGACTTTCTTTTTATATTTTTCCCGAATTAATATTTCTTAAGGGATATAACTTTTCTTAAAAAATATAACTTTTGGATAAAGACTCTTTCAAATTATTGTAATTTCTCCGTTGATAACCATTAAGAAGTTATAAAAACTGCAGAAGTTTTACAAGTATTATATGGTTTTTTCTATTTCTATTTAAATTTCACACGAAACTTTGTTGTATCTTGAGATAACTTGTTTTGATAAACAAGACAATATTACACTCAAGATAGTGTAATCATGCCTCAAAATTTGTTCTTTATTTATTTTCCTAACAATCTTATTGGTAGCGGCACAGATTCTTCATATATCATCATCACATATGCAAATGAAAGGACATTGATGTACCTGCAGTTGACTTCCGACGGATATTTCCAGCAGAAGGACTGGCAAGAAGGACAAAAAGATTGGAATATTTCATGGTCCACAATACAAAACCAATGTGGTGAGTATGGCAAATGTGGAGCCTTTGGAAGTTGTAATTCACAGAATTCGCAAATTTGTACATGTTTGAAAGGGTTTCAGCCAAGGGATGATGCTGAATGGAATAGAGGAAACTGGACTGGCGGCTGCATAAGGAGGACTTCCCTGCCGTGTCAGAGAAAAAATTCAACTGGTCAAGAGGGACAATCGGATGGCTATCTGAGGCTCACAGGTGCCAAGGTGCCAGATTTTGCTATGTGGAAAGATGCTTCAGACTATGAATGTGAAAGTTTCTGCTTGGAGAATTGTTACTGCATAGCTTATGCCTTTCGCACAGGCATTGGATGTATGCACTGGAGTGATCCCCTAATTGACATACAGCAGTTCTCCTCCGGTGGAGCAGATCTCTATATACGCCTAGCTAATTCTGAACTTGGTAATATACTTCTTCTGCACTGGTTTTGATGATGATTTTCCAAACATTAATTTATTGTGTCAGTTTTGAACTTAAGTTGCTATGTTCTTGTGATTGACGTTTAGCTTTTAAGCTCCTCTGAATCTGTTCTTCGTTGGTTACTTCTAGATCGGAATAGTATTGAGTTGTTTGGAATCAAGCCTATGTCTGTTTACCCAGTTAATTCTCTGATAACCGTTGACTATTTTTGGATAGGCAGGTAATAAAAAGGATAAGACCGCGATTATTGCTAGCATAGCAGTTGTAGGGTTCTTGTCCGTTGCAGTCACTGCATACATTTTCTGGAAGTGGTTGGCTAAACACAGAGGTAACAACTGAATATTGCTTGGCTTTTCTACAAATCTTGTCATTAATCTTCCTGTAGTTACCAACAATTTGTTTATGAATCAGGAAAAAATAAGGATGATGAGCTCTCATTGATTGAAGCTGGGAAAGTGCATCAAAAGGAAAGCATAAACACGAACAGCTTGAAACAAGTTGCATTTGAAGAGCTACCCTTGTATAGCTATGAAACATTGGCTTATGCAACAGACCATTTCAACTCAAGGAATAAGCTAGGGAAAGGTGGTTTTGGACAAGTCTACATGGTAATTCAAATTCTTTAATGTACTAGTTCCTGAGGAATTGCATGATGCAGTGTTGGTTGTGGAAAAGTTTACAAATCAAGTATATGCAGGGAAAGCTAGCAGATGGCCGGGAAATTGCAGTGAAAAGGCTTTCGAAATCTTCTGGTCAAGGGATTGAGGAGTTTATGAATGAAGTTGTGGTAATATCTAAACTCCAGCATCGTAATCTTGTTAGACTCCTGGGCTGCTGTGTTGAAAGAGAAGAAAAAAAATGCTAATCTACGAATACATGGCAAACGGAAGCTTGGATACTTGTCTCTTTGGTTAGTTGATGATAACACATGTTTCATTATTTTTGTTCCAATCCACAAATTTATCATTCTAAGGACACCAGTCAGGAATTGCATACCATAACAGTTATTCTTTCAGGTAGTTTTAACTAGAATTCGTTTTGTCATCAATCTTTTCAGATTCAGCAAAACAAGTTCTACTGGATTGGAGGAGACGTGCACTCATTGTTGAGGGGATTGGAAGAGGCCTCCTTTATCTTCATAGGGATTCAAGATTGAAAATTATTCATAGAGATCTGAAAGCGAGCAACATTCTCTTGGATGAAAATCTGAACCCAAAAATTTCAGATTTTGGATTGGCAAGGATTTTTTGTGGCAACTAAGATGAAGTTGGCACAAGAAGGATAGTAGGAACATAATAAGTACAAACTGCTCTTCTACTATTTTATTCAAACATAGACAATTCTTAATCCTTTTCTTTTTGGTCCTCTCTCCTAAATCCTAACGCCATCAATGAACATTATATAACTTCATAGGTTTCTTTTTTGCCCCTAATGATGTGATGCAGTGGCTATATGTCCCTGAAGTATGCAATGGAAGGGATATTCTCAGAAAAATCATATGTCTACAGCTTCGGGGTGCTCTTACTAGAGATAGAAAGTGGAAGGAGAAACACTAGCTTTTCTCAAAACAAGAATGAGCTAAGCCTTCTAAGATATGTAAGTTAGCTGCCTGCCTATTAAATTCCCTGATACATTATGCATATATGGTCAAACTCTCTAAATTCAACGCTTCAACATTTTCAGGCCTGGGGATTGTGGAATGAAGGTGAAGCAGTAAAAGTGATCGATCCATCGATTTTTTATCCGAACATTGAGAAGGAGATCCTAAGATATGTACATGTATGACTACTGTGCGTGCAACAATTTGCTAAATATAGACCAAATGTCTCTGCCATACTTTCAATGCTTAATAGTGAAATTTCAGAGCTTCCTCGTCCCAAACTACCAGCTTTTATAGGTAGATCTCAGCAAGCTGCACATTCGGTTAACTCTATGAGTCTCACAATTGTTGAAGCTCGATAGCACATTCTAGTAATGGTAGGAAGGGATGAGTGGCGTCTTGTTCATTAGATTACAATCAACGAGATATATACACGTGATTTTTGTTTACGTATATTATGTTATTTATAATGTAAAAAATTTTGTTCACACATTCTTTTATAATATGCTAGGTTGGTGTCTGCGTTGAACGAAATAATTTTAGTAATTTTTTCAATTTTCTTTATATTTAAAAACAATTCATATAAGAAGATAACTCTGATATTTTTTAAAAAAATTAGATAATTCTAATTTTAAAAAAACCAATTCAAATAACCATGATATTAAACAAAAAAAAACCCTTCAAATTTTTTGAAAAAAAAAAACCTTATTTTAAATATTTGTCCTAATATTAAAAAAAAACTTCAAATTTCTTCCCCAAAAAAATCTTCTTTTAAATTTAATACTTCTAAATATCAATACAAAATGGTGCCACGTGTCTCTTTAAGAAGCGAACACTATTATATATATACCTTTCAATTTTCTTCACAAAAAAAATATTTTTTAAAATCAAATGCTTCCAAATGTCATGGGCTCCTTCGACTTTGTCCAGTGTAGTTTGCGCCCGGGCGAAACGGCCAAGGGCCTTTGGACGGCTATTGTGTTACATTTGTTCGAGCAGCCACTGATGCCTAAAACCATTGGTGGCCACTTTTAACTTTCAATTTTGGTGAAACTTTATTATTATTATTATTATTATTATTATTATTATTATTATTATTATTATTATTATTATTATTATTATTATTATTATTATTATTATTATTATTATTATTATTATTATTATTATTATTATTATTATTATTATTATTATTATTATTATTATTATTATTATTATTATTATTATTATTATTATTATTATTATTATTATTATTATTATTATTATTATTATTGTCTTTGCATTCTTGAATTTGAGAGAAATAAAGAACGAAAGGTGAAAAAGTTGATTTAAAAAAAAAATCAAGAAATGATAACTTATACGATTGAATAGTTAATTCAAGAGATCATGGAGTAAAATTTTTGAGTTTTTAAATACAAAATTTTATTCAAGTGGAAATTATAATATAAAATATAAAATATATGAATTAGTAAAAAAATTATTTTACATCTAAAAAAATTTAAAAATATATAAATAAAAAGTATAAAACATGTGAATAAATAAGAATTTTATTTTACGTCTAAAAATATAAAAAGAATATATAATAGATGTGTTAACTTTAAGAGTCAATATTTGTTCAAGATCTTCCTTTATAACACTTCTCAAATATTCCCATCTCAACAATCATAATACAAATATTTGTAGAAGAAAATTACCTTCTCAAAAAATACAAATTTGTATAGATATCAATGATATTTATCTAATGTTATTTAATGAATATTTCTCTAGTGTTACTCATGTTTCATTTAATATTACTCGACTCTCACTCTATACTCCCTAATTTTTTAGATAATTTGATTGGAGTATACTTGAATTGTATTTCTTTTGAAAATTAGAGAGGGAGATAGGGAAATTTTTTTTAAGTTTTGTATTATTTTAATAAAACTAAAATTTTAATTTTTTAATTTATTTTTTTCTAAATTTTTTTTACAAATTATAGTATTATCCTTTGTTATATCTCAATCCTAAATTCTGATTCTATTCGTGTTGGAAGAAAGAAAATTTCTAAAGAAAAAGCAAAAGTAAATACGTGAGGGGGAAAAACTATAAAAAGTTTCCCTTTTGTGCTTCCTATTCCTTTTCCCTTTCAAATCTATTATCCAGAGAGCCATTGCCAAGAAAAGAGGGAAAATTAAAATAAAAAAAAAAACCTCTAATAAAAAAACTTCCATGACATTGACATACAATTTGTGTACTGAAATTCTTAATTATTCTTACAGCAAAATTTTAGATGAGTGAAAACAAATGATGAGTTTGAAGGAGCTTAGATGTTGTTGCGGCTTTGCTTTGAATTTGTGTACCTATCCTTGTCGGCTAGCTTTCAGAGGTTTGCAAAATCTTGCCGCCGTCTGAAGAGAGCAACGCCAATCACTGTTACGAAGACCGCAGCTTTGCATACGATATTGCCCGTTTGACCAACCAAATCGAGCCTCGTTAAAGCGTCAACAAAATATGCCATAAAAAATCCCACCATTGCAGCCCGACCTGAAAAATTCAGTGTGACACACTCAAATTCTGTTTCTTGATCAACATAGGAACATGGTGCAGCTGAGATCATATATATATTTGCCAATGTGTGTGGTTGTGTGTGGAGGTCTGCTTATTGACCATTAAGCAGCTCAGCTTCTGGAAGATGGGAATGTATAATCCAAGCCCACCATGGAACAACTGAGCTTCTTAAGAGCACCAGTTCTTGGTTTGTTGCTGCTTCTGGATATGGTTCGAGAATTTTCTCCTCCTTGCCTCTGCACACGATGAGAAAACACGGATAGGTATAATGCGTGATTTCTATTGTAACATAGTTGAGTCGAGATAAAGCTAAAATGGCAGTGAAAGTCTATTCACCAGCAGCATTCATTGCATTCCAGTCCATCTTGGTTCCTGGCAATGGAGAAGCTTAAAGCACTCGTGCCAAACGCTCTCAAGCAGCAAATTAGAGAGAACACTCCCACTGACCTCCTTTCTGTTGCTGCTTCTCTCCTCGACTTCTTTCAAAATTCGCCCCTTTTTCATCTGGTAATTCCTCTCCTCTCCTTATACACTCACGTACATATTGTAAATCTATGTTGGTTTTTTATAATAGAATAGTGGCACTGCTTCGTATAAAAATAAATTATAATTAATACTTTTGGAGTATCCAAAAAGATGAAAAATGAGAAAGTAAAAAGAACAGAACTCTAGGAGGTTAAAAAAAGTCGGCATAATAATTAGTTCGTCCTAATATTAAAAAAAAAACCTTCAAATTTCTTCACCAGAAAAAAGAACCCTCTTTTAAATTCAATGCTTCCAAATGTCAACACGGAGCAGTGCCACTTGTCTCATCAGAAGGCTTCTGCAGCTATTTTTATATATGTATATATAGATTTCCTTCCATATTGATAATATTGCTCTTTTCAACTCATGAATCACTAGACTAATCTCACTATTAATAAATGAAGCTCCTATTACTAGTGGCCAAAATGATAGAAATTCGTCCAAACTTAATGGCTCATCTAAAGAAGAAAGATATAAAGTAAAGACACATTCCATGGCTTCTAAGATAACATCAAGGAACAAGGGATTTCAAGGAGGAATTAAAGCTTACAACTCAAGAGTCAAGAAGATTATTAAAAAGTGGGGTGATCAAAGGAAGTTTAAAAGAAGCTAATTGTGTCCACAAATGCATATGGAAAGTCAAGGAAACACATAGGAATGTATTGGAGGTCAAAGGAGTACAGTTTGAAGTGCTGAAAAACAGAGGACATTTGCTAAAAAGGATTGGCGCAGCTTGGCATGAGGTAAGTAGCACTACCTGTTCTACTTCCCCTGCTATGTTACGTGATAATGGGAGAACCACTTCGGTCCCCCAATCAAGTCCTATATTATGTGAGGAGGCAATCGCTTCCTCTTCTATTTCTTCTGAAATACAGGATTAAATCTTTATCTAGCAAAAAAAAAAAAAAAGTAGCACTGCCTGTTCTTGCAACACTTGGAACAAGCCTTGTGTTAGTGAATAGGATCGGCATGCTTATGTGTCAACCAGATTAAACCTTAAGAATACGTGAAAACGGATCATACTTTTGTAGATATCGCCTTCACCAATACGATTCTTAAAGTCTTTGGCCTTCTAGCAATGCTCTAGACCCCCAAACCTTCTTTAATGTAATCTCCTTGGACCAGAAAATTGATAATCGTATTTTATTTCTCTCTTTGTTGAGGGTGGACTCACACAAAAATTGACACAAAAACTAAGAGAAAAAACTCAAAGAACAACAACTATGTTTTTCACGTATATAGAAAATAAAGTCATAAACCAATTTGTATAAAATGACTCTATCTCAAAATACAAATATTCCTGATAGAATAAGAAAAGTATAGTTGGATACAACTATTTCCACTTATCCTATTCCATCTAAAATACGATTTTTGGTTTTCTGCAATTTTCATTAATAAATTATAATTTATTATTGTCCCTTAATTAGGAGCCACTGAAGGGACCTGACCGGATACAATTAGATTAAGCTCCAATAAATTATTTTGTCAATAAAAATAATTTATTAATTACGTTCCACTCCACTAAAAGAACGTAACTGCACTCTTAGTCTAATCGCAATTACTGGAGTCAATAATTATATCCATTAATTGATCGATCCAACAAATTACCCCCGTCGATCAATATAATGTTTTGAATGAGGCAGTATGACCACATTGCCCCTCATTCAAATCCTCAATTCTCATCTTCAATTTGACAGTACCATGTGACCACATCACACTTACAAATTGAATTCAATAAACACTATTGAATTACTAAGCTCAGATTTAATTGTCCCTTAGAAGAACTCATGAGGAAATGATCTTGCCTATTAAAGGTGACGGATTCCATATTACATAACAATTATTTCATATTTATTTCACTTTAATTCCCAGGATGCCGAGATATTAATTATAAAGTTAATCTCACTCTTTGGCAACTCGAGGAACTTCAAGTTAGTAAATATAAATAATTGTTTGCTTAGGATTAAGGTATTATGTACGACAATATTTTAATATTTTATTTGTATGGTCTATTCCACAAAAAATATTGATGGTCCCTCCAATATATCAAATATATATCATTAATTTTATTACCAAAGTCAAAGACAGACTTCAATAAAATTAAAACGATCTTCCAAAATAAATTGCTCAAACTTATTTTAGATCGCGGATAATTTATTTCGAATTAAATAATAAATCAAGTCTTTCTGTGTTTAACAAATAAATACTTGATTTATAATATCTAAATAATTCATGGACAAACAGGCTCATACATATAAATATATAAAGACATATTTTATTTAATTTCAAAAATACAAATATTGTATTTACTCGATGGGCATATCTAACAAAAATTATCCCACTTGTTCTAGAGTAAATGGGACATGTCAGAAATACCCATACTTTTCACCCATACTTTGTGGTCTATTCCACAAAAAATATTGATGATCCCTCCAATATATCAAATATATATCATTAATTTTATTACCAAAGTCAAAGACAGACTTCAATAAAATTAAAACGATCTTCCAAAATAAATTGCTCAAACTTATTTTAGATCGCGGATAATTTATTTCGAATTAAATCATAAATCAAGTCTTTCTGTGTTTAACAAATAAACACTTGATTTATAATATCTAAATAATTCATGGACAAACAGGCTCATACATATAAATATATAAAGACATATTTTATTTAATTTCAAAAATACAAATATTGTATTTACTCGATGGGCATATCTAACAAAAATTCTCCCACTTGTTCTAGAGTAAATGGGACATGTCAGAAATACCCATACTTTCTATATGACTTCCAAAAACACTTACAGGTAAACTTTTAGTAAAAGAATCAGCAAGATTTTCAGCAGAAGAAATCTTGCACACTTTTACATCTCCACGTTGAACAATCTCCCTAAGTAGGTGATATTTACGTTCAATGTGTTTATCATGCTGATGGTTGCACGGTTCTTTTGCATTTGGCACTGCACCACTGTTGTCACAGTACAAACTAATGGCTTGAGATGTAGAAGGAACCACTTCAAGTTCTATTAAGAACTTCTTCAACCATACTGCCTCTTTAGCTACTTCACAAGCTACCACATATTCAGCTTCCATTGTAGAGTCAGCAATAGAAGATTGTCTGATACTTCTCCACACAACTGCACCACCACCTAAGGTGAAAACAGAGCCTGAGGTAGACTTGCGAAGATCTCTATCAGCTTGAAAATCTGAATCAGTGTAACCTATAGGTACCAATTTTAGAGCTGAGTAAACTAGCATATATCCTCGAGTTCTGTGAAGATACTTGAATATATGCTTAACTGTTGTCCAGTGTTCCGATCTTAAGTTTGACTGATATCTACTGACCATCCTAACAGCATGATAAATGTCTAGACGAGTACAAAGCATAGCATACATGAGACTTCCTACAGTTGATGCATAACGAACTCGTTCCATGTACTCAACTTCATTAGGAGTTTTAGGACTATACTTCTGAGATAACTGAATTCCATGTCTGAAAGGCAATTGACCTTTCTTGAAATTTTGCATAGAAAATCTCGTCAGTATTTTGTCAATATATGAAGCTTGGGATAAAGCTATCTGTTTGTTCTTTCTATCCTGAAAGATCTGAATTCCCAGAACATATCTTGCTTCTCCCAAGTCCTTCATATCAAACTGTTTACCCAACCAACTTTTCACCAATGTTAATGTTCTTACATCATTTCCAATGAGAAGGATGTCATCAACATACAGTATGAGAAAAATCACATTACTATCTATATTTCTCTTATAGACACAAGGTTCATCAGGATGTTGATCAGAACCATAAGTTTTAATGGCTTGATTAAATCTGATATTCTAAAATCTAGACACTTGTTTAAGCCCATTTATGGACCTATTCAGCTTACAAAATTTTTGTTATTGACCTTCTTGGATAAAACCATCTGGCTATACCATGTAGATACATTCGTCAAGATTTCCATTAAGGAAAGCTGTCTTAACGTCTATTTGCCATACTTCATAGTCGAAGTGAGCTACAATGGATAGGAGGATTCTTATAGACTTTAGCATGGCCACAGGCGAGAAGGTTTCCTCATAGTCAATACCTTCTCGTTGGATATAACTCTTAACAACCAATCTAGCTTTGAAAGTTTCCACTTTCCCATCTACTCATTTCTTTTGTAGACCTATTTGCACCCAATAGGTTTTACCCCATTAGACAGGTCCACAAGTTCCTAGACGGAGTTAGTGTACATGAATTTCATTTCTGAATCCATTGCACTCTTCCAATGATCTACGTCTATGTCCTCTACAGCTTCTTTATACGTGGCGAGATCCTTTCCTTCCTCAAAAGAGACTGTTTGAAAAGCTTCTCCATAGAATAAGTATCTAGAGGGACGTTGAATGACTCTCCCATTACGTCTAAGCTGTGGAGGTTCTTGGATGATTGGACTTTCCTCCTCCTCGTTAACTGGAACTAGATTTGCTGATTCCTCAACGACTGGATTTTGAACAGGGGCAGGAGGTTCTTCCACTTTATGTGCCGAAGAGTCAGTGGGTATAGAAGGTGTAACATCTATTTCTCTCCCAATGTAATCTGGCATAGTAAATGGCATAGATACGAATCCTCCACGTGAATCTTGAGTATGGGTTTCAGAAACCATTTGCTTGGGATTATCTCCATTGGTTTCTTCCAAAATAACCCTACTCTAAGATCATCGTTCTTCTATGTACTTGTCCTCTAAGAAAATTGCATTTGTGCTTACAAATATTTTCTTATCTTAAGGATTATAGAAGTAGTATCCCCTTGTTCCTTTTGGATATCCAACAAACAGATATAAATTTGATCGTGATTCCATTTTATCAATCTTTCCCTTTAGCACATATGCAGGACAACCCCAAATCCGGATGTGTGTCAAATTAGGCTTCCGCCCATTCCACAATTCCAATGGAGTCTTAGGGATAGACTTTGATGGAACCATATTCAATATATATGTCGCAGTTTGTATAGCATATCCCCAAAAGGATGTACTGAGTGTAGAGAAGCCTAGCACTGTTCTGACCATGTCTAACAAGGTCCTGTTTCTCCTTTCTGCCACTCCATTTTGTTGAGGAGTGTCATGTGCACTTAGTTTGGATAAAATCTCATTTTCTGACAAGTAAGATCTAAAGTCATGGGATAGATATTCTCCATCTCGATCTAATCGAAGTGTCTTAATGTTCTTTCCTAACTGCTTCTCAGTCTCAGCCTTAAATTCTTTGAATTTTTCTAAGGCATTAGACTTATGAGTCATTAGGTAAACATAGCCATATCTTGAGTAATCATCCGTAAAAGTAATGAAATACTCATACCTACCTCTAGCTTAGACACTAATTAGTCCACATACGTCGGAGTGCACTAATTCTAAGACTTTCTTTGCTCTATTTCCTTTGGAAGGAAATGATCTTTTGATCATTTTACCTTCCAAACACGATTCGCAAACTTGAAAATGTTCCACCTTTAAGTCACTTAAAGGACCTTCTTTTACAAGTCTTTAAATCCTATTTAGATTAATATGACTAAGTCTAAGATGCCATAGGAGAGTCTTATTAGTAGGAGATAACTTAATACATTTGTTAGTTTCAGTATGATATAATGAACTGTTGGTAGAGGTTGGGTATAAAACCAAATGTGGTGATCCTCTTATAAAATGTTGGTATTGCCTACTACCATTAAGTTGGGAAAATAGCATTTAGTGGATGTTTTTGAAATCCTTAAGTGAATGCTTAAGGTAGTGGATATAGATCATTTAAGGATTGAACCACTATAAATCTTTGAGTCCCTCTCTCTTGTGCACTTTACTTAGCATTTATGAATGTTTTCAAACTGTTCTTTTGAGTTAAAAATTATGACCTTCAAACTAGCAAATCAGTGATTGGTTTTACAGCCTTTTATGAAACAGTTGAAAGCTTTGTTAACTTATGCCTTGTGAGTCTTTTATTCTTGTGATTTACTGGTAGATTCGAAGCTTTGCTTCCAAGCACTTTTGAACACAACAGAGACTTGCTTTTCGTCATTCAAAATACTCTCGGTTCTTATCAAAAGTATTCAAAGAATTTTGAAAATTTAATTTTTGTTTGCTATAAACCTTATTCACCCCCTTCTAAGGTTTATCAATTAGTATCAAAGCGTTGGTCTATATTGTTCTCGGCTTAACAGCCTTGTAGGAAAAATCCTGATTGCAAACACCTCATCCTTACCATACGTTGAGGGGTCTTTGACAAACAATTATACATTCTGGAAAAATCAAATGAAAATCTATGTATGCTCAATTAACTTTAAGCTATGGAATCTGGTCGAGAAAGACTATTTGTTCCATCTAAAATTGTTGAAGGTAAAACAATACCGAAACAAAGTGATGAGTATGACAGCCAAGATAATGCAACAATAACACTAAATTTTCAAGCAATGAACATACTATGTTGTGCTCTGGATACTAATGAATACAACCTAGTTAGTGGTTGTGATCCAGCCTATAAAATGTGAAAATTACTTGAAGTCACCCATGAGGGGACAAATCAAGTAAAGAAATCAAAGTTAGGACTTTTAGTCCTCAATTATGAGCTATTCATTATGAAGCCAAGTGAGAACATAACTGATATGTTCAACGGATTCACAAACATCATGAATGGACAAAAGGTATATGGGAAAATCTATTCACTTGGTGAGCAAAATAGGAAGTTACTTGATGCTTTGCCGAAAAGTTGGCAGATAAAAACCTTGGCTATAGAGAAATCCAAGAATTTAAATAGCTTACCAACTGAAGAGCTTATCGGATCTCTATTGACCCATGAAATAAAATTCAGAAGGTTTTAAAAGCATGATGATGATGATAGAGGCAAATAAGGAACAGCTTTAAAAGTAATTGATGAAGAAGCCTACAGTGATCAAACTGATAGCGACGATGAGACTGATTTGAATACAAAAGATTTGGCAATGGTTGCTAGAAAATTCAAAAAAATGTTCAGAAAAGACCACTTCAAAAGGGGTAAGAAGGTTATCAAAAAGAATGGACAAACTTCTTCCTTCAAGCCTCAATGTTATGAGTGCAAAAGCACAGAACACTTCATCGTCGTCTGTCCAGTACCTAAAGAAAAAGAAGCTAAGCAATTCAAAATGAAGAAGAAGGACAAAAAGATGAAGAAAGGAGAATGGTTGATTGGGACTGGGGATCAAAATGATTCTGAATCTAAAGGAAATAGAGAATCTAAAAATGAGATAGCCAACATATGTTTTATGGTAATAGAGGATAAGGTAAATCCTACCCCATTAAACTCTGTGTCTAAATTGTATAATTCTACTTGAGCTTCTCATTGATATATTTCATGAACTCAAAAAGTTGTCTAGAAGAAACAAGGAAATGAAAATGAAGATCGATTCTTTGTTAGATGAAAATGACAAGCTATTGAGTGAGAACAAAGTTTTGCTTGATTCCATTTGTTGTCTTAATGTTGAAAAGGAAGTTATCTCTACTTCTTTGGAATGTTTAACACTTGAGAACAAATGCTTGTGTGATAAAGCCTCCTCTCTTGAAATTATGCTCAGCGATTTTGAAAACATGAGAAAGAGAGTTGATGATCTTACTACATGTATAGAGAAGTTCACAAATGGCCAAGATAACTTGAATAGAATTCTTGATATGCAATGTGCTACTAGAAATAGAGATGGTCTCGATTACAAACATAATAACAAAATTGGAAATTGAAAATTCTATTTCATGAAAGCCAACTCCTCAAATGCAAGTCATCAATGTTGTACTTATTGTGGTAATTTTGGACACAATGCATCTAAGTGTCATGTTAGGAAAGGAATTGAATCAGGTATGAAAACTGTTTGGAGAGTTAAAAGAATCATCACTAAGCCCCTTGGACCCAAGAAGGTATGGGTACAAAAGATCACTCGTCCATCTTATGTATAGGTATATTTATCAGACAAGATGAGCCCCATAAAGTGGTTCTTTGACAGTGGATACTCTAGGCACATGACTGGAAATGTCGAACTGTTGGAAAACATTCAAGTCACAAATGATGGATTTGTCACATTTAGAGACAAGGAAATATACTTGGAATAGGTAACATTAGTAAGGGATCCTCTACTATTATCAAACAAGTGTTGTTAATTAATGAATTAAAGTACAATCTACTTAGAATCAACCAATTATATGATAATGGCTGCAAAGTTATTTTTGAAAAGGATTCTTACACTATTATGGACAGCTCTAGTAATGAGATAATTTTTTTGGCTAACCGTATTGGAAATGTGTATGTATTTTATCTTGATGGTCTTATGACTTATGATATTAGATGTCTCTCCGTGAATGATGATGATGGCTACCTTTGGCATAGAAGACTAGGCCATGTATCTATTGATTTGCTGAATAAATTATCCTCAAATGAGCTTGTTAGAGGACTGCCCAAAATAAGATTTGATAAAAACCGGGTGTGTAATGCTTGCCAATTTGGAAAATAAATCAAAACCTCTTTTAAACCCAAGAAAATAATTTCAACATTAAAACCTCTTGAACTCATACATATGGATTTGTTTGGACCAATGAGGACTACTAGTCTTGGTGGTAAGAGGTATGCTTATGTACTTGTGGATGACTTTTCAAAATTCATTTGGATTTTGTTTCTTGAACAAAAAGATGAGGCTTTCTCTGAATTTTCAAAGTTGCTCAAACGTGTTCAAAATTCCTTGGGTGCAAATTGATTTCAATTAGGAGTGACAATGGTAGACAATTTTACAACCATAACTTTACAAAATTCTGTGATGAAAGTGGTGTTTCACATAATTTTTCAGCAAAAACAACTCCTCAACAAAATGGTGTGGTTGAGAGGAAAAATAGAACTTTGCAAGAGATGGCAAGATCAATACTTTGTGAAAACTCCCTTCCAAAGCTGTGAATGCAGTCTGCTACATTGTCAACCATGTTATGCTGAGGCCCTTTCTAAGAAAAATACCTTTTGAACTCATATTTGACAAAGTTCCATCTATTTCTTACTTTAAAGTTTTGACTACAAATGTTTTGTCCTCAACACTCGAGACAATCTTAGAAGATTTGATAGCAAATCGAATGAGTCTATATTTCTTGGATACTCTTCTAACAAAAAGGTATACAGAGTATACAATAAAAGAACTCTATGCATGGAAGAATCTGTACATATTGTATTTGATGAATCAAATATATATATTCTTCTAGAAATGATGATGATGATGTAGGAACCACAAAAGAAAAATGCAGTGAATGGCACAAAGCTACACCACTTGACATTCATACCAAAGAAGAGGAATTAGAAGAATAATAAGCTGAAGAAAACAAACAAAGAACTAAAGAGCACACTGATCAAGACTTACCAAAAGATTACAAATACAATACTGGACATCCAAATGAGTAGATTATTGGCGACCCTAGCTCTAGAGTCAAAACTAGACGGTATTTTGTTGATAATTTTGTTTTAGTTTCAAGTATTGAACCTGATTGCATTGATGTAACATTGTGTGATGATTTTTGGATTCTGACCATACAAGAATTGAATCAATTTGAAAGAAATCAAGTTTGGAAGCTTGTTACTAGACTACTTGATTATCCTGTGATTGGTACCAAGTGGGTTTTTAGAAATAAATTTGATGATCATGGTGTTATTATTAGAAACAAAGCTAGATTATTTGCCCAAGGATTTAATCAAGAATAGGACATTGATTATTATGAGACTTTTGCTTCCGTTGCTCAATTAGAATCCATTAGAATGTTGCTTGCTTTTACATCCTTTAAAAGTTTCATACTTTATCAAATGGATGTTAAAAGTGCCTTTTTACATAGTTTTAATGAAAAAGAAGTATATGTGGAGTAACTTCCTGGTTTTATTCATGAATATTTTTCAAACCATGTCTTTAAACTTTCCAAAACTCTTTATAGTTTAAAACAAACTCCACGTGCTTGGTATGAAAAACTTAGTGGTTTTCTACTTTCAAAAGGTTTTTCAATATGATTGATTGATACCATATTGTTCATTAAATCTAAAAATACCGAGGATCTTCTTATTATTCAAATTTATGTTGACGAAATTATCTTTGAAGCCACTAATAATTCTCTATGCAAGAAATTTACAAAGGTTATGCAGTAAGAATTCGAGATGAGTATGATGGGAGAACTCAACTTATTCCTTGGGTTACAAATCAAGCAAACTAAAGATGGGATCTTCCTAAATCAAGCTAAGTATGCCAAGGAACTACTCAAAAGATTTGAAATGAATGAAACTAAAGAAATTAGTACATCTATGAACACATCATTCAAAGATGAAAACGGTAAAGAAATAGATGAATCAAAGTATAGAGGTATGATTGGAAATATTCTATATCTCATTGCTAGTCGACCCGACATTATGTTCTTAGTTTGCCTTTGTGCAAGATTTCAGTCATGTCCCAAATAATCCCACCTATATGTTGTAAAACGTATCCTTAGATACTTGGTTAAAACATTTGATTATGGCCTATGGTATTTACAAACTAACTCATTTGATCTTATAAGATACACGAATACTGACTATACCAACAGCAAAGTTGAGAGAAAAAGTATCAGGGGACACTGTTAATTTCTTGGATACTCTCTCATTTCTTGGTACAGCAAAAAGTAAGCCTGTGTCTCACTCTTAACAACCAAGGCAGAATACATAGCAGTAGGAAATTGCTGTGTACAAATTTTATGGATGAAAAATACTTTACTTGATTTTGGGCTTAATTTTAACGGCGTGCCTATTTTATGTAACAATACTAGTGCTATCAATCTAATAAAAAATCCTATTAAGCATTCTAGAACTAAACACATTGAAATTAAGCATAATTTTATTAGAGATCATGTGCTTAAGGGTAATATTTGCGTGCAATATATTCTAACTATTTATCAGCATGCAAATATATTCACTAAACCTCTGGTTAATGATAGATTCAATCATCTAAGAAGAGGATTAGGAATTACAAAATTAAATGACTAGTAACTCTACTGGAGTAAAACTTTTCATTCTTGCAGGTTTCTGACAATTGCTAATTTTAGATGGACATTCTGGATAAGATGAATCCAAAACCCTTCTCCAAAATCACCTTTTGAGCCAAAGTGCATTTGTCAAAATCATATGGACATTTTGGACAGAGCCTCAAGTCCAAAATGGCAACTGCTCATAAGTCTCGTGTGATTTTTTTTTTTTTTTGGTTGAAAAATATTTGCATCTAGATTTTCTTTTTGAAATTCAAACTATTCATGCCTTTTAAAAATTAGCTTTTCAAATCCTACAAAAATCCATTTTTTAGTGTACTTAAGTGTATTTATCTTCCCAATGTGCCTAGGAAATCCCAAAAGAAGCTTTTACAAATCCGCTATTGACCCCTTTCTCTTCCTCACCGAGAATTTCCATTCTCTCTGCAAAATAAAAAAGCTCGCACCTTTACTTCACGACTACCATGGCAAAACTTCCGAAATCTAGCAAGAGAACTGAACCCAAATCAAAGAAGACCAAGAAAACCAAGGCAGTGGCGGGAAAGAAAGCTATTGCGGCTACTCAATCTGCTACAAAGAAGAAAGGAAAGGAAATCATTGCTGAAGAACTAGTCTCCCAAATCGACTCATTAGAACAAATTCCTAAAGAGGAAAGCTTTGACACATAGGAACCTCGATTCCTTGATTCCAAAAGCGAGTTTGAATACAATGAGTGGGTATCTAAAAATAGAACTGTGATTGTTGGATATCGTGTTACCCCTGAGTCCTTCTTAAAGTATTCAACTATTCTTAGTATGTTTGAGTCTCTTGGATGGGATGCTCTGCTATCAGTTGTTGAAAAACATTACACCACCTTAATTTGGAAATTTTATTCAAATCTAAGAAAGGGAAGACTGGAGGAAACAGGGAGTGGATTTATGGTTTAATGGTACACATCGCGAGTTGGATGTGTAAAGTTTGTATTTGATGATCGGGTGTTAAACAAAATTTGTGAAGTTAGGGGGAGGGGGGGGAGGGAAGAATTCAATTTTTTGAGTTGAACAAAATCCCTGAATATATATATACAACCCATATACCTGTAGTTTGTGTGATCTAAGAAATTGATGGAACATCCATCGTAGTTTTACAGTTTCATTGTGTTACTACTTCTATCCAAATTTTTCTCAAAGATCCTCTATTCTGTAAGCTTGCAAATATATGCAGAATCTTAGGCAAATAATCTAGCAAGATCTCATGTAGATTTGATTGTAAAGCTAACTTAGTTCATATCAAATTGTGCCAATTACTAATAGATATCACAATACATATTGTCAACACATACCAAAGAGCCTCAGATCTTGACAAATAATTAAGGCGACAAGGTTTTTTATAATTTATAAATAAAGGAGGAGTGGGCTAATAAAATAGTGGAAAAAGAAAGTAGTTTTGGTCAAGATCAGAGCTTAAAGCAAAACTGAAACTCCAATCTAGCCAAATAGATGCAGACTGAAAAGGATGAAGCCTTAGAAGGTAGGGAGGAAAGTTACTAGAGACAGTAAGAAGAGAGAGAAAGATGAGGGCAATCAAATAGTGACACATGTAGACCCTAAGAATAGTGGGAGCACTTCTATACACACATAGTTTTTCCTCTCCTCCTTTCTTTTCTCTTAATATGATGATTTAAGTGTTCAGATAATAAATCAATGGTAACATATTATGTCATAGTTTCCAATTAATAGCTATATAGTTGAGTAATAGATTTTTTGGACTATATAAGTTAGGTATTCAGTGCTAGAAATGGAAAAAAAACTTTTTAAGAGGAAAAATAAAGAAAAAAAGAAATTGATTTTCTTTTGAGAATTTATCCATACTTAGTTCAAAAAATAAAAAAATAATAAAATTGTAAATTTGCTCAAAAAGCTTATAAATTATTCCTTTCTATTTATTTATATAAAAAAGTTTAAACTATAATTTTATATGTTGTTCTTCTTACAAACCACTAGTACAGCAAAAAAGAGAATATTTTAAACAAAAATTAAACAAATAATAATGAAGAATAAAATATGAATATTTATCTCAACATAAAAAAAAATATTTAATTTGTATTAAAAAGAAAAACTCACCTAAACATATCAAAGTGTTATGAATATCTTAAAATTATTGGAAGCTCTATTAATTAGTGGAGGCTCCACTAATTATGGATTTATGTGAATTATTAGAGAAGATTTTTATGGATGTCCACCATTTAGTGGAGACACCACTAATTAAGATTAGTGAAAGATGATGTATGCCATGATGTAATCCACTAATTAGAGCTCTATAAATAGAGCTATTCTCTAAACTTGTAAGACACCATTATTTTGTGAAAGAAAGATTAGAGAAAATTGTGAGAGAAAAGAAAGAGAGAAATTCTTGTTCAAAAAATAGTTAGAATTTTATTAGTATGTAGTGTGAAGATTTTATTCTAATACTACCCAAATTTTATAACGCGTTATCAGCACGAGACTCTACCGAAGTACTGAAGGTTATAATCACGATGATACTATTGAAGTGTTCTTGAACAAAAGAGGAAGGTAGGTACTTTTTCTATTTGATTTTGTATCCACATGTCAAATCTTACCAAACTCGAGTTCGCAACTCTTGATATTATTGGGAAAAACTATTTATCTTAGATACTAGATGCTGAAATGCATTTAGCTGCAATGGGTCTGGAAGATACCATTGTAGAAGGAAATCCATCATCATCACAAAATAATGCTAAAGCTATGATTTTTCTCCATCATCATCTTCATAATGACTTAAAGGTTGAATACATTACCGTGAAAAATCCACTTATTTTGTGGACTAATTTGAAAGAAAGGTTCGATCACCAGAAGATGGTCGTCCTTCCAAAGGCACGGTATGACTGGATGCATTTGCAATTACAAGATTTTAAATCTGTTAGTGATTATAATTCTGCTATTTTTAAAATTAGCTCGCAGCTAAAACTGTGTGGAGAAAATATTACTGATGAGGATATGTTAGAAAAAACTTTTTCTACTTTTCATGCCCGAATGTGCTCCTGTAGCAGTAATATCGAGAAAAGGGATTCAAGAAATATGCAGAATTGATATCTTGTCTTCTTGTAGCTGAGCAAAATAATGAGTTATTAATGAAAAATCATGAAACTCGACCAACAGGTTCTACTCCGTTCCCAGAAGTGAATGATGTTAGAACTTGTAATTTTGGCCCTGGAAGAGGTCGTGGTCGTGGTCGTGGATATGGCCGTGGCTGTGGACATATATATAATCGTGATAAAAATATTCATTATGATCGCAACAGTCAAAATAAAGTTACGAGAAATAATGACAACCACCAGAAGTGGCCAAAAACTAACGTGAAAGGAAAAGAAAATGATGTTCCTAAAAATTATGAAGATAAATGTTATCGTTGTGGCATAAAAGGTCATTGGTCTCGTACCTGTCATACTGCAAAACACCTTGTTGATCTGTATCAGGCGTCTATTGAGAAGAAAGCCAAAAATGCTGAAACAAATTTTACTCTACAACATTCTCTTCATGATGATGATGATATCAACCTTGATGATGTTGATGTAACTCATTTAGACGTGGCTGATTTCTTTGAGCATCCTGAAGGAAGAATTGAGCATTTGATTAGTGATGGAAATGTTCAAAAGAATTAAAAGTTTACTTTTAATATGTTTCTTTTATATTTTATATTTTTGGCATTGTAATAGTACTTAGCGTATAAGGTTTTTATTGTTTGAGTATTTACATTTATAAATGTTTTGTTATGCCTAGATGGCTATTTTTCCGCTTACTGGATACACAAATGGCATTGAAAATATATGCCTAATTGATAGTCGTACAACACATACCATATTGAAAGATAAAAAATATTTCTCTTACCTGCAGATGGGAGAAACAAATGTTAATACTATAGGTGGTAGTGTAAAGTTGATTGAAAGCTCTGGAAGAGCTAATATTGTATTACCCAGAGGAACAAATGTTGTTATTCCTAAAGCGTTATTTTCTTTAAAATCTCGAAGAAATTTATTAAGCTTTAAAGATATTCGCCGAAATGGATATCACATTGAAACAATGGAAGAAAATAGTTTTGAGTATCTCTGTATTACTCAAATAATGTCGGGTAAGAAATCTTTATTAGAAAAGCTACCATCTCTTTCTTCTGGCCTATATAGCACAAAAATCCATGCAATTGAAATGCATCATTCAGTAAATCAAAAGTTTACTGATCCTGCTACATTTATCATTTGGCATGACCGTTTGGGTCATCCAGGAGCTATTATGATGCGAAGAATAATTGAAAATACGCATGGTCATCCTTTGAAAAGTAAAAGGGTTTTGACATCTGATAAATTTTCATGTGCTGCATATTCTCAAGGGAAATTGATTATTAAACCATCTCCAACAAAAGTGGAGTTTAAGTCTCCAGTATTTTTAGAAAGAATTCATGGTGATATATGTGGACCAATTAATCCACCATGTGGGCAATTCAGATACTTTATGATTTTAATTAATGCATCGACCCGATGGTCGCATGTTAGTTTATTATCAACTCGCAATCTGGCGTTCGCGAGATTGCTTGCCCAAATAATTCACTTAAGAGTGCAATTTCCAGATTATCCGATCAAAAGGATCCGTCTAGATAATATTGGAGAATATTCCTTCCAAGCTTTTGATGCTTATTGCCTGTCAATTGGCATTACTATTGAACATCCAGTAGCTCATGTTTATACTCAGAATGGTCTAGCTGAATCATTCATTAAACGGTTACAATTAATTGCTAGATCGTTATTAATGAGAACAAATCTCCCGACAACTGCTTGGGGACATGCTATTTTGCATGCTGCAACACTTGTACGCCTAAGGCCAACAAGTTATCACAAATTTTCTCCCTTACAATTGGCTTTTGGTACCGAGTCAAATATAGCTCATTTAAGAATTTTTGGGTGTACTATATATGTTTCAATTGCACCAAACCAACGTACAAAGATGGGTCCTCAAAGAAGAAAGGGGATATACGTTAGATATGATTCTCCCTCTATTATCAGGTATGTTGAACCCCTGACAGGAGATGTATTCACAGCAAGATTTGCTGATTGTCATTTTGATGAATCATTATTCCCTAAATTAGGGAGAGAACCAAAACAGTATAAAAAGGATCTTGCTTGGACAACATCATTAAATTATCTTGATCCGCGCACAAGCGCATGTGAACTTGAAGTTCAAAAGATAATTCATTTGCAAAGCATTGCAAATCAAATGCCAGACGCTTTTGTTGACTCCAGAAGAGTTACAAAATCGCATATTCCAGCTATAAATGCTTCTATTCGAATTGAAGTTCCAGCAGAACAAAATATTATACCTATAGCCGTTGAGTCAAAAGCACAGCAGAAGCGTGGCCGACCTCTTGGGTCCAAATATAAAAATACTCGAAAGAAAAGAGGATTAACTGATCCAGAAGATCATATTGAAGAAAAGAATGATAAAGACCAAGAGAGAACTGATAACAAAAAACCAGAAGTTGATGAAAGTAATATTGAAATTTCTATCAATTATACCACTTCCGGTAGAAGTTGGAATTGGATAGAAACTGTTATTGATAATATATTTGCATACAATATATCTCTTGATGTTACATAGGATAATGATGATCCTGAACCAATATCAGTTGATGAATGTCGGCATAGAAAAGATTGAGTGCAATGGAAAGATGCGATTCAATCGGAGTTAAATGTACTGACAAAACGTGAAGTCTTCGGACCTGCAGTCCGAACACCAGAAGGTGTAAAACCTGTTGGCTACAAATGGATATTTGTGCGAAAGCGCAATGAAAAGAGTGAAATCGTTCGATATAAAGTGCAATTAGTAGCCCAAGGTTTTTCACAAAGACCAGGTATTGATTATGATGAAACTTATTCTCCTGTTGTTGATGTTATTACACTCCGATATCTTATCAGTTTGGCAGTACATGAAAAGATAGATATGCGCCTATTAGATGTTGTCACTGCTTACTTGTATGAAAATTTAGAAAATGATGTTTACATGAAAATCCTCGAAGGATTTCATATGCCTGAAGCATATAAATATTATCCTCGTGAAAATTACTCCATCAAGTTGCAGAAATCATTATATGGCCTGAAGCAATTTGGGCGCATGTGATTCACACGTCTTAGTGAATATTTATTGAAAGCGGGATTTAAAAATGACCAGGTATGTCCATGTATTTTTATTAAGAAATCTGGTTCTAAATTTGTGATATTAGCTATATATGTTGATGATATTAATCTTATTGGAACTCCTGAAGAGCTCCAAGAAATAATTGATTATTTAAAAAGAGAATTCGAAATCAAGGATTTTGGTAAAATCAAATTTTGCCTTGGTTTATAAATTGAACATTTGGAAAATGGAACATTTATTCATCAATCAACATATACAGCAAAAGTGCTAAAAAGATTTTACATGGACAAAACACATCCATTGAGTATACCAATGATCGTCCGATCATTAAATATGGATAAAGATCCTTTCCGACCTCAAGAAAATAATGAAGAACTCCTTGGTCTTGAAGTACCATATCTCAGTGCAATTGGAGCATTGATGTATCTTGCTAATAATACACGACATGATATTGCTTTTGCTGTCAATTTATTAGCAAGATTTAGTTCTTCACCAACACGACGACATTGGAATGGAATTAAACAAGTCATTCGATATCTCCAAGGTACAATTGATCTCGGATTATTTTATTCAAATAAAACCAGCCCAACGTTGATTGGTTATGCAGATGCTGGTTATTTATCTGATCCACATAAAGCACGTTCTCAAACAGGCTATCTATTTACATGTGGAAATACTGCTATATCATGGCATTCTACAAAACAATCTATAGCAGCTACTTCTTCAAATTATGCTGAAATTATAGCCATTCATGAAGCAAGTCGAGAATGTGTATGGCTAAGATCCATGATTCATTATATCCGAGAAAGTTGTGGATTATCATCGATCAAAGATATTCCAACTCCTCTTTATGAAGACAATACAACTTGCATAACTCAATTACGAGGAGGATATATTAAAGGAGATCGGACAAAACATATTTCACCAAAATTCTTCTTTACTCATGAACTCCAGAAGAAAGGTGAAATTGATGTGCTACAAATTCTGTCATGTGACAACCTCGCAGATATTTTCACGAAGACTTTACTGACTGCAATATTTGAGAAGTTGAGATATAAAATCGGTATGCGTCGGTTTAAAGATTTAAAGGAATCAGCTCATCAGGGAGAGTAATAAACAAACATATAGAATAGTGTACTCTTTTTCCTTCACTAAATTTTTTTTCCACTGGGTTTTTATCCAATAAGGTTTTAACGAGGCATATTCTTTATGTAATGGATGGACATCCAAGGGGGAGTGTTATGAATATCTTAAAATTATTAGAAGCTCCATTAATTAGTGGAGGCTCCACTAATTATGGATTTATGTGAATTATTAGAGAAGATTTTTATGAATGTCCACCATTTAGTGGAAACACCACTAATTAAGATTAGTGGAAGATGATGTATGACATGATGTAATCCACTAATTAGAGCTCTATAAATAGAGCTATTCTCTAAACTTGTAAGATACCATTATTTTGTGAAAGAAAGATTAGAGAAAATTGTGAGAGAAAAGAAAGAGAGAAATTCTTGTGCAAAAAATAGTTAGAATTTTATTAGTGTGTAGTGTGAAGATTTTATTCTAACACTACCCAAATTTTATAACACAAAGTAAATTATAACTACTGATATAAGTTAAAAGTTAGGGGTTCTTAGAGAGTAGAATCAGGAATATATCATATATTTATATACAATCAATTTTATGTCATCTTTCATTTTTAAACTCAATCTTCTTTTTCTATTAAAATTATCTAAATTTTTTTCTGCTACTTGTTAAAAAATTAATCTTTCAAATATTTTTATTAAAAACTTATTTTTACTTCATTTATTATTTCGCTATAAAATTAATTTGTTAATGCTTCCGAAGAATAAAAAAGTAAGTAGAGCCATATTTTTTTAAAAGACTGAGTGCACATTAAGTTAGAAACCCAGTGGGGCCCTGGCTATAACATGGCTCCGCCAATGCCATCGAGTAAATCAGGTTTCGATGAATTTGAATAAATTGGCGATGAAATGAAATTCAAAAGCACAGCGCACGCGCGCGTAGCAACGTGTGCAAGGCTTGTTCCAAGTGTTGCAAGAACAGGCGGGGCTACTTACCTCATGCCAAGCTGCACCAATCCTTTTTAGTAAATTTCCTCTGTTTTTCACCGCGTCAAACTGTACTCCTTTGGCCTCCAATGCATTCCCATGTGTTTCCTTGACTTTCCATATGCATGTGTGGACACAATTAGCTTCTTTTAAACTTCCTTTGATCACACACTTTTTAATCATCCTCTTCACTCTTGGCTTGTAAGCTGTGTAAGCTTGAATTCCTCCGTGAAATCCCTTGTTCCTTGACGTTATCTTAAAAGCCACGAAATGTGTCTTTACTTTCTATCTTCCTTCTTTAGATGAGCCATTATTTTTGGACGGATTTCTATCATTTTGGCCACTAGTAGAATATCAAAATGGGAGCTTCATTTACTAATAGCAAAAGTAGTCTAGTGATTCATGAGTTGAAAAGAGCAATATTATCAATATGGAAGGAAATATATTATCAAAGAATGTGAGAACAAAACTTTTTACACTATAAATAACATAATATATATAAACAAAAATCACGTGTATATATCTCGTTAATTGTAATTTAATAGACAATACGTCACTTATCCCTTCAGATCATTACTAGAATATGCTATCAAGCTTCAACAATTGTAAGACTCATAGAGTTAACAAAATGTGCAGCTTGTTAAGATTTGCCTGTAAAAGCTGATAGTTTGGGATGAGGAAGCTCTGAAATTTCACTATTAAGCAGTGAAAGTATGGCAGGGACATTTGGTTTATCGTTAGCAAATTCTTGCAGCACAGTAGTCCTACATGAACATATCTCAGGATCTCCATCTCAATGTTCGGATAAAAAATCGATGGATCGATCACTTTTACTACTTCACCTTCATTCCACAATCTCCAAGCCTGAAAATGTTGAAGCATTGAATTTAGAGAGTTTGACCATATATGCATAATGCATCAGGGAATTTAATAGGCAGGCAGCTAACTTACATATCTTACAAGGCTTAGCTCATTCTCGTCGTGAGAAAAGCTAGTGTTTCTCCTTCCACTTACAATCTCTAGTAAGAGCACCCCAAAGCTGTAGACATTTGGTTTTTTTGAGAATATCCCCTCCATTGCATATTCCGGGGACATATAGCCACTGCATCACATCATTAGGTGCAAAATAGACAAATCTGGAGTTATATAATATTCATTGATGGCTTTAGGAAAGAGGATAAAAAAGAAAAGGATTCAGAATTGTTCATGATTGAATAAAATAGCAGAAAGGGCAGTTTGCACTTACTATGTTCCTACTACTCTTCTTGTACCAGCTTCATCTTGGTTGCCACCAAAAATCCTTGCCAATCCAAAATCTGAAATTTTTGGGTTCAGATTTTCATCCAAGAGAATGTTACTTGCTTTCAGATCTCTATGAATAATTTTCAATCTTGAATCTCTGTGAAGATAAATGAGGCCTCTTCCAATCCCCTCAACAATGAGCTCCCATCTTCTCCAATTGAGTAGAACTTGTTTTGCTGAATTTGAAAATATTGATGACAAAATGAATTCTAATTAAAACTATCCGAAAGAATAACTGTTATGGTATGCAATTCCTTGACTGATGTCCTTAGAATGATAAATTTGTGAATTGGAATAAAAATAATGAAAAATATGTTATCTCAACTAACCAAAGAGATAGGTATCCAAGCTTCCGTTTGGCATGTATTCATAGATTAACATTTTTTCTTCTCTTTCCACACAGCAGCCCAGGAGCCTAACAAGATTACGATGCTGGAGTTTAGAAATTAACACAACTTCATTCATAAACTCCTCAATCCCTTGACCAGAAGATTTTGAAAGCCTTTTCACTGCAATTACCTGGCCATCTGATAGCTTTCCCTGCATATACCTGATTAGTAAACTTTTCCACAACCAACACTGCATCATGCAATTCCTCAGCAACTAGCAGTACATTAAAGAATTTGGATTACCATGTAGACTTGTCCAAAACCACCTTTCCCTAGCTTATTCCTTGAGTGGAAATGGTCTGTTCATAAGCCAATGTTTCATAGATATACAAGGGCAGCGCTTCAAAAGCAAATTGCTTCAAGCTGCTCGTGTTTACGCTTTCCTTTTGATGCACTTTTGCAGCTTCAATCAATGAGAACTCATCATCTTTATTTTTTCCTGATTTATAAACAGACTGTTGTAACTACAGGAAGATTAATGACACCATTTGTAGAAAAGTGAAGCAATATTCAGTTGTTACCTCTGTGTTTAGCCAACCACTTCCAGAAAATGTATGCAGTGACTGCAACAGAAAGGAACCCTACAACTGCTACACTAGCAATAATCGCGGTCTTATCCTTTTTATTATCTGCAGGTCCAAAAATAGTCATGGCTTATCAGAGAATAAACCAGATAAGCAGACATAGGCTTGATTCCAAACAACTCAATACTATTCTGATCTAGAAATAACCTACTAAGAACAGATTCAGGGTATCTCAAAAGCTAAATGTCAATCACAATAAATGGCAGCTTAAGTTCAAAACTGACACAGTAAATTAATGATTGGAAAATCATCGTCAAAACCAGTGCAGCAGAAGTATATTACCAAGTTCAGAATTAGCCATGCGTATATATAGATCTGCTCCACTGTAAGAGAACTGCTGTATGTCAATTACGGGATCACCCCAGTACATACATCCAATGCCTTTATGATAGGCATAAGCTATACAGGAACAATTCTTCGAGCAGAAACTATTACATTCATAATCTAAAGCATCTTTCCACTAATCAAAATCTGGCATCGTAACACTTGTGAGCCTCAGATATCCATCCTGTTGTCCCTCCTGAACAGTTGAATTTTTTCTCTCGCACTGCAGGGAAGTCCTCCTTATGCAGCCACCAGTCCAGTTTCCTTTATTCCATTCAGCATCGTCCCTTGGCTGAAACCCTTTCAAACATGTTCAAATTGGCGAATTCTGTAAATTACAACTTCCAAAGGGTCCACATTTGCCATACCACCACATTGGTTTTGTATTGTGGACCATGAAATATTCCAATCTTTTTGCCCTCCTCGCCAGTTCTTCCCCAGGAAATATCCGTCGGAAGTCAACTGCAGGTATCTCAATGTCCCTTCATTGGAATGTGTATAGGTGATATATGGAGAATCTGTGCCGCTATTTATAAGACTAAATCCATTCAAATAAAAAGAATTCATCTCTGGTATCCCAGAAAACGCAGTCCCATCCCACGGACCACTGCGCCAGCGAGGTTTGCTTTTGTCCCAAATGAAAAGCTGTGCAATTGAAGTAGTTTCAAGGTCAACCGAGAAGTTTCCAGTTGATGGATCAGAAGGACAACTCCATGAAGTCAATTTCTCAGTTGTACTGATCCTCATCCTTCGCAAATACGAGTCCGCGGGGATGTGAAAACTTTCCCATATGATTCTTCCGCTGTAATTTTCTGTCAAGACTAAATTCCCGGTTTCCAAGAGCTGTGCTGTTGAATTCCTCACAGGATCTGAAACATGGGATGACCTGTAAATACCCGATCCAATTGATTATGAGTCTTGTATTTTAGTCGGCTCTTAAAGTAATTTTTTATTATGGTCCATGAGATAGCCTATAAGTTTTAGGAGTTTGTGAGGAATTTAATTAAGTAGAGAGATGTGTTTGTTATTTAGTATTTGAAAGTTAAACCTACGTCTTAATCTAAACGAGGTTGTTTGGTTTTATCATCAATTGCCCAAAGTGATCATTTAAGGGTTCTAGACTCTGAGGAAGAAAGCCCTTACTTGCTTCAATCGTGAAGTTGAGTTCTATTAGCTTCGACTATTAATTTAGTTAGAGGTTGATGAGTAAATATTAGGAAGTTCTCTTTGTTTATGGAATTCTAGATAATAAGGTTAATTGATTCATTGAGTTTTAGTTCCTTGAATTGATATTGGTATTGTGTGGTTTGATATTAGGGAGCAATTGGGTGGAGTAGTTAGCTTGGATTGAAGATATTAGTCTGACTTCTAAGGTAAGTGGTTCAGGCATCTTCTATTTTTCGAAATATTCTACAATTTGTATTTTCTATATAAAATTTGGGAATTGAGTTTGATTATTTTATTTTAATTTTGAATCATAGTATCATATGTGCTATGTGTTTAATGGCTCATCGATTAGAAGAAAGGGAGGAAGAACATGTTCTAAAATTTGTTTGTGTGACTAAAATCCCTCTCAATCAATAAGAAATATAAGTCTGGCCTCCCTGACGAGAAAAATAGTCAGGATTGATATCAGTGATCCTTCTTTTAATTTGAGACTCATGAGCATTTGTTTGTTGTGTGATGAAAATATGTTAAGTTTCTCAATTTTGATCATGATGTGAAAAAAGAAAAAATTTTTGAATTCCACGGTGTCTGTACTGTATATAATGTATACATATATTCGCTGTGTCTGTATTGTATGTAATGTATACATATATGTTCTAGAAAGGGGGAAAAAAGTATTTTGTAAATAGATGAACTGAATTGTTTTGAATTTTAATTTATTATGTTTGGATAATTTATTTATGAAGGTGGTAGATCACATTTTCCCTAGGAAAAGGAGGGGGAAAAAAACCAAACGAAAAAAAGGGGAAAAAAAAAGAAAGACGAAAACGTCAATAGTCTATTGAGTCTCACTGTGTGGCAATCATGTTGTTTTAGAAAAAACCGGAAAAAAAAATGAAAAGTGGAGGGAGTTTTTGTTGACCTCATTGAGAGTGCAGCTTTTCGGATGCTACCCAGATGCTGCACATGGGGACATATGATATCCCCACCAAAAAAAAAAAAAAAATGCTTTGGAAACGTTGACCACAAACATTTTTTGGGAAGGGGATTTTGAATATAGCCCCACAATTGATCTCAAATGATGAGGCTGACGTGGCCCATGTCAATTGATATTATTCAATTTGTTTTTTTAAAAAAAAAATCAAAATTGCTGTCATACTATTTTCTTGTATAACTGTGGATCCGACTTGTTTTGTTTTAAAGATTAGATTAAACTAAATAGATTTATTTTATAATTAAATCATACTTTTATTAAATGTTATTATTTTATTGAAGTGGTAGTTTTATCTTATTTAATATTAGACTAAGTTCTATATTATTTGTATAAAAAAAAAATTCGGTTCCATCTAATTATTGGGTACTATTCGATGTGTTTTATTGAAGGATATTATATGTAACATCTTCTTTCCCAAGAAGATATTTGGACTACTTATTGGGTTAGTGTAACTCACTCCATTCACATATTTTGATCAAGAATATGAAGAGAATTGTGGAGACGGATGGGATTAGACTACGTTTTTAGATTGATTGGCTTTTTGAGAGTTGTACTTATTATGACTTTTATTTTGGTTTAGATAGTGTTGTTCGCATAAATCCTTAGTTAAGATTGAGCAAGACATTGGTTGTATTAAATGTTTTATATTTTATTCATGAAATTATATTTTAGGATGTATGTTTTTTTCTTTTCCTTTGGAGGTGATTAGTTTAATTAAAGTGATTTCTTTGAGTTAAAGATTTAGTATCTTCCTAAAGATACTGCCGGTGTAGTGTTTCGGGTACAAACTCAGATTCCATTTCGGGTTTCGAATTCGGGGGGTTACATGACCACAAAGTCTCTTTCTGCCCATTCAAGACAAGAAGATTTCCATCTTCTGAGATTGTGAAAGTTCCAGCAGAATCATTCACAGGCTTGTTTCTGTTGGCTACCCAAATAACAGTCTGTACAGCGATTTGTGGTATTTGCAGGACTGAAAAAGCATAAATTGAAGGTTTGGTTTGGGGAGACTATTGTCTCAGGATCTATAAGAGGCTGACTGATTGTAATATTATCTATGCCAGTAGAAACTCCAAAACAACAAGAAACCAGCAGAAGAACAAATAACTGAAAGAAAGGCTGTTCTTCTGCCTTTTCCATTGGCTCTTTCTGGTTGAGATTTGACAAATTCCCTAAATTCAGCAACACCACGAATCTTCTAAAGCTTTTGTTCATTCCATTCACTGCTACAACTTTTCTCTTTCTGGGTAGGAGATATTTCCTGGAAAGCTGTAAGATCAATATACTTCATATATTAGTCATGGGTGGTGGGCTATTGAAGAAACCAGTCCATTGGACTAATTTTTGGTTGATATTTCAAAATATATCTTTGTGACGAATTAAAAATTTGAAGTTAGAAATAATGTTTTAATTTAATTTTCATGTCAATTGCATAGGATGATTACTACTAATAAGACAAGTCTCATTATGACTATTTTTCTTTTGCTTAGTAAGACAGTAGCTCGTAATACTTCAATCTACATCTATTAGCATATGTGCTCTATTGATTAGTTTGGTCTAAAGCATTTGCGTTCTTTATTGCAACCAAGATTTTTACTGCTTCGTTGTAAATTTTAGTAGATCTACGAAATGCATTGTGATGGTTATAAGGAATCACAGTTTTCAATCTCAATCTTCCAATTGCCGCTTGAAAATGCTGTTCATGAAGTTCCCAGATTTTATGTTTTGATTTTTCAGAGAGCTGTCCATGAAATTGAAGAAATGCAAGTTAAAAAGATTTTTTAATTCTTGCTACAAATGATAAGACTGGCCGGAAGACTTACTACAGGACAAAGAAGGACAAATAGCTTTTTTTTTTTTTAAATGTAAAAAATAACTTCCCTGCGTGGACAACTTGGGTACCTGGAGCAATGCATTCCCCACGTTGCACAACATAGACAATTGTGTAGTTGCTTTGAAAATTTTCTCTTGGTTCTAGGAGGTGTTGGAGGTGGTTAACCATGCAATTTGAATTGATGATTCTGCTTCTCCATTGCCTTGAAAGAACTTCCTTTGTGGAAAGTTGAATACCAACCTTCAAGCAATGGAATTTTCTAGACGCCCTCAGGTGCCTTGGAGTCTTGGACCTCGGGCCTCTTGTCATTTGCTTCTTTTCCTTCTCTTCATTAGCCTCTGATCATTTGCTTCTATTCTTTCTCTTTGTATTTAATATTCTTAAAAATCGACTTTTTGTAACTTGTTTTACCATCTTCACCTTTTAAATTTTTCTAGTAAAACACCGCCAAAAGCATCCTCATCCATTGTCAAATATGACTCTATTAAGATTGCTAGTAAACAACTTGAATTCAACCCATGGGAGAGAGGAGGAAGAAGGAGAGAAAAATAGGGGAAAGTGGGAAAGATCGTGAGAGAGATGAGAGAGGAAGAGAATAGTGAAAGAGAAAGGTGAAGATTTCCATGGGAGAGAAGAGAGGAAATAGACAGAAGATTAGAAAGAGAAAGCAAAATATTGGTGCGTAAGACCTTAGAAAAGAAAAAATATTTGGTTAAAATATTTAAGTTAATAAAAAGGATAAATAAGTTATTTAAATAAAATTTACCTTGGGCCGAGAAAAATTATTCTAGTAATATTGTCAGTCATAAAAAAATAATAGTTTTTAATTAACTTAATTAATTACCAACACAACATAGATGAAAAAAGATAACCATATTTTATTATAAAAAAAAGAAATAAGCTTACAATGCTTGAACTCAGGGCATTAAACAATATAAATAATAATTTAATAAAAAAATTATTTTCCTAAATTTATTTCTATTAGTTTAATGCATCCTTAGTAACAATGCTATATATGTGTTATACAACATCCACATTTATTAAAAAAATTATTTTTGATCTTCCCACAAATCTCATATATGCACATATTGGACAAATATAAGTTTAACTACTGCTACTTGAACTAGCAAATTATGAAATTATAAAATATTTACAGTTTAAAAGAATTTTCAAATAATGGAAGAAATTTGTTTTTTAAATAGTCATTACATAATTAAAGTACAGAGATTTTTTTCCCTTTAAAAGTACTCTTTTGTTTCTAAGACCAACCTTGTGAGTCCAGGTTAACAGAGGCCACCCAACCACTTGGTGTGTATATATATATATATATATATATATATATATATATATATATATATATATATATATATAAGCGAAGCCGCTCCAAAATGTCTTCTCAAGGCATGCTCTGGTCTAGAGCGGCTCACGGTTCGAGGTGGTTCGAGAAATTTGATATTTCTGGTACCATCTCGAATATTTGATTCTTTCAAATATTCGGTATCGGTCTCAAACTATAACTCCAAAATATCTGTCCCAAGTCGGGACGAATATTCGCGTCTTGATCGGGATGAATATTCGGATCTGAATTCGGGTCTCGGTTCTAAGGGGACAAAACTAGTACCAAATTGAATTTTTGGGACAAATTAGGATGGAGATTCAGGTAAAAGCACAAATACAACAAATTAAATATTAAATAGCTTTTCTTTAATAAAACTATTTCAATATAAATGTCATTCTAAATATATATACAATAATTAAAAATTCTAAGAACAATGTATTTTATGAATAAAATTACTAAAAATACTCTTAGTTAAATTATTTAAAAAATTAGAAAATGTAATGTATAGAATATTAGGAAAAAATAAATAAATAAGACAAGAGAAATTTTATATCAATGGAGGAAATAACGATGTGGCGGAAAACAGGGTAGGGTGGGTAAAAATATTATTGTAATGTTTAGAATATTAAGGAAAAATATAAAGTTCAAAGTGACTTACCATCCCATTCATTATATTAATTGTTAGTGTGTTAAAATGATAAATTTATTAATATATGTTTATTATTGCCCACATAAATATCTATTATTGTAAAAATATAGTGAAGTTACCTAACTGATGTATATACATACATACATACACACACATAAATATTTTTATATGTATGTATTTAGGTTGGATTATATATATTAGAATATACTAAGCTGACAAATTTGATTTTGTTCAATAAAATAGTAATTTAAAGATTAATTTTTCATATGCACATAATATAAAAATATTTTGTAAATATTATTTTGCATCATTATTTCTTTCTTATACAATTATACTTATAATTTTGAATTATAATCATTTACCATATATTATATTTTATATATTTTATATATATAATCTATATATACATATAAGATAATCAATTTTAATAATATTAGTCATAAATCTTAAATTTTTTATCATTAAGAAAAAAATTTTGAATTGATTCTATTATTTATAATATTTTGCTTAGTAGGAAAAAAAATAGAATTTTTTATCTTTCTTTTTAAATATAATATATATATATATATATATATATATATATATATGTATGTGTGTGTCTACATGACTATGAATATATATATATATATATATATATATATATATTCAGTTTTAATTTCGATTATTCAGTTCAATACAATTCGGGACGGTTTTTATACGGTTTAGAATAGTTCTCAGTACGGATATTGCATAAAAATTTTTGGAATGATTCAGTTCGCAAAAAGTCAAAAATCAATGATTTTTTTAGTTTTAATTTTTTTTGTCTAATTATTCGGATCGATTCAATTATCCTCCAATCCCGTAACTCGGCTCTACTCTGATTAGCAGTTTCTTTGTTTTTTTTTTTTTTTAAGTGGTGGAACCATGGAGTGACACAAATCACAACGGAAGCCCCACTTCTCCCGAAAGCAGATTTTTTTTTTTTAACAGCAAAAGTTTTTTCTTTAATAGTACTAATTAAAACAGAGGATCAGGGTTTCCTGGATGCAGGCCCTACCTGGCAATCCACGCCAGTCAAATTAAAGCAGTTGTCAGGGAGTCCAAATAATCAATGAAAACTTTTTTTAAAAACAGAAATAGAAATTATCACTCTTTTCATTTTGTTTTCTAAAATCAGAAATCAGAGAACCGTCATTTTCCTTTTTTTCTTTTTACAGAAAAAATTTTCTTCTTTTCATGTTTACCAAAAAAAAAAAAAAACTTTTTTTCTTCTTTACAGAAAAGAATGTGACCGGAACTAAAGGAACAAAACAAATAGGACAATGACACACAATGAACAGAAAAAAAACATTTAAAAAGAAAAAAGACATAAGTATCAATCAACACAGTTTAGCTAATCGTTACTGTCTTCTAATTAGGTCCAAAAAGAACCTAATCCTGCCTTACTGTCTTTCTTGGACCTAACTATGCCTTGGTAGATTGAGACTCGGTTAAAAAATGGCCCAAAAAAATTACTCTAATCTTGTAAGTCCAAAACGATTTCTCACTCAATTTAGTGGCCATCCATTGAATCTGGGCACATACATAAAGTACTAGGAAACATAATACAGAGGTTGTTTAATAGTGGAACATCATACACAGATTACACCATATTCTATTTGGATATTTTCATAGATAATGTTATTAAATAGTGAATTTATTATTTTAGTTCAGATTATTGGCTATATAAGAGTGCAGGTGGGTATTCTTCACGGGGTGTATCTGTAGAATACCAATTGCTTAAATTATCCTACAAAGTGAATTTCGTTTATATCCCCATACATACCACAACATTATAAGTGGGGGCAAATCTACTTCAGGGAGAGAGTTTCAAGAACTCGATTAAGGCATCTTCAAGCTCTGTATGTTGGTGACAATTTCAAGCAATGGCAATACAAGCTCCACTTTCTACTTGCACAATTGGGCATAGTAAATGTTCTCGCTATGCCAAAATCTCAAGAATGTGAAAATGAATGCATCAGAGAAACAAGGGAGAGACTAAAATAGGCATAGGATGACTGTTGTTGCAAGGGTCATATCTGCAATGCTCTCTGTAATGAACTATTTGACATCTACCATGATATGTCGACAACTAAGGAGGTGTGGGATGGTCTTGAATAGACTTATTTAGCAGATGACGAAACTAGGAAAAAGTTTCTTGCTGTGAAATTTTTTGAGTATGCAATGGTAGATTCATGAAAGTTAATGGAACAATTTTATGAAATTAGACAATTGGTTAACCAATGAAAACCACTGATATGAGTATGGATGAATGTGTTATTGTTTCTGCGATAATTATCCCCTTCATGGAAAGATTATAGGAGATCTCTAAAACACAAGAAAAGTGAGCTTTCCCTTGCAGAACTTAAATCCCACTTGAAGATTGAAGAGGATGGATGCAGTGTGAAGGTTCCTCTAAATTGGATGGCATTACTGGAAAGGTGATGATTGTGAATGACTCAGGTTCCTCTAAAAAATGGAACAAAAGCAATCAGACCAATCCTAGTGGCTCAAAAAGATATCAAAAGGAAAAAGAAAATGGTCGAGTGCCATTATTGCTATAAAACTGGTCACTACAAGAAAGAATGTCGAAAGCTCTTGGCTGACACTAAGAAAAAGGGAAAATCCCCTAGTAAACCCGATGAAGCCAATCATTTTGTGGCAAAGATATTGGAAATAAATATAGTTGATAGTGACCAAGCATGGTGGGTTGACTCTGGTGCAACAATACATGTGTGTAAAGACAAGCTATTTTTTACTATCTTTGAGTCGACTAAGGAACAAATTAAGCTATCTGTAGGTAATGGACAAGTAGTATCTGTCAAATGCTTTGGGAATGTGACCCTAAATTTTACTTCAGGGAAAACTTTAACTCTCACAAATGTGGCCTAAGTTCTTGAGATTAGAAAGAATCTTATGTCATGTGGTATTCTGAATAAGTTTGGCTTTAAACTTGTCTTTGAGTTAAATAATTTTGTTCTTAGCAAGAACTCTGTTTTTGTGGGTACAAGTTGTCTTTGTGAAGGAATGTTCAAGTTGAATGTATGTACTTCATCTTCTGATAATAAAGTTTTGAATGGTTTTGCTTATATTGTTGATTCTTCTATTTTGTGGCATTAGAGATTAGGACATGTGAATTATAATAAATTAAGAGATATGGATAAATTGGGTTTAATTCCATAAGTTAATAACCTAATACCTTGTGCCGCACTTGTATGGTCACTAAAATCACTAGAAAACTTTTCACTAGTACAACTAGACAGACCAACATTTTGGAATTATTGCACAGTGATTTAGGTGATTTTCACAGTATACCAACTAAAGGAGGTAAATTATATTATTTCACATTCATTGATGATTTTTTAAGAGTCTGCTTTGTGTATTTGTTACATGCTAAAAATGAAGCTCTTGACATGCTTAAGATTTATAAACCAAAATGTGAAAAGCAATTTAGTACCTCTATAAAATGTCTTAGGACATATAGAGATGGTGAATACAATGATCGTGATTATTTTGAAAATGTTGGTATGATACATAAGTTAATAGCTTCCTATTCCCCTCAAGAAAATGGGATCGTGGAAAGAAAGAATCGAACTCTTATTAAGATGATTAATGCTTTGCTTTCCAATTCTGGACTATGCAAAGGATTTTGGGTTAAGGTGTTACTAACAGCCTGTCATATTCTTCATAGAGTGCCTACTAAAGGTAAACCTACAACTTTTTATGAGTTGTAGAAGAAGCATAAAAAATTTAAATTACCTATGGGTATTGGGTTATAGATCTTTTGTTAAGCTTCTTGAACCAAAAGTAAGAAAACTTGGTAAAAGAGGAGTGGAATGTATTTTCCTTGGGTATGATTCTAATTGTAAAGTATACAAATTCATGGTTATTGAACGAAAAATTATACTGGTATCAATACTGTGATAGAATCCAGAGATCCAATCTTTGATGAAAATCGGTTTACTTCAATACCTTAAATCTCAAAACGTTCAATAGAAAGTCAAACTATTGAAAAGAATAAAAAAGGTGAAACAATAAGTAAAGAAATTGAATTGAGAAGAAGTAAAAGAAGGAGAATCAAAAAGGATTTTGGTTCTAACTTCTATACATTCCTAGTCGACGGTACTAGAGAGGATTAATGTAGGTCATGGTTCTAAATTATCTTGAATCTAATCCAAAAACATACAAAGAGCCTATAAAGTCTCAAAAGGTTGTATTCTGGAAAGAAGTAGTAAGGGAAGAGATAGATTCCATTATGAAAAATCATACTTGGGATTTGGAGGACTTGCCACTAGGTTTACAACCAATTGGTTGCAAATGGATCTTCAAAGAAAAGAAGAAAGTTGATGCATTAGTGGGCGAGTTTAAAGCTAGACTTGTGGCTAATGGCTTTAGTCAAAGGTCTGGTATCGATTATTTTGATACATATTCACCAGTAGCAAGAATGACCACTATTAGAGTGTTGCTGTCTCTGGCATCTATATATCACTTTGAAATTCACCAAATAGATGTTAAAACAGCATTCCCGAATTGTGAATTTGATGAAGAAATATATATGGAACAACTAGAAGGATTTGTTGCCAAGGGACAATAAAATAAGTTTGCAAATTAAATAAGCCCTTTTATGGGCTTAAGTAAGCTCCAAAGCAGCGTCATGCAAGGTTTTATAAGGTTCTCTTATTGAATGGGTTCAAGATTAATTAATCTAACAAATGTGTATGCAACAAAATTGGCACAAATGGCTATAAAATAAAGTTTGCACTCTTATGTAATAAGTGTTATGTGTGAAAAGTCTATTGACTTGTTAAGGATTACTAGTTCAAAGATTTATCTACTATGTAATTCAAAGTTGATGTTTGTTCTTTTTCACTAGATAAAGGTTCAAATTGAGAAATACCTTTATTGAAAGCATAACACACTCTGATACTGATTGCCAATTTTTTTATTTCATTCTGAAATAGTGAGGGATTGTTGGAATATCCCAAAAATAAATTTAGATTTCATTTGTTTAGATTTTAGATTCTATGATTGTATTCTTCAAATTCTATCATGATATTTTGTTACTAAAATATCTCTGGATCATTATTGTGATTCTCTACTTTTAGTTCAGATTGTTGGCTAAATAATAGTGCAGGTGAGTGTTCTTCAGAAAGTGTATCTGCAAAACATCAATCACTTCAATTATCCTGCAAAGTGAATTTTGTTTGTATCCCCTTGCACACCACAACGCTATAAGTGGGGGCAAATTCACTTTAAGGAGAGAGTTCCAAGAAGTCGATTGAAGTGTCTTCAAGCTCTGTATGCAAATTTTAAATATATCAATATAGTTGACAGTCATAGTCAACTATTCTAGTACAGTGTACTCTGCACCAACAAATCTCCAACAACTCATAGCTACAAAACCAAGAATCAAGCTCTAGCAATATCCAGAAAAAAAAAAAAGAAAAAAAGAAAAGAAGAAGAGGAGGATGCAACCACTAGAATGAGTTTTGCAACATAATCCACATAGACAAGAATTGTGTCTGTAAACTAACCTGGTTGGTTGTAAAATGATAGGCAAGACATCCACCCCATCACCTTCATTCCATACTGGAATCTACTACCGAGCTTTAATATTGTGAGACTCACAGAGTTAACATATTGTGTACATACTAAGAGGATTTAGTTCTTAAAGAAACAACTCTTACTGTAAAAGTTGGTAGTCTGGGATGAAGAATCTCTAAGATTTCACTTTTAAGCATTGACAGTATGGCAGTGACACTTGGCCTATTTTTAACAAATTCTTACACACATGCTAATCCTACATGGACATGTCTCAAGACCTCCATTTCAATGCTTGGATCAAAGATTGATGGATCTATTAATTTTTTTAAAAAAAAATATGATTGATATATTTATATATTAATCAAATTAAAATCTATAAAATACTTATAAAGTGAATAATATCTTTATAGATATCATCTTCAAAAATATGATAAAAGAAGTTTTTGACCTTCTCATAATACTCAAAACCTCTAAATCTTCTTTAGTGTAATCTCTCAAGTTCAAAAAATTACCTGTTGTATTTTTCTCTCTTTGTTGATGGTGGATTCACAAAAACTTTGAGAGATCATTAGAGAACATATATTATCTCTTATGTATATAAATATTAAGTTTGAAACCAATAGGTATAGTTGGATATAACTAGCTATTATACCTATTTTACTCTATCTCAAATATAAATATTAATAGAGTATCAAAACTGGATAAATATAGTTTAATACAACTATTTCCACTTATCATACTCCATCTCAAATATGTCTTTTAGTTTTCCACAACTTATCATAATAAATTATAAATATTCATAATTTATCTTTATCTTATAATTAAGAACCACCAAAATGACCTAACAAAGTATAGTTAGACTAAATTTCAATAAATTATTTTGTTAACCTAAAATAATTTATTAATTATGTTCTATTTTACTAAAAGAATGTAATGTACTTTTAAGCTAATTAAAATTACCAAAATCAATAATTATATTATAAGACTTATCAATCATACATATTATCCTCTTGATCAAGATGTATATTGAATGAGGGAAAATGACCAAACTACCCCTTTTTTATATCCTCAATTCTCATATTCAATTTTACAGTACTATGTGACCACGTCACACATGAAATTAAATTCAATAGTCACTATTGAATTATTAAGTTCAAATTTAATTGTCCTTTAAAAGAACTCAAGATGACATGATCTTACCTATTAAAGGTGATAGATTCTATTTTGTAGAATAAATGTTTCATCTTTATTTTACTTTAATTTCCAAGGATATCAAGATATTGATTACTAAATTAATCTCACTCTTTCATAATTTAAGGAACTTCAAGTTAGTAAATATAGACCATTATTTGCGCACGATTAAGATATCATGTTCAAAAATCTTATAATATTTATTTGTGCAGTCCGTTCTACAAATTAGATATCAGCGATCCAATCAAATATATCGAAATATATTGTTAATTTTATTATCATAATCCAAGACAGACTTCAACAAAATCAAAATAATCTCATTAAAATAAATTACCCAAATTTATTTCAAATAATGAATAATTTATTTTGAATTAAATTATAAACCAATCTTTCTATACTTAGTAAATAAACACTTAATTTATAATATCTAAATAATTGGCGGGCAAATCAAACTCATATATGTACACATACACACACAAAATTTTTTATTTTATTTCAAAATACAAATGTTGAAATTGCATTTGATTTACTCGAAAGGCATAACTAACAATTCTTCTACTTGCCTTAAAGTAAATAGGACATGTAAAAAATACCCATACTTTTGAGATGATTTTAAAAAACTTTTGCAAGTAAACGGTTAGTAAAAGAATCAGCAAGATTTTCAACAGAAGAAATCTTGCATGATTTTACATTTTCACATTAAACAATATCCCTAAGTAGGTGACATTTACGTTTATTGTGTTTACCACGCTGATGACCGCATAGCTTGAATTGGACTTGCAAAATCCTTATTAGCTTGAAAAATAGCATCAATATAACTTATAGGTACCAATTCTAGAGTCAAGTAAACTAGCCTATATTCTCGAATTCTTTGAAGATACTTGAGTATATGCTTTATTTTTATCCAATGTTTCAATCCTGGATTTGACTAATATCTACTATCCATTCTAAAGTTTAACAAATGTCTCAACGAGTACAAAACATAACATACATAAGACTTCCTATAGCTAATGCATAAGAAGCCTGCTTCATATTGTTAAATTCATCAGGAATTTTAGGACCACTACAAGAAAAATAGATTTTCACAACCATTGAATTTCGTGGGAAAATGATCAATTTGGTCGTAAATAATCAATTGCAATGATATTGCAACAGAAAAGTGTTCATTGCTATTGTAGGGGGTTGCAATTGCCTTTGCAACCATAAGTACTGTTGCAATAATCTATTTTCCACAGAAAATGCCTTTTTTTACGATCCTTTTTTTTCGTGGCAAGAAACCTCAATCTATTCAAAATAATTGCAATGATTCTTTTTCCGTTGCAAATAGGTTTCTTTTTAACATATTTTGTTCGTCGAAAATACAATTATTGCCTGTTGCAAATATTTAATTTTATAATTATTTTTTTAAAAATAAGTATTTAATTAATTTCCGTCACTTTTAAATGTGTCCCTACTTTCATGCATTCCAAAATTTTACAACACATAATTCCCGACGCTTGTTATATAAGTGTACCTAATATTACGACACTTATATTTGCTACTGTCGCCTAATTTACTAATATGTATTATATAGAAATCTTTTTTCCATGACACGTTTTGTATAAATATCTCCAAATTACCGACATAAAATTATGTCTGAGTCCCTTTTTTTGGTACACTATGATTGTGTAGTGTCTCAATTTTGGCAACTTTGGCAACATTTTATTTACATAGGTGTTCTTAGAATGACGACACATAAGTCTATTTCTATCCCTTTCGTACTGACGAAATAATCCATAGCATCCCAAAAAAAATGTCCCAAAGTAACGATGTGTAACTATGATAGCGTCCCTTTTTAACAACACTAATTTTTTCGTATTGTCCCAAAATTTAGCATCACTTTTTTTCAATGTCCCAAAATTTATGACATATGATTACTGTTCTGACATTTTCTGGTACACAACTTCTCCATAAAATATGATATATAATTTAAATATTGAAAATATATAATTCAAATATTCATATAAAAATAAGTAAATTAATATTTGATTACAAAATGTTCAACTAATTCTCAACCAAAAACATCTATTCGCATAAAAGATGTAAATAGGAACTCATCATTGACTTAAAAAGTGAACACCATCCTGATCCTGTCATAAAGTATATGAAGGCACGGAAAGTGGGAAAACACAGGGCACGCAGCGGAAACAAACATAAAAAAACTGGCAAAACAAGAATAGGGAATCCAGGGCAGGGCCAGCGCCGGCTCTGGCAGCCCTAGCCGGCGTCGGTTGTGCCTTATTCCAATCCTGAGGTTTTAAAAATTTTACCTCTCCTTCTGGCTCTCAAAGGTGGCTAGACTAGAATGTGCGCAATTGGGGTAGGTGTGCTGGTGGAAGCCTCTGGTGCGATTCCTGCAAGCCTTTTACTTCGCCTTTGCATGTATGTGAACGCCTAACTCTTGATTTTCCAGTATATGGCATGCCTAATTACCGTTTGGTGAACAACTAACAGGCTAGGGAATTTTTCTGGAGAGAGAGAAAGAGAGAGAGAGAGAGAGAGAGAGAGAGAGAGAGAGACGCCTGGCTATTCCACAGAGAAGAAGCCGTCTCTCTTGTGTGTCTAATTTTCAACAACGTTGTTTCCAATCCTCTTGTTTAACCTAAATAAAAAACCCTATGCTAAACTGGAGTAGGCCATTGGACTATTGGTTTAACCTATTGGGCTTAATTAATTATTCTAGTTAGAACCAACTTAATGGCCCAACAAATAATTAATTTTTCAGCCCAAATAAACCAGTCCAATTAAATAAGCCTAAATCAGTTTAGTCCCAGGTTAATCCCTAATTATTCAAACTGGGCCAAAGCCCTGAATAATTAATTAGCCCACTAAACTAATTTAATTAATTCTCTCTCCATGGACTTTTATTTTATTCTAGCCCAATAATTAAATCAGGCTACTTAAATAAAATAAATTTCATTTAATTCAAGATCAATTCCTTAGCTCGTATTTAATTAAGACTCACGGTCTATATTGGGGACCAAAAGACATACTGCTTTGGCTACTAAAATGACCAAAATACCCTTGCCATATAAATAGTTATATTTTACATTTTAAATATTTCCTGATATCACCATAAGGAAATATTGACCCCAAGGATAGTGCTGCGTTAGCAAAGTCTCCGACTTACAGGTGTAATGACTAAAATACCCCTCTATACATCGCCGTACATTTAGAGAGGAAAAAGTATACTAACACCTCTCTAAATGACATTTACCATCCTTAGGCCTCTAGTCCAATGATCTATGACTTCCTGGACTGTTTCTGCTTTCTAAGGGAGCTACCCTAAAGCAAACATTCAAGTCATGTTTCCCAGGGCCCTGGATATTCAGATCATTCAGACAACCACAAGAGGCGATATAGTATAGAAACTATCTTGTACAAGTCTGTCTTAACTAACTAGTCACATATACCCAGTATGTAAGTATATTGGCCTTCCGATAGAACATCAATTATAACATATCAAAGTATATATTTCTAATTTCGTCAGACCACCAACCCATACTCAAGTCGTAGAGTATTAGTCCACGCTATAGCGGTAATAGTCTAAATTTCTACCAGATAGTACTCTTAGAAACCACTACTACAGGTCTTGTTCTACGTATTCGAAATACGCGTATGTCATGAAGTGAGTAGACTCCTTACTGGCTAAAGGTAAGCCATTCCCCATTTAGAATTCACAACATAATAACCTAGACATGATGAGATTCCCATTCTCATCAATCAGTTAAGAATGAACGTTTATGTGTTAAGTAACCCATGATCCATATCTTACTATGAAAGACCTCCATTCACATGGATCACTTACTTAAATACAATGGATTTTTTCTAAACGTAATTGTGTACAAATAAAATTATAAATTCACAAATAATTTTTGAAAAATAAATTCTTTTATTAAAACATTCGATTTTTACATCAGAAACTTAGTCTAAGAGGGCATATTTCCCAACAATCTCCCACTTGCACTCTAAGACTAAGTATGTCCGTAGGTGCCTACCCCTATGGCGTCCAAGTGTCTCTTGAAGGCTCTCTCAACCAAAGGCTTGGTAAATGGATTAGCTAGATTGTTCTCGGAGGCAATCTGTTCCACCATGACTTCCCATCTCTGGATAAAATCCCGGATCAGATGGTACTTCCTCTCGATGTACTTCCCCTTCTTGTGGTTCCTGGGTTCTTTGGATTGTGATACTACTCCAGTGTTGTCGCAATACATCACAATCGGCCTGTCCATGTGTGGTATAACTCCAAGTTCTGAAAAAAAAATTTCGGAGCCAGACTGCTTCCTTGGATGCTTCCGAAGCTGCCACATACTCAACTTCCATAGTTGAGTCAGTAATGCAAGATTGCTTGATACTCTTCCATGAAATAGCTCCTCTAGACAAGGTGAAGATATATCCACTAGTAGATTTTCTCTTATCCTTATCTGCTTGGAAGTCTGAGTTTGTGTTTCCTATAGGAACCAAGTCATTAGCCCTATAAACCAGCATATAATCTCTCGTTCCCTTGAGGTACTTGAGTATATGCTTTACAGCTTACCAATGAACCTCCTCAGGGTTTGAATGATATTTGCTAACCAAGCCTACGGCAAAGTAGGTATCTAGCCTAGAATACAGCATGGCGTACATCCTGTCATTTTCTTCTTGAGACTTAGGACAGTCCCTTGAAGAAAATGATAACCCATGTCTGCAAGGAATTAGAGCTCCCTTGCATGAGTTCATGCTGTACCTGGCCAACATCTTGTTAATGTATGCAGCTTGTGATAATCCTAACATTCTCTACTTCCTATTTCTAAGAAGTCTAATCCTGAGAATGTAGCTGGCTTCTCCCTAGTCCTTCATACTGAATTGACTAGACAGCCAAACCTTTGTAGATGATAATGACCCTACATCATTTCTAATGAGTAGAATGTCAACCATATACAAGACAGGAAAAACCACATTAATGCCTTCAAGCTTTCTGTACACTCATGGTTTATCCTCGTTTTGAACAAAACCGTAAGATTTTACAGTCTCATCAAAACGAATGTTCCATACCCTTGATGCCTGCTTAAATCTATAGATGGACTTCTTAAGCTTGCAAACCATATACTCTTGGCCCTCAGCAATAAAACCTTCCGGTTGGGACGTATAGATGTTTTTACTAAGATAGCCATTTAAAAATACCATCTTGACATCCATTTGCCATATCTCGTAGTCATAATGACATGCGATGGTAAGGAGGATACGGATAGACTTAAGCATGGCTACCAGGGAAAAGGTTTTCTCATAGTCGATTCCCTCTTTCTAAGTATACCCTTTCACCACAAGCTTAGCTTTGAAGGTTTTCACCTTTCCATCTACTCTCCTCTTTCTCTTGTATACCCACTTACACCCTATGGGTTTTATCCCTTCAGGTGAAGCTACAAGATCCCAAACCTGATTGAGATACATAGACTCAATTTCAGCTTTCATTACTTCATGCCACAGATTTGCATCGGCATTAGCAATAGCCTCCTTGTATCTAGTGGGGTTTTGTTCCTGATGGTCAGAGACTAGCTCGAAAGCTTCTCCAGTCTACCTTTCTGGAACCCTAGACATTCTCCCACTATGATGAGACTTTATTTGTACAGGCTCTTGAAGCTGTACTTCTTCTTGTTTCACAATCGGGTCAGAAGAAGTTGCTTCCGAAAATAACTTCTCCTCCAGTTCCAACCTAGTTGAACCTTTTGTGGAAGTACTTTGATCATCCTCCAAGTATCTAGCATTAGTACTAACTAGTACTTTCTGCTCCTTATGATGATAAAAGTAACCACCATTTGTCCATTTTGGATACCCACAAAATAGCATAATTCTGACCTTGGTTCCAACTTGTCTCCCTTGACCAGTACATAAGCTGGACAACCCTATATGCTGAGATGATTTAGACTTGGCTTACACCCAGTCCACATCTCATAGGGAGTCCTAGGTACTGACTTAGAAGGCACCAAGTTCAAAATGTATGCCGCTGATTCCAGGGCATATCCCCAAAAAGACACTGGAAAAGTAGCATGAGACATCATGCTTCGGACCATTTCCATCAATGTCCTGTTCCTTCTCTTAGCCACTCCGTTCTATTGGGATGTCCCCATGCAAAGAGTTGTAATACTGTCCCATGATGTACCATGTAGTCCTTGAATTCACCAATGAGGTACTCTCCACCACGATCCGATCGTAATGCCTTGATCAATTTACCTGTCCGACGCTCCACTTCAGCCTTAAACTCTTTGAACTTGTCAAAAGAGTCAGACTTGCGTCTTATCAGGTAAACATAACCAAACCTTATACAATCATCCGTGAAGGTGATGAAATACTCAAAACCTCTTCTAGTTGGTGTAAACAGGGGACCACACACATTAGTGTGAATAAGACTCAATACCTCCTTGGCTCTATCCGCCTTAGGGGTAAATGACCTTTTGGTCACTTTCCCATCAGGTAGGACTCATACTGAGGCCAAATTTTCAATCTCAATGAGCCCAATGGCACATCATGGATCAACCTCTGAATCCCGGTTGAGTTGATATACCCTAACCTTATATACCAAATATAAGAGTCATTGACATTGGTCTTTCTCTTCCTTGTTAAAGGTTCAGATCGAGCGTTATTTAATTGATTGTTAATAAGGTTTAAGAAAAATAGATTCCCATACATGTGCCCAGTACATAAAATTTCTTCATCTCTATTGATAGAAATACCAGAATGAAAAGATACAGAATATCCTTTGATTTATTAATTTCACTACCGAAATCAAATTCTGTCTAAATCCAGGTACATATAAAATATCTTTCAAAACCACTATTCTATTACAATAAAAAAACAAGATCCAGTTCTCCTACTGTAGGGGCCTAAACTTGTGCTCTATTTCCCACATGTAGTCCATGTTCGCCCTTCTGGAGTCTTCTAATCTTTTTAAACCCCTGCAAGGAGTTACATATGTGATCACTGGCTCCTGAATCAACAATTCAAGTGGAAGTTGATCCAACCATTGATTTAGACTCTAGATAGAAAACATTACCTGTGGGGTTTTTCTTGGCTTGAAGATATGGACATTCCTTTTTCTAATGTCCCTTCAGTCCACACTTGAAGTACTTGCCCTTGTGTTTGTCTTTAGGCTGGGTCTTGGGTTGGACCGCTGCGTTCCCCTTCTTCTTCTTGAACTTTCTGGGCTTGGGCCCATATCTAGAAGATGAAGCCTAAGCAATCATAGCCTTAGATTATGGATTCATGACCTTCCTCACCATCTGGAGCTCCTTCATCAACTCAGTCAAGCCTATGTTCAACTTGTTTATATTATAGTTCAACTTTAACTGAGTAAAGGAACCCGGTAGAGATTCGAGAACCATGTCCACTTGGCTCTCAGGGTCAATGACAGCCCCTAAGATTTCTGCCTCCTCAAAAGCAGCAATCATCTTGAGCATATGTTCTCTGACTGATGCTCCCTCAGCCATCTTAGTGTTAATGATGGTTCGAAGAGCTTCCTGCCTTGCGAGCCGGCTCTTATCCGCTAACATCGTGGCTAATGATTGGGTTATGTCATACGCAGTGGTCATGTGCTCATGTTTGGATTGGAGCACATTGGACATGGAGGCCAACATGTAACAATGAGCTATCTCATTGGCCTTCTTCCATGCATTCTCAGCCTCACGCTCCTCGACAGTGGAACTGTCCCCAATAATAGGGCAGGTTTCGTAAAGGACATACTTATACTCTTTCATTGAGAGTATTATGTCCAGGTTCCTTTTTCAATCCACATAGTTTGGTCCCGTTAGCTTGTTCTCTCAGAGAATAACAGCCAATGGACTAAAAGAATCTCCAATTTTTCTGAAAAATTGAAAAATAAAAAAAAAAGATTCAGTTTATGAAAACAAAACAAATATGTGCACTTTATCCTTATTATCAAAACTGATAATAATCAATTTGTCTCTTAGGAAAACTAACATAGCTTCTTTGGAAGATTAACAGTTTCTTAAGCTATGTGTGTTAACCACCACAAATTAATTTTCCTTCTAGGTAATGATCTAGAAGATAACTCCATCGAGGGAATGGCCGTTTCTTTTCATTTCTTATGGACATACCTCACACTTTGACCTCTAATGAGGGGGTGACCGATCATAGTACATGCCCCGGGTTATTAATTACATCCCTCCATTAGATCTAGATCCTTGTAGTATCCCCATCTTATACGAGTTCACTCCCAGGGTGACGTGAGGGGACCCACAATCTCTAATGAGGATCGTGATGGAAGCCGTGGGGCCGTTGGAACCCCTCTCCCACTTAGTCTTTTAAAACAAGAGTTTTTTTGAAAAATATCCTTTTGAAAATTTCCATTAAGTTTTTCCCTTAACTAAAAAATAAAATTTCTAAGTCCATAAAAATCTTTATGTCAAAGTTTATATCATTTGAGAGTTTTTCCTATAGATTAATTTTATTTAAGTTAAAAACTTAATGATTTAAAAAATTTTCCAATTAAAACTTTCTAGAGACTTTCGTCTCAAGTTTATTTGACAAAACAATTTTTTTTGTGCCAAACTAAAACAAAGTGGCTTTCTATTTTAACCTTACAAAAATATCTAAATCCAATATATTTTCTATATCAAGGATTAAATCATTTGAGAAAATATCTAAGGATTAATTTTTGTTCAAACTAAAATAACCATTGAATTTGTAGAAAAATGTTGTCCTTGTCAAAACATTCTTAAAGACTTTGGTCTTTGAGAAAATGTGCACATAGGTACCAAAAATAAATAACATGCTAGAAAACAGTAGATGTTTTCATGCTCTTCTATTTTTAAACCTAAGTGCCCAGATAATAGAATTAAACACATTAATTAATTAATTAATGGTCTTATTTAATCTTAAAATCCCTTACTAATATTTTTCATGCAAAAATATTCCTTGAATATTAACTATTGCAAAATATTAACTTCGCTTGGTTTGAATCCCAAAACCAAAAGAAATTTCAAGAAAAATTACAAGGAAAATTTTAAAAAAAAATTTCTTGGTCCACTGCACCTACCGCATTGGATCAGCCACTTATCTGAACTGTGGTCCACTGCACCCGCTGCATAGAACTAGGATCCACGAGAAAACAGTGCGGACCGGCCTTCCAGGCCCTAGCCGGCGCCGGTTAGGCTCTGCTGGATTCTTCTGTAGTTTTTTTTCCTGTGATTTTCTTCTGCGAATTTTCTCTATTTTTCTGCACAATTTCTAGCTTCGATGGCTCTCCGATTTCAAATCGAATACGATGAAATCAACAAAAACCAACAACCGCCTATATCCATAAACATTGGGCTGACACGATCTATTAAGAAAAACACTAAATTACAGATTCCTATACCTCCACCCACGAGGTTTAACAGAGAGTCTATCCATACCATAAACAACGAAGGATCACAATTTTAATCACACATATATGTCCATTTTTATTCATCTAGATGCATGCTCCCTATATTTTCACAAAACCTTCATGCTCTGATACCAATTGAAGGCATAGAAAGCGGAAAAAAACAGGGCACGCAGCGGAAGCGAATATAAAAAATTTGGAAAAACAAGAACAGGGAATCCAGGGTAGGGTCGGCGCCGGCTCTGGCAGCCCTAGCCGGCGCCGGTTGCGCCTTATCCCAATCCTGAGGTTTAAAAAATTTTACCTCTTCTTCTGATTCTCAAAGGTGGCTGGACTGGAACATGCGCAATTGGGGTAGGTGTGCTGGTGGAAGCCTCTGGTGTGATTCCTGCAAGCTTCCTACTCCGCCTTTGCATGTATGTGAATGCCTAACTCTCGGTCTTCCAGTATATGGCCTGCCTAACTACCATTTGGTGAACAACTAACAGGCCAGGGAACTTGAGAGAGAGAGAGAGAGAGAGAGAGAGAGAGAGAGAGAGAGAGAGAGAGAGACGCCTGGCTATTCCATAGAGAAGAAGCCGTCTCTCTTGTGTGTCTGATTTTCAATAACGTTGTTTCTAATCCTCCTATTTAACCTAAATAAAAAACCCTAGGTTAAACTAGACTGGGCCATTGAACTCTTGGTTTAACTTATTGGGTTTAATTAATTATTCTAGTTAGAACCAACTTAATGACCCAACAAATAATTAATTTTTCAGTCCAATTAAATAAGCCTAAATCAATTTAGTCCCAAGTTAATCCCTAATTATTTAAATTGGGCCAAAGCCTTGAATAATTAATTAGCCCACTAAACTAATTTAATTAATTCTCTCTCTATAGACCTTTATTTTATTCTAACCCAATAATTAAATCAGGCTACTTAAATAAAATAAATTCCATTTAATTCAAGATCAATTCCTTATCCTGTATTTAATTAGGACTCACGGTTTAAATTGGGAACCAAAAGACACACCGCCTTGGCTACTAAGATGACCAAAATACCCTTAGCATATAAATAGCCGTATTTTACATTTTAAATATTTCCTAATATCACCATAAGAAAATATTGACCCCAAGGACAGTGCTACGTTAGCAAAGTCTCTGACCTATAGGTGTAATGACTAAAATACCCTTCTATACATCACCGTACATTTAGAGAGGAACAAGTGTACTAACACCTCCCTAAATGACATCTACTATCATTAAGCCTCTAGTCTAATGATCCACAACTTTCTGGATTATTTTCACTTTCCAAGGGAACTACCCTAAAGCAAACATCCAAGTCATGTTTCCCAGGGTCCTGGATATTCAAATCATTCAGATAACTACAAGGGGCAATATAGTATAGAAACTATCGTGTATAAGTCTATCTTAACTAACTAGTCACACATACCAAATATGTAAGTATATTGGCCCTATGATAGAACCTCAACTATAGCATATCAAAGTATATGCTTCCAACTTCATTAGACCACCAACTCATACTCAAGTCGTAGAGTGCTAGTCCATACTGTAGAGGCAGTAGTCTAGGTTTCTACCATATATTACTTTTAGAAACCACTACTACAGGTCTTGTTCTACGTATTCGAAATAGGCTTATATCATGAAGTGAATGAACTACTCACTGGCTAAAGGTAAGCCATTCCCCATGTAGAATTCATAACATAATAACCTAGACATGATGAGATTCCCATTCTCATCAATCAGTTAAGAACGAACGTTTATGTGTTATGTAACCCATAATCCATACCTTACTGTGAAAGACCTCCATTCATATGGACCACTTACTGAAATACAATGGGTCTTTTCCAAATATAATTGTGCACAAATAAAATTGTAAATTCACAAATAATTTCTGAAAAATAAATTATTTTATTAAAACATTCGATTTTTATATTAGAAACTTAGTCTACGGTGCATATTTCCCAACAGTATAAATTACAAAATCATTTTTACAAGGAATCTGGTGAAAATTCCCTACAGGAGTACCTACTTCTCAAGTTGCCTAGCCCTTGCCTCTGCTTCGTCATACCTCTCTTCTGCAATTTGAAGCTGAAAAGTAAATGTTATAATGGTGTAAACCCAAATATAATGTTTGTAAAAGTTAATTATCCTCTTGAATAGGCACTTTCTCAACACAAAAGAATGGAGGATAAACAAAGAAAGCTAACATACCTTTTCAAGCAAACTTTCATTTTGTTCTTGAAGAATATCAAGCTGCAATTGTTAGCAAAATTGATTAAACATCTTGGAAAAACATTCATGGCAGGTATCATTTAGAGACATAACTCCTGTTCCAAGGAAAACTAATTATATAGAAACATCTATTATGCCAACACTGAAAGTACGCCATCAACATAGAAGAACATTTAATAGAAACCCAAAAGATCATAGGGGAGTAGAGACCAAAATCATAATTTTCTTAGGAAAGCATAAGAGTAGAATATTTTAAGAAATAAGAGAAGTCAGTTCATCAACACAAAAATAACATGCTCATAAATGACGACCTCATCCTATAGGGCTGAAGAACATGATTGATGGTCTGGTTCTTTGTGTTTAAAAGTTCCAAAATCTAAAGATAACATGGGAATTAACAAAAAAAGATCAGAAAGTAAGAAGTTGTTTCAAGATAATATATTACAAAAGATAATATAACATGCACTAACATTGTAGACTTAGGAAATGGTGCAGTTGATCATTTTTCCAAAAAATGAACAAATAAATGAATGAATTGCACATCTAGCCTCAATTGATGGGTGGCTTTCACAAAAAGGAAAAGAAACAAAATGACAGACATCATGTCATAAAGAATCACAAACAAAGAGACTGCAAATACTTGGACGTGTCTAAAGAAATTAAATGATCAAAATTAAATTTCAACAAAAAAAGGTAGTGGAATTATACAAAAAGGGAGCAATCTCTCCTCCTTGAGAGAAAGAACAAGGAAAAAGAGAATTTATTTCATCCTCTCATTAACTGCCAAAATGTTAGATAGCTTTGTAAATTGAATTAGAATGACAACACAAAAGGAAAAGCTGGAAAGACTTTAAGTTGAAAAACAGAAGGAGAGGGTAATAATTCTAAGGTTTGTGAGAACAAAAGTTAAAAAAGAGAAATTTTAACAATTTAAAAACAAGTAATCATCCAAAAACCAAACCAATTACAATAGTAAAAGCTAAGGAATAACCTTTTCTTTTTGCGAATGTCAACTTGAAGCTCAACTGGAGGTGCAGATGTAGCTGACCTGAGTGTTAGAGGTATAATAGGGGGCACCATGGGGACTATCTTACCACCTAGGCTTGGACGGCTTGATGAACGAGTAGATACAGGTTGTTCCAAAACATTGGACTAAGGTGCTCTACTAGCAGAATTAGACTTAGCAGATGGAGGCTGCACTTGTTCCACATATTCTGTTGATTGAGAGGTAATGCCAGCCATAGTAGAATGTGCAGAGGAAGGTTGTTCTAAGGAATTAGACGATGATCTAATATCCAAATATGTATGAGCAGTTGCAGTTTTTGTTCCAATGAGCTGACAGATGGAGTTGTACGGATAGAGGATGGTTGTTATAAGGAATTGGGCAAAGACTGAGATGGTTAAGTAGCTGAGCTGATGAAGCTTGTTGTTTTAATGAATTGAAAGATGGAGATGTGTGGATAGATGGAAGTTGTTGTAAGGGATTCAACTGAGATGAAACAAAGACGAAAAACACAATTAGCATATTACCAATAGAGAACGATTTCTAGTTGGCCTTCCACTCGCAAGCCCAATACCAGTTGAGGGGGGTTGGTAATCATATAAGAGGTCATCTTCATCTTAATCATTATCAGCCATCTGATTTGCCATAACCTGAGCAAGCTTTTGGGCTGTAGCTTGTGTTTTGGGGTTTTCTAAAGTTGCTGACTGAACTAAAACATGATTGATGATGCAGCAGAGATCGCATCGGGGATAAAGGAGGACCAGCAGTTGGTGTGGTTGATACTCTATTCTACCTTACATGCACTAGTCTCATCTGATCCATTTGGCAATGAGTTTAACCTGACCATGGTTAGCATTATTAGCTCGCATGTAGGGATAGTGCCTTTTATGGCTTAAAAAATGTGGAATAATTCTACAATTTAAACTAATGCATGCAATAAATCAAAATTACAAACTTCTATCAATACAATCCTCCACAAACCAACAACTAATGAAAACATTCCATTTCGGATAAACCAGGTATGATGTGTGTTTATGCAATCTAACAGTGTAATCTAGCAACCAATTTCTAATCATAGTTTCAGATCTCTCATCAACCCCTTCACCTTCAAAGCAATTCTATCCATGTAACATATACCCTAGGTCAATGCAACATTTCTGTCAACAAAATGGTGACTTTTTTTTTTTTTGCGCCTTTTCTCTCGATAAAAGAAGAAAATGTGCTAATGAAAAGAAAAAGTAAAAGAAAAAAAGGTCAATGCAAATTTACATTAGAGCAGCCTTCCAATCTCTTTCCAAGTCTCTTAATGCATTGTCCCACAGACACCCGATGCTATCAGCCAAATAGACGAAAGAAAAATAGCTCTATTGTCTATCCTAGAGTAATAAATAGGAAAATGCTGATCTTTAGAAATCCTGTTATTCTACCTATATCACCCAAAAATTTGCAAAACAAGTGTATTGCCTTATTTTTAAAAACCACAATATTGTTTGCATGAACTCGAGGGCTACTTAGAACACATCAGCTTGTCATCAACAAGGATGACAATTCATCATGATTTCCTCATTATCTAAAATTGAATATAATGGCAACTATTTCTAGTTTAAATGATTAAAAGGTTAAAACGATTGCAAATTTTGGTAGTAAATTTCTCAAAAGAAAATAGAAAAAGTGTACTAATATGTCTTGAAGATGTACATATGACTAACGCCAATTCATGGGAGGGGAAAAATCAGCAAAATCATTCTCTATTGCAAGCTATTAGTAACCTTTTAGGGCAAATTAATTAATGAACTTCTCCAGATATGACAAGAAAAGCAAAATTTGGGCAATGCATTCATTAATAGTAGTAAATTCTTTAAATAGAGAAGGTAGTTTAAACACTAGAAAATGCCACATTGAACACTATAGAAATTAGAAATATTCTTAGGTCAAATCACAAGTTGGAGAGAAAATATTAATCATACAGACTTAAATCACATAAAATTCTTACAAACAGACTCACCTTCCCCTTCTCTGCACCACTGCCTAACAATATAGTTGGTTGCTATGAATAGATATCCAATAGTCACGATGATTCTAGGAAACCAATATGTTACTAAAGGTACTCAATTTTCATGATCTTACAACCCAGTCTACAAAGATAAAATTGCACAAAATGAGCAAAATGAGCTACCAAAAAGTAAAATTTGAAAGGTACCCAATAATCATCAAAACCCAAAACGAGCTACCACCACTGAATAATTAAACAAAAATTGCAAGAAAAATATGAACATAAGAACAACCCAAAAATTAAAATTTTCATTTGCATGTCAAAAGAAGGTTTAAGACACCCAAGAAAAATCCAGAATCTTAATTCTTCAATTGAAATTGTAGTGAACTGCAAGAAAAGATCAAATCGACACACATTGTACGAAGCATACAATTACAACTATAGAGCAAGAAATTCATTAAAGGAAAAAAGAAAAAAAAAATTACCTTTTGCAAGTGTGAGAGATGGAGAGTTCTACTATAGCAGTGGGTGGGATTATAGGTAGCGGGTTGGAGTGGCGGTGAAGAAGCTAGGGAGGAGGAAATAGATATAATAGAGGAGATGGGGAGAAGACAAGGAGAAAGTGGCCATAGAGGGGGGAGGGAAGAAGAAGAAGAAGAGAAGCTATAAGCGGCAGTGGGGTGACGGAGAGGACAGAATCACCGCGATGGGGTGACCAAAGGCGGGAGCAGGTGACGGGGGGCAGGGTGGGGGAAAGAAGAAGAAATGAATAAGAAAGAAAAAGTTCCTAGCTTAAGTGTTGACAAGTGAAATTTTCTGTAGTGGATTTAAAAAAAAAATACAATAATTATTGTTAAAATATTCCTAAAATTTTTAATGAGATGACGTTTAAATGTTCTATTATTTTACACGATTAAATTATTATTTTTTAAAAAAGTATCGAAAATATTTTTATATTCTGATACACTTTTTATTAATGTCAAGAATATATAAAATATGTCAACTCTTTTATTTTATGTCGAAAAATATTTAATTAGTCGACATTTGATATTAAATATCGAGAATATTCATATCATGAAGACGTTTTAAATTAATATTGACTAAAAAATCCTTTTTGAATCATGATAATTAATTTTAAAGTATCTATTTGATTTTGAATGAGACGATACTTATATCAAAAGACGTCATGATTGTTCAATATTATTTAATTTAACATTGCTTTTTTAAAATGTATCAAAAATATTTTTAATATTACGATATATTTCTATTAATGTCAGAAAAAATATATAATATACCGACACTTTAATTGAAAAATGATGAGATATTTTTTATTTGTCGACGTTTTATTCTAAACGTCGGGAATATTTTTATTATAGGGACACTTTTATGTCAAAAAGTGTAGCTAAAATATATATTTTTTTATAGTGAATCATTAAGTTAATAAATATTATTAATTTTAAATTTGTTTTTAAATTCACTTAAGATTTGTTTTTAAAAGTGCTTTAAATTAAATTATGAAATAAAATATCAAAATTCAAAATTATAATCCCCACCATTTTCTTCATTGCCAAATATTATCATTTTGGTTGTAAATAAAGATGGTTCATGCAACCATATACTTCAGTTGCAATTGGTTAATTTTCGTTACATGGTATTAAAGGTTCATGATATTTGCAATGGATATTTATTTCGACACAATTGAGTGCTCATTTGCGACCAAAATTCATTTTTCTTGTAGTGGATAATGCTTTTATACCAACTAAATTGCATGTCTGAAAGGTAATAGACTTTTCTTAGAATTCTACATTGAAAATCTTCGTAATAATTTGCCAATGTACGAAGTTTGGAATAAAGCGATTTGTCTATTCTTTCTTTCCCGAAAGATATGAATCCCTAGAACATATCTTTTTTCTCCTAAGTCCTTGTCTACTCAACTAGTATTTTATTGATATTAGTATCCACACATCATTGCAAATGAGAAGGATATCATCAACATGTGATATGAGAAGAACCACCATACCATCTATAATTTTCTTATAGACACAAGGCTTATCAAATTCTGACTAAAACTATAGGATTTAATGGCTTAATCAAACTTAATTATTCAAAGATCTAGATACTTTTTAAGCCTATAAATGGAACTATTTAGCTTGCAGACTTTGTGTTCTTGACCTTCTTAGATAAAACCGTCTGGTTGTATTATATAGATACTATACATACCCAAATCCAAATTTAGTATTTTTAAGTGGTCCATGATTATGACCCATTCTTTTAAGTGGCCCATGTTATGACCTAAATCTTGGAATAATAGGAGATTAAGTTAGATTAGGAAAGTAAATTTGTTATTTATTTTCTCGAAAGCTAACTCCATGTCTTTTTACCTAAACGACATTTTCTTATTCTTATTATCAGTTACACTTGATAGTCACACAAGGGTTTTAGACATTGGGAAAGAAAATTCTAAGTTTTCCAATCTTGAAGGTAAGTTCTACAAATTTTAAGTATTAATTCGTTTAGAGAATGTGATTAGACGTTAAAAGGTTTTAAAACCTAAGTTCAATTGATTTATTAGGATTATAATTATTTGATTGATTTCAGTATTGTTGTGGTTTGGTATTAGGAAACGGCTGTGGTGAATATTTGACATAAGTTGGAGAAGTTAATTTGAACGTAATTCTGAAATCTTCTGATTTTTAGAAATACTATGAAATTATATTTTCTATATAAACTTAGGAGCTGAGGTTGGTATTTTATGTGGGTTTTAAACAATATTATGATGTGTGCTATGTGTGAAAAAAAATGGCTCATGGATCTAGGAAAAAGGGGTGGAAGAACATGTTCTAAAATTTAAGTGTGACTGAAACCCTCTTAATCAATAAGAAATATAAATCTAGCATTCCTAACGGGATAAATAGTCATGACGGATATCAGTGATCCTATTTTCGATATGAAATTCATGAGTCTTTATTTGTTATATGTTAAGAATGTGACAAGTATTTCGATTCTTGTTCGTAAGGTTTGGAAGAAAAGAAAGAAAAATATGATTCAGAATGTTGTTATGTCTGTACTATATTATGTATATATTTATCAAAAAAAAAAAAAAAACCGAAGTTACCTTATTGGTAGATGGAACCGATTTATTTGAAATTTTGAATTGTTATGTTTTGTTATTTAGTTTATGAAATTTAGTTTGATCATACAGTTTTAAAAAAAAGAAAAAAAGGGAAAAAAACGAAGAAGAAGAACAAAAATGGAGGTTGGCGGAAGTATTGCCGGCTTCTATTTCTTTTTTTGGTTGTTTTATTAATTAAAAAAAAACCGAACGTGTTCTTTTTGTTTCTGGCATGGGTTCCAATCTCTAGCAATATTGTTGATTCCTGTTTATTCTTTTGGTGTTTTGTCGACGTTTCAGAAAAAAAAAAAAAAGAAAAAAGATGAAATCGAAAACCAACGATTTTGCTCGTAGTAATGCTTTGCGTTTGATTTGGGAACTGTTTAGGTTCCCTCCAAAAAACAAAAAAAAAAAGGCTGCTGCCCACAGGGACCATCTTGGCGGCCCATAATAGTGCTAGTAGGCCTTAGTAAATAAATACTAAAAAAAAAGCCCAACGTTCTTGTTTTATTTTTGTGCACTTGGGTCAGATTTTGTGTTTTGAAATTGGGTCATACTTATATTTACTAGGTTTGTGTCTCATGCGTGAGTTATTATATTATTAAAATTTAATATATTAATATTAAATATATATTATTAATTAATTTAATTAATAATTTAATTAGTTAAGATTCTAAAATAAATTTAGATAGTATTCAAAGAATCACACATTTTAATGTATTAATATTAAATACACACACATATATATAATATTCAAAGACTCACACATTTCAATGTATTAATTTAGATAGTATTCAAAGAATCACATATTTTAATGTATTAATATTAAATACATATATATTTTATTAATTAATTTAATTAATTAAGATTTTAAATGAATTTAAATATAATTTTTATTTTTTTAAAAAATTATTTAGCTACGTGTCACCTTATGATGTTTCCACGTGTCATAATGGTATGCTTCATCTTTGGCTTATATATATATATATAAAATTTTCATTTTTTAAAAAAATCATTTAACTACGTGTCACCTTATGATGCTTCCACGTGTCGTAATGGTATGCTTCATCTTTAGCTTTTATATATATATAATTTATCAAATTGAACTATACTTATATTTATTTTTGAAAATGGGCTAAACTTATGTTTATTTTTAAAAGTTCGACTAAACGTGTAATATTTTAAAATTTAGTCATATTCTTATTTTATTTAAGGTTGGACTGTAGTCTTATTCCATTATGTATATAAAAATAATTAAAAGAAAAAAAATCAGTTCCATTTAACTATTTGGTACTACTCTATGTGTTTTATTTAAAAAGCATATTATGTGTAACATACTCATTCCTAAAAAGATGTTTGAACTACTTGGTGGACCAGTGTAACTCACTCTATTTATCATTTTGCAAATGTTAGTTAGGAATATGATGAGAATTATGAAGGTGCAAAAAATTAGATGCATTTATAAATTGGTTGGCTTAACAAAGGTTTATTTATTAATTTGTGTTAGATAGTAATAAGATTGAACAAGACATCTGATGGTTATTTTTTATTCATTAAATTTTAATATACGGCATAAATTAAGTTGAGTTATGAATTTTTGTTTGCAAGTAATTAGTTTCAGTTGAAGTTTTTAGATATTATTATATATATATTTTTTTGTTAGAGGCTTGGTATTTCCTTAGAGATGTTACCGTATAGCTTCTCAGCTATGAACTTATGTTCCATTTCAAGTTTCGAATTTAGGGTGTTACATTAATGGTATCAGAACAAAAGGTTTTGCTAGGTAAATACTAAGTGTTGATATGCAGGTCTATAACATATAGGGATTTGACATTCTAAGTCTTCATAAAATTATTTGAGTAATATTTAGAAGCATTGAAGCAAGTTAGGTTATGATCTTACAGACATACCTTTAAGTTTTGCTACATTTATACATGATACCTAGTGGCTAAATAATGAGAAATTATTTTAGATTCATATCTATTTAATTTGGTATAGATACTAAGATGATGAGTTGTTAGACTGATATCGATTGAGTAAATAATGTTTGAGTAGTGTTCTGTTAAGATATAAATTCTTTATTTGGATTATTAGTACTTATATTAAATTCTAAGAAGATGGTATAAATATGATTGATTCTCAATCTCTTTCAACTTGAAGACATTTTTTTAAAAAAATGTGGAAGTTAGATGGATTTATTTTAGGAAGTTAAGAGTTGTAGGAGCTTATAAATTAACGAGATTGTAGTTTCAATTTGGATATACATTGAATTTAGATTTCCCTTTTGTCATATAATTTATTGGGGCTTAGGCAGTAGAGAAATGCATAGGTATGAACTGTCTGAGATGATAATGTCATCAAATAGAGTCAAAAGTATAGTCTTTCGCTCAAAATAATTTATCTATGAGATGAATAAAGTAAAGTAGAGGAGTTGACTTTCGGGATACTATGTGAAGCAGTGGGACAAGGGAAATATATATTATAGATGTGTTCTATGATCACGTAGGAATATAATAATCATATAGTTCAACAAAGAATATCACTAGCTGATTGTGCCAAAGACAGTTGAAAACTTAGGATGATGGTAGGAAAACAAAGGAGAATGACGTTACACATATGATGCTCACTGAATTAAAGGAAAATTCCAGGTAAATCAGAAACATAGAGGAGAAAATAAGAATTTTTGGAGAAGGTAGAAATCGTGAATAAGCTAAGAAAAAGTTTTTTGAAACTTTGAGTAACATCTAACTTCCAACCTACTATTCTTTGAATTTTGAAACTTATGAATACAACGAGATTTTATATATGGAGAATTCATTGTGAATGAAAGATATCCAAGCGGTGAGGCAAGGCAGTGGGCAAAAGATAAACAAAAGTGAGCAAATTAGGAAATAAAGGGAAAGAAAAGAGAGTGGAAGAGAGAGAGTTTGCGATATTTAGTGTGTCAGCAAAGAAAGGTTGACTATTAATGACTTAGGGGTTTTTAAAATCCTTGGAAATACCCATATGGAAATAGAAACATATCATTATGGGTTATTAGAATATCAAAGTCAAAGTTAGTAAAATACTATTTAGGTGATTGTAGACAGATTGACTAAGTCGTGCATTTCTTACCAATAAAGGTATAGCCTGGATGAGTTAGTAAAGATGTACATGGAGGACATAGTGCAGTTATACGACACATCAATTAGCATTATATTTGATAAGGATTTACAATTTGTTTCATAGTTCTGGAAGAATTTTAATGAGGCTATGGGAGCCACAGTGGCTCTTAGTATTGCATTCTACCTACAAACTAATGTGTAATTTGAACGTACCATTCAAATATTAGAGGATATGCTATGGGTATGTCTGATGGATTTCGAGGGTAATTGGGTTGACTATCTAACATTAATAAAATTCTATCAAGCGAGTTTTGGGATGGCTCTATACATGTTCTAAAATTTATGTTTGACTGAAATCCCTCTCAATCAATAAGAAATATAAGTGTAGTCTTCCTAATGGGATAAACAGTCAAGACTGATATCTGTGATCCTCTTCCTGATCTAAAAGTTGCTGAGTCAAGACTTATACCTATAACTGCTGAGTTAAAAGCACGCCAGAAGCGTGGCCGACCTCTTGGTTCTAAAGATAAAAATTCTCGAAAGAAAAGAGGATTAAATGATTCAGATGATCATATTGAAGAAAAGAATGATAAAGATCAAGAGAGAACTGACCAGAAGTTGATGAAAGTAACACTGAAATTTCTATCAATTATACCACTTCCGGTAGAAGTTGGAATCGGATAGAAATAGTTATTAATAATATGTTTGTATACAATATATCTCTTGATGTTATACAGGATAATAATGATCCTGAACCAATATCAGTTGATGAATGTTGGTATAGAAAAGATTGGCTACAATGAAAAAATGCGATTCAATCAGAGTTAAATGCACTTACAGAACGTGAAGTCTTCAGATCTACAATCCGAACACCAGAAGGTGTAAAACCTATTAGCTATAAATGGATATTTGTTTGAAAGTGTAATGAAAATAATGAAATCGTACAATATAAAGCATGATTAGTAGCCCAATATTTTTCACAAAGACCAGGTATTGATTATGATGAAACTTATTCTCCTATTGTTGATGCTATTACACTCCGATATCTTATCAGTTTGGTATTACATGAAATGATAGATATGTGCCTATTAGATGTTGTCATTATTACTTGTATGAAAATTTAGAAAATGATGTTTACATGAAAATCCCTGAAGGATTTTGCATGCTCGAAGCATATAAATAATTTTCTTGTGAAAATTACTCTATTAAGTTGCAGAAATCATTATATGCCCTGAAGCAATCTGGGCGCATGTGGTTCAATCGTTTTAGTGAATATTTATTGAAAGCGAGATGTAAAAATGACTAGGTATGTCAATGTATTTTTATTAAGAAATCTAGTTCTTTTGTCTTGGTTTACAAATTGAACATCTGAAAAGTGAAACATTTATTCATCAATTAACATATACAGCAAAAGTTCTAAAAATATTTTACATGAACAAAGTATATCCATTGAGTATTTCAATGATCGTCCGGTCATTAGATATGAATAAAGATCCTTTCCGACCTTAAGAAGATGATAAAGAACTCCTTGATCCTGAAGTACCATATCTCAGTGTAATTGGTGCTTTGATGTATCTTGCTAATAATACACAACCTGATATTGCATTTGCTGTCAATTTATTAGCAAGATTTAGTTATTCACCAACACGATGACATTAGAATAGAATTAAACAAGTCCTTTGATATCTCTAAGGTACAATTGATCTCGAATTATTTTATTCAAATAAAACTAGTCCAACATTAATAGGTTATGCATATACTGGTTATTTATTTGATCCACTTAAAGCATGTTCTCAAATGGGATATCTATTTACATGTGAAAATACAACTATATCATGGCATTTTACAAAATAATCTATAGCAGCTACTTCTTCAAATCATGCTGAAATTATAGCCATTCATAGAGCAAGTCGAAAATGTGTATGGTTAAGATCAGTGATTCATTATATTTGAGAAAGTTGTGGATTATCATCTATAAGAAATATTCCAACTCCTCTTTATGAAGATAATGCGGTTTGCATAGGTCAATTATGAGGAGGATATATTAAAGAAGATTGGACAAAATATATTTCACCAAAATTCTTCTTTACTGATGAACTCTAGAAGAAAGGTGAAATTGATGTGCTACAAATTCGGTCATGTGACAACCTGACAGATATTTTCATGAAGACTTTATCAACTATAACATTTGAGGAGTTGAGATATAAAATTGGTATGCGTCGGTTCAAAGATTTAAAGGAATCATCTCATCAGGGGGAGTAATAAGAAGGCATATATAATAGTGTACTATTTTTCCTTCATTAGATTTTTTTTCACTGAATTTTTATCTAATAGTGTTTTAACGAGGCATATTCTTTATGTAATGGACATCCAAGGAGGAGTGTTGTGAATATATTAGTGGAAGTTCCACTAATTCTATTAGTGAAAAATGTATATAGATGTCCACCATTAACACCACTCTTACATATTAGTGGAATTAGTGGAAATAGACGATTAACTCCACTAATAGAACTCTATAAATAGAGCTTTTCCCTAAACTTGAGTGATATACTAATTGTGAGAGAATTGTTTGAGAAAATTGTGAAAGAAAAGAAAGAGAGAAGTTTGAAGAAATTATTGTGCAAATAATAGTTAGAGATTTATTGCATGTAGATTTTATTCTAATACTGCCAAAATTTTATAACATGGTTTTCGATTTCTTTTTTTTTTTTCCCTAAAAGCTTGACAAAACACCAAAAGAATAAACAGGAATCAATAGCTATCAACGCCCCCCTTTTTTTTCCCTTTGTCTTAACAAAACAACAGCAGAAACACAAGCTAACATCACAGCAAAATAATATTGCTAGATATTGGAACCCATGCCAGAAAACACACGTTCGGTTTTTTTTTTAATTAATAAAACAGCCCAAGAAAAAAAAAAGAAATAGAAGTCAGCAATACTTCCGCCAACCTCCATTTTTGTTCTTCTTCTTCTTCCTTTTTTTTCCTTCTTCTTTTTTTTTTAAAAAAAAAAAACCATATGATCAAACTAAATCTCATAAACTAATTAACAAAACATAACAATTCAAAATTTCAAATAATTTGTTTCATCTACCAATAAGGTAACTTTGTTTTTTTTTTTTTTTGTTTAGATAAATATATACAAAACATACGGTATAAACATAACAACATTTTAATTCACATTTTTCTTTCTCTTCTTTCAAACCTTACGAACAAAAATCGAAATACTTATCATATTCTTAGCATATAACAAATAGATACTCATAAATTTTAGATCAGGAAGAGGATCACAGATATCAGTCTTGACTGGAATATGCGCTCTTGTTACTTTTCTGGAGTCAACAAAAGCGTCTGACATTTGATTTGCAATGCTTTGCAAATGAATTATCTTTTGAACTTCAAGTTCACACGCGTTTGTGCGCAGATCAAGATAATTTAATGATATTGTCCAAGCAAGATCTTTCTTATGCTGTTTATATTCTCTCCCTAATTTAGGGAATAATGATTCATCAAAATGACAATCAGCAAATCTTGCTATAATACATCTCTTGTCAGGGGCTCAACATACCTGATAATAGAGGGAGAATCATATCCAACGTATATATCCTTTGTTTTTTGAGGACCCATCTTTGTTCATTAGTTTGGTGTAATTGGAACATATACAGTACACCCAAAAATTCTTAAATGAGCAATATTTGATTCTAACGTACAAGTGCTGTAGCATGTAAAATAGCATGTCCCTAGATAGGTGTTGGGAGATTTGTTTTCATTAATAATAGTCTAATAATTAATTGTAATTTTTTAATAAAAGATTCAGCAAGATCATTTTGTGTATGAACATGAATTATAAGATGTTCAACATTAATCCCAATTAACATGCAATATGCATCAAAAGCATGTGATGAAAATTCATCAGCATTATCCAAACGGATATTTTTAATTTGATGGTCAGAAAATTGTGTTCGTAATTTAATTATTTGAGCAAGTAATCTCGCAAACGTCAGGTTGAGAGTAGATAATAAACACACATGTGACCATCGGGAGGATGCATCAATTAACACCATAAAATATTTGAACGGTCCACATGGTGGATGAATAGATCCACAAATGTCTCCATGAATCTGTTCAAGAAATGTAGGACTTTCAGTTCATACTTTTACTGGTGATAGTCTAATAATTAATTTTCCTAGGGAACATCCAACACATGAGAATTTTTCTGATGTCAATATCTTTTTATTTTTTAGTGGATGACCATGTGTATTCTCAATTATTCTTCTCATCATGGTAGATCCTAGATGACCCAACTGGTCATGCTAAATGCTAAAAGTAGCAAGATCAGTAAACTTCTGGTTTACTAGATGATGAATTTCAATTGTATATATTTTTGCAAAAGATAGGCCAGTAGAAAAAGATGGTAGTTTTTCTAATACAGATTTCTTATCCAAATTAATTTGAATAATATAAAGATGTTCAATACCATTTTTCTCATTTGTTTTAATATAATACCCATTTCTGCAGATATCTTTAAAACTCAATAAATTTCTTTTGGATTTTGAGTAAAATAGTGCCTTATCAATATTAATTGTTGTTCCTTCAGGCAACAATATACTAGCTCTTCCGGAGCTTTCAATCAAATTTGTACTACTGTTTATAGTATAAATATTTATTTCTCCCATTTGAGATAAAAAAAAATATTTCTCATTTTTTAGTATGGTGTGTGTAGTTCCACTATCAATAATACATATATCATCATTAAAAACAGCCATCTGAACAAAAATGTATATATGCAAACGTAAATATTATTAGAATATAATAAAAATTTACAAAACTATCAGGGTGAGACATTAGTTCTTCTGGACACTACCATCACCAATTAAAAGGTCTATCCTACCATTTGGGTGTTCAAAAAAATCAGATACATCCATATGGGTAATATTGATATTAAGATCTTTTGGATCAATATCATCGTCGTCAGCATCATTAACTAGATGTTGAGAAAAATTTGTTTCAATATTTTTATTTTTCTTTTCCTGTGAAGCTGGATATAATTCCACTAAATACTTGGTCGTACGACAATTACGTGACTAATGACCTCTCATGTCACATCTATAGCACTTATCCTCATAATTTTCTTGCATTTCTTTTTCTTTTCCCTTATTATCTTTTCTTTTCTACTTTAAGTAGCCAATATTTCTCACAGCTTGATTATTACTATGATAAGGAAATATCAAGCGTGTCCACGACCATAACCACGGCCACGACCACGACTACGGCTACGGCTACAACTACGACTATAGGTTCCACTAGAGCCAACAACATTCACTTCTGGGAGTGCTGTTGAGCCAATTGGTCTGGCTTCATAATTTTTTAATAATAACTTATTATTTTTCTCTGTAATGAGGAGGGCAGGAATTAAATCAGTAAATTTTGTATACCTTTTTTCTTGATATTATTACTACAGGACAATATTCAAGGCATGAAATGTAGAGAATGTCTTCTCCAACATATCTTTATCAGTAACTTTTTATCCATATAATTTTAATTGAGATGTAATTTTATACATGGTGGAACTATATTCATTCATGGTTTTAAAATCTTGCAACCATTCATATCGTGCAGTTGGTAGTACGACCATCTTTAGGTGGTCAAATCTTTCTTTTAAATTTACCCACAGGACAAATGATTTTTTTTTGGTAAGATATTCCATTTTCATCGAGATGACAACAGATAAAAAATTAATGCTTTGGCATTTTGTTGTGCAGATGCACTATTTTTTTCTTTAATAGTTTCACTAAGGCCTTCAATATTTAGGTGCATTTTTGCATCAAGAACACATGATATATAATTTTTTTTAGAAATATGAAGGGCTACAAATTCGAGTTTAGTAAGATTAGCCATATGGATTAATAAATGTGTACCTTTAATCTTTTGACTTTTGTAACGGCAAAAACTCGTACTTTAGTCTTTTAGATTTGGAAACAGTAGAGACATGCTGATAACGTGTTATAAAATTTTGGTTGTGTCAGAATAAAATCTACACACAATAAATCTCTGACTATTATTTGCACAATAATTTCTTCAAACTTCTCTCAGAATTTTCTCCAACAATTCTCTCACAATTGGTATATCACTCAAACTTGGGGAAGAGCTCTATTTATAGAGCTCTATTAGTGGAATTAGTGGAGTTAATAATCTATTTCTACTAATTTCGCTAATATGTATTATTGGTGTTAATGGTGGACATCCATATACATTTTTTCACTAATGGAATTAGTGAAACTTCCACTAATGTATTCACAACAAACCAACGGATTTTCATAGTAATGCTTTGTGTTTGATTTGGTTAAAAAAAAAAAAAAAAGATTGTTGCCCACATGGACCATCTTGGTGGCCCATGAAGTGCCAGTAGGCCTTGTTTTATTTTTATGTACTTGGGCCAGATTTTTGTGTATTAAATTGGGTCATACTTATGTTTATTTTTCAAATTGGATTATACTTATATTTATTTTTGAAGATGGACTAAACTTATGTTTATTTTTAAAAGTTAGATTGAACTTGTAATATTTTAAAATTAGGTCATATTCTTATTTTATTTAAGGTTGAACTATTATCTTATTCCATTATGTATATAAAAATAATTGAAAGGGGAAAAAAAATAGTTTCATCTAACCATTTGGTATTACTCTATGTGTTTTATTTAAAAGTATATTACGTGTAACTTATTCATTTTTAAAAGGGTATTTGAACTACTTACTGGGCCAGTGTAACTCACTCTATTTATCATTTTGTAGATGTGAGTCAGGAATATGATGAAAATTATAAAGACGCAAGGAATTAGATACATTTATAAATTGGTTGGCTTAGTGTTTATTTATTAATTTAAGTTAGATAGCAATAAGCTCCTTATTTCCTAGCTAAGATTAAACAAGATATCTATTGTATTGATGGTTTTATATTTTATTCATGGAATTTTAATATACGACATAAATTACGTTGAGTTATATATTTTTCTTTGGAGGTAATTAGATTTAGTTGAAGTTTATATATATATATATATATATATATATATATATATATATTGTTAGAGGCTTGGCATTTCATTGGAGATGTCGCCATGTAGTGTCTCGAGTATGGACTTATATTCCATTTCAGATTTTGGATTATGGGCGTTACAAATACACTTGTCAAGGTTTTCATTCAAAAATGTTGTCTTGATATCTATTTGCCATACTTTATAGTCAAAGTGAGTTACAATGCATAAGAGGATTCTTATAGCCTTTAGTATGGCCACAAGAAAAAAGGTTTTCTTATAGTCAATACTTTTCATAGTCAATATCTTCTTGTTGGATATAACCCTTAGTAACCAATATAGTTTTAAAAGTTTCTACTTTCCCATTTATTCCTTTCTTTCTCTTATAGACCTATTTACACCTAATAGGTTTTACCCCAATAGTTAAGTCTACAAGTTCCCAGATGGAGATAGTGTATATAGATTTCATTTCTGAATCCATTGTACTCCTCCAACGGTCAGCGTCTACATACTCTACGACTTCTTTATAAGTAGTGTGATCCTCTTTTTTCTTTATTGGAGATTGCTTGAAAAAACTCTACATAAATTCTAGAAGGACATTAAATGATTCTTCTACTATGCCTAAACCATAGAGGTTCTTGGATGACTAAAATTTCTACTTCTTTGTAGATTGGAACCTGTTCTATTGATTCCTTAATGACTGGAATTTGTTCCTAGTGCCTCATCACCACCACGTCCTTTATTTTTAGTAATAGTATTAGGAATTTGTTGTTGAACGAACGGGAGATTCTTCTACTATACGTGCCAAAGAGTCAGTGGATATAGAAGGGATAACATCTATTTTTCTTCCACTGGAATCTAGTATGTTAAATGGTAGGAATATGAATCCACCATGAAAATTTTGAATATAGGTTTCTATAACCATTTTCCTAAGATTATCTTTCTCGGTTTCTTCCAGAATAACTCTACTCTTAGATTTGTGTTCTTCTATGTACTTATCCTTTAGGAAAATTGCATTCATACTTACAAATATCTTTTTATCTTGAGAACAGTAGAAGTAGAATCCCTTAGTTCCTTTTAGATATCCTACAAATAAACATACATTTGATCTTGATTTCATTTTATCCATATTTTCTTTTATCACATATTTTAGATAACCCTAAATTCGAATATGTGTCAAATTAGGCTTACGCCCATCCTACAGTTCCAAGTGAGCCTTAGAGATAGATTTAGATGGAACCCCATTCAATATATACAATGTAGTTTGTATAGCATTTCTCCAAAAAGATATACTGAGTATAGAGAAACCTAATATTGATCTGATCATGTCTAACAATGTCTTGTTTCTTCTTTCTGCTACTCTATTTTATTGAAGAGTGCTTGGTGCACTTAGTTGGGATAAAATCTCATTTTTTAACAAGCATGATCTAAAATTGCGAGATAGATATTCTCCATCTCGAATTGATCAAAGTATCTTAATGTTCTTACCTAATTGCTTTTCAGTCTCCTATATTTATATCTTGAGTAATCATCTGTAAAAGTGATAAAATACTTATACTTACCTCTAACTTAGACATTTATTAGTTCACATACGTTACAATGCACTAATTCCAAGAGTTCCTTGGCTCTATTTCCTTTCGAAAGAAATGATCTTTTGGTCATTTTATATTCCAAATAAAATTCACAAACTTGAAAGGATTCCACCTTTAAGTTACTTAAAGGACCTTTCTTTACAAGTTTTTGAATCCTATTAAAATTAATGTGACTAAGCTTTAGATGCCATTAGAAAGTTACATTAGTAGGACACAATTTAATGCGTTTATTAGATTCAACATAATATAACAAACTCTTGGTAGATTTTAAAATATACATATCATTACTTAAGTATTCTTAGCATATTAAAGAGTTATTTAAAAATATCTCTACTAAAAATTTATGAAATTTATCAAAATATTTTTGTTTGAATAACAAAGCAACCAATTCCAATAAATGTCAAGAATATAATAACAATCTTTAAAAATTAAATATATTATTAAAATAAAAATAAATATCTCCAACAGCTCTAGTAGATATTACTAATCTCGTGTTAATTATGCTCTAATTTATTGAGATGTTTGGTTACTTAGAACTCCAGCAATGAATTGCAAATATAATTAGTAGCTATAGAATCTACTATCCAAATATTTGTAAAATCAAACACTAAACAAGTTTCAATATAGAAAAACTCACCAGTACCCTACTTGCACCTGGCTAAGTAGTTTAGGCGTTGCTACTTCCAATATCCTTTTTGCTTACAATGGAAGCATTTCCCTTTATGTTTTTCATCCATTTTTGCTTTCTTAGCCTACTGCTTAGGCCCTCCTTTTGTTGTTTTACTTCCTTTTATTTTCTCATTTACCCTTAGGCTTGAAAAAAGAAGATCTAGAATGAACTACAGCAAAAGCGTTGCCACTTTCTATTTTTAGAATAGCCTCTATGCTCTTAAGCTCCTTTATCAACTTTATAAGAGATATCTCCATCTTGTTCACATTATAATTAATTTTGAATTGTGAGAACATCTTAGGAAGAGTTTCTAGAGACATATCAATATAAGTTTTAAGTTTAATTTCCATCCCTAAGACCTTTACTATGTTAAACTGAGCAATCAATTCTAGTATATGATCCTTCAAGTGTGTTCCAGGTTTTATGTGCATATTCATTACGCACCTCACTATTGATTAGCAGGCCTGATGTCTTTTGTGCTCAAACATTTGCTGGAGGATCTTTATAATTTTCATACCAGTTATCATGTTCTCATGTTTTTGCTATAACACATTTGAGATAGATCCCAAAATATAACAACGAACCATCTCATCAGAACTCAACAACTTATCATAAGCCTCATTTTGTTCTGACATAGACTATTCAGTAGGTTTAGGAAGACATGATTCAACAACATATATTTAAGCTTCTTAGCAGTAAGGACGATTATGATGTTCCATTTTCAATTAATAAAATTTTCTCAAAGCAGTTAGTTTTTTTTTTTTTTTTGGTTAAAATTAGTAATAAGTGTTGTAAGTCATTTTTTGAGATAAAATAAAATAAAATATATGAGCGAATATTAAACCATGATGCATGATCAATATAAAACATTATAGTATGATGCATGATCAATATGATAAAATATTAAGTAATCATAAAACTACTATCAAATGATGACAACCTAAAATCTTAAAGTAATATGCACATCTAAAGGAGATAACCATGCTAGGCTGGGATCCTCCTATTAGAATTAATATGTCTTGCATGCAAATGCAATATTAGTTTTAATATTGTTTACATTTGACCATTATAGTCATCATTTGGATATTTTATAGGAAGTCTTTATAATGTCTCTAATTTAAATGTCTAACCCCTATATTGATATTTTTAAAATTTTCAACCCAAACATATCACCTATATGATAATTATGAATTAATTAGATTTATAAAAATAATACAAAAAACTTAAGCCTAATTTAGCAACTAATACAATATAGCCTTCTTTTAGGGGGACCATTTAAAATGGCATGAAGCAAATGTTAATTTTTACTAATAGGTTAATAAGGGAGGCCTAAGGTTGAAAATAATTGTTACACACTTAAATTTTTTAATAAAAATTATGCATAACAAAAATAGTACATAGAGTAATGTTAATTCAAACTATATGACATGTTATCATGAATGTATATAATTCAACAAAATAGTATTGTAAAAACTACAAAATAAAAATCAATTTTATGGCCAATCTAGACACAAAAATAAAATTACAAAATTACAATTAAAAAATTATAATTTGCTAACAAAATAGCCAATTCTTAAATCAATCTACAATTTCAATTAGATGGAGCAATCTAATGTCACAAGCTCTTCCATGTTGTGGTTGTTAGCACTTTAGACCTTCAAACCAATTACTAGGGTTCCACTCCCAAATCCGTCACCTTTTTCTCTTTTTTTTTTTTAAATTAAAGAGGTTTGGCAGTTGAAAATTTTTGGCCTAGGCTAAGGCCAATGGCCCAAAAGTTGAATTTGGCAAGTAGCTCCCTATGTCTCATTGCTCGTTGCTCCAGCATCCAATGAGTCTTTACACACACACACACACACACACACACACACACACACACACAATGCAATAAAAATACAACTCAAAAGGAAAACATAGAGACATAATTTACCCTTTTTATTACAGGATTCAATAGTACTTACACATATTCACCGAATAAAAAAAACTATAGCCATAAAATTGTTATGAATTAATCATATCATTCACCATGAACGTAAATGTATTGTTCCTAATTGCTTAGTTAATATATGTATAAAAGATTTAATCTTAACACACAAACATATGTCAAAACCAATAACTTTGATACTAATTGGTGAAAATAATCGATAGATTTATGTATTAATCAAATTAAAAATTATAAATACTTCAAAAACAAATCATACATTTGTAGTTATCGTATTCAAAAATACTACACGAGAAGCTTTTGGCATTCTAGTAATACCTCAGACTCTAAAGTCTTCTTATATTATAATCTCCCAAGGTCAAGATATTACTCTATTGTATTTTTTTCTCTTTGTTAAGAGTGGACTGATAAAAACTCTGAGAGAATATTAGAGAATGTGTGTTGTCTCTTACATAAGTAGATATAGAGTTTGAAGCCAATAAGTATAGTTGGTTATATCTAACTATTCTACTTATTTTACTTTATCTCAAATACGAATATTGATAAAATATCAAAATTGGATAAGTATAGTTCTGCTTTTACTGTACCAAGATACAAGATTGTTTCCTAGATAGAAACATCTTTCTAAAGTGCTTTTTCTATTATCATAATTTTCAACCCAATCAACATTACTATACCCAATGAAATGAGTACTTGAATCCTTGCTAAAGTATATTCTATGCTCAGAAATATGACAAATATACTTGAGAACTCCTTTAACAGTCTTCAAATGCGATTCTTTGGGGCTTAATTAATATTATGCATATACTTTAGTAGTATAAGCAATATTAGGATAACTTGCAATTAAGTATAGTAGACCTTCAATCCTACTTCTATATAGATGTTAATATACATCTTGTCCTTTTTCATCATTTGATAATTTCTAGCTAGAACTTATAGGTATTCCGATAGATTTTGCTTCTTCCATGTTGATATTTTAACCAAATTTTTAGCATACTTAGTTTGAGAGATGAAAATTATTTCTTTCATCTATTTGATCTATAATGCAAAAAAGAAAGTTAATTCTTCAACCATATTTATTTCAAATTCAGTTTGTATAAGATTCACAAAATTCTTCGACATCTGTCTAGATATTAATCCAAATATTATGTCATCAACATAGACTTGAACAATCATAAAGTTTTCTTCTAACTTCTTAACAAATATAGTTTTGTCAACGCCCCCACTCTTGTAACCTCTCCATTATAAAAAGTTTGTTAATCTTTCTACTATACTCCTAGTTCTTGTTTCAAGTTGTAGAGAGCTTTCTTTTGCCTGAAAACATAATAAATTTTTTTTGAACTTTAGGCTATTCAACATAAGCTTCTCCTTGTAAGAATCCATTCAAAAAACGCTCTTCATATTTATTTGTTGAACTGTGAAACTTTTAGCACAAGCAACAACAAGTAATAGTCTCATTCATTCCAATCTAGCTACAAGAGTGAATATTTCATCAAAGTCAATGCCTTCAACTTGTGTATACCATTGTACAACCGATCTTACCTTATTTCTAGTGAGTCTACTTTGAACCAATCATATTCACATCTTTTGGCCTAAGCATAAGCTCCCATATATAATTTCTTTCGCATTATTAAAACCCTCCTTGTATCGTCACAATCCCATACTCATCTATCAAGGCTTCTTTGACATTATTTGGCTCAATGTTGAAGTGTAACATGCATACTTCACCATATCTTTATAGTTAACTTTTGGTCTTTCTTTGGTTTTACTAGATTAATCTAGACTTCCAATGATCAAATCAGATGGATGATACTTCTTTATTCTTGAAGAAGGAATATTTTGTTGAGCATCATTTTGATCTTTTCCGAATATACTTTTTATCAGTATTTGCTCCTTTTGACATACCCTGCATGTCATCAATTTGGATAACTTCATCATCATTGTTCAATTGTACTGATCCCTTTTGATTATTTGGTGGGATATCTTCAATTGCGACATTATTAATGCCATGACCACTTGGCTTTTTTTTATTAAACATGCGATATGCTCTGCTATTTTTGGAATATTTCTACCTTTATCACTTATTGCATTAAATTTTCCTAGTTGTTCTGTCATTAAGAATGTAATATTTACTTCTAAAGATATAAAAGTAGCTTAGTAGGATTTTCGCCCATTCCAATTTCGTATGACTCTTGTTAGTGTGAGATTTGAAATAAGTTTTGTTGATGATATAAGTAGTAGTGTTTACAACTTCTGCTCACCATCTATGAGACATTTCTTTGGCATTTAACATTACACATGCCATTTCTTGAATGGTCTTATTCTTGCATTCCATAACACTATTCAGCTGGAGTGTTTTAGGTGCTGAAACCCTTATTGAATGTCATACTCAACATAGAAATCATCAAACAGCTTGTTATTAAATTCTTTTCGATAATCACTGCTCAGTATTTTTAAGTTTGTTCCTTCCTAAGTTTGTAAATTTAAACATAACTTTCCAAATGCATCAGATTTTTTACTCAAAAAATTTACTCAAGTAAATCTAGAATAGTCATCAACACATACCATCTGTTTGTGTTTGCCCAAAAAAGTCCATATGTAAAGTTCAAGAGTTGTACTAGTCACAATTTGTTGAATTTTCTTATGTGGAGATTTAATTTGCTTTCTATTTTGATAGCAATCACAGATTCTTTTGATACTCTTGCCTAACTGATAGGGCCTAAATTTACCTATATTTTATTTGGTATTATTTTGTGATACTTTTGATTTAATAACTAGCTAGCCAATTCCCTTCTTATTTAATATTTTTCCTGTGGAAAGTTTTTTGGTTATTTTATGTAGAAATTAATTAAATTGGAGTTAAAAAGGTGAAATTCTAGTAGATACCTGGCGTTGGCCCAGAGAAGCCGAATTGGTGTTGACCATTCTCTAGAATTTTAGGGTAAAATAGGGGAAAAATACAGAGCAATTGTGGATTTCCAGTGCAGAACCGGTGCTGACCTAGAGGAAATGAACCAGCACTGGCCTTTATCCAGAGGCAATTTTGAATTCCTTTTGCGAGTAGAATTGGGAGTTTCCTTAGAAGTCTTGTAGTTTCCAACTTGTACTCGACCCAGAACTTCTAGGAAACGTTTTTCTAACAACCAAGAAGCCTATATAAACAAGAAGAGTTGAAGTTTAACATATGAATTCAAGGATAAAAGTTGAAATCATTCATTAAAGGAGGAGTTCATCACTTAAGGAGCATTGTTTTAAAAAAGTCTTCAAGGGAGGAAGAAGATGGCTTGTCTATGAGTTCTTTCTAAAACCTTTATTTTCTTTTTATTTGAACAATGATAAGATCAATATTATTATTGTATTTGGATATTATTTTTAGATTTGTGATATTGAATTAGTTTAGTCTTTTATTCAATTATTTACTATTTTTGGCATTTGATTACTTGATTTTTAGTGATGAATTGATGAGATTTGACCATTCTTCTAATTAACTTAAGAAATAAGTTAGGAGATAGTTTTAATTACTCAATTCTAATTTTATTTTCTTAACTAACTCAAGGCATAGGTTAAGTCGAGAATTTCAGTAGTCAAAAGTTGTTGATTTCACCTAAAGATTGGGGAATTAATGAATTTCATACCTTTATCACATAGAGATAGAGATAATTTTCAAGGACTTGTGTTCTATGCATCTTTTAGTTGTTTTAGTGGGATAGAGATGTCCATTAAGTTAACTAAGAGACAGTGAAATCATAACTCGAGAGAGAGTGAATTCTACATTACTCCTTCATGATACTAAGATAATAATTAATTACGATACTTGCTAATAATTCATTATTTTGTCTTCAAGAGTATCTATCTAATTACATATTTTTTTTTCTATCCTAGAGTTGTGTATATTTTTATCTTTATTTTTACCTTTATTCATTATCACTTTATTGGTTGGTTAAAAAATGATTGAAATAACTAACGATAGTTGTTTCTTGAGGATCGATACGTGTTAAGTCCCTATACTATGCTTAGTGATGAGTATATTTGCTCATATGTGTGATTGGGGATTTTAATTAAAACTTGATTAAGAATGGATTTAAAATTGTATGATTTTTTGCAACCTAAATTTGACGCATCAAGTTTTTGGCGTCGTTGCCAGGGAACAATATCATGAAAGCTTAGAATTTATTGATTTAGCCATGTTTATATATCTATATGTAAATATGTATATATGTTCTTTGTGTATATAGATGCCATATCATGTTGTTTGTATATTTATATAATTTATAAATGTAGGTTCTAAGTGTTATGTCATGTGTACTAATTGTACTTAATTGACCACATTGTGTATCCATAAAACTAAAAAAAGTATTATATGTAAATAATATGGCTGATTGGAATTTAGGATGGAGGAACAAAGGGCAAAAGCCTTACACTTCTCATAAGATGATACCACATCCATCGAACACACATGTTTTGGAAATAGTGCTGAACAAATTTGCAACTGTTGTAACCACACGATTTCAAGAGATAGATAAAACCCTTAAGAATTTTGAGGCTATGATTTGAAATATGGAAAGACAAATTTGGTATTTGACTGATTTGGTGACAGAACTACAAGGGAAATCACTTTTGATTCCTATAGGGGCAGATACATAGGAAGACTTAGCAGCCATACTTTAAGGAATGGGAAAGAACTCACAGAAGCAACAGAATTCACCTAGCGCTAGTTCAAAAAGAATACCCAGTGCTAGTTTTCACCAAAAGTGGAAAACAGAATAGAACTAGCACCAGCCTAAGAAGCTGAACTGGTGCTGGTTCCTCACTGGACGACAGCCAAAGTGAAAAAAAAATCCCCAATTTTAAAAAAACCAGTCCCTTACCCTACCAAGCATACAACGCCAAGAAAGATGAGAAATTTGATAAATTCTTGGAAATCTTCAAACAATTGCACATCAACATCCTACTCAGAGAGGTTTTGCTACATATACCTAAATATGTGAAATTCCTTAAAAGTATTCTTGCAAACAAATGGATATTGGAAGATCTATCCACCATGGTTTTAAATGAAGAATGCTCTGTCATCTTCCAAGATCAAATGAGGTTTCCACTAAAAGAAAATGATCCAGGGAATTTTTCTATTCCTTGTCTTATTGGTAGTCTTACATTTAGATATGCATTAGTCAACTTAAGTGCTAGCATAAATCTTTTGCCATATAAAACTTTTAAAAAGCTAGGCTTAGATGAACCTAAACCCATTAAGATGAACATCCAATTAGCAGATAAATCCATTAAATATCCTAGGGGGATAGTGGAAGATGTGCTTGTCAAAGTAGATAGATTTATATTTTTTATAAATTTTGTTATTCTTGACATGGATGAAGATTCTAAGGTCCCTTTAATTCTTGGAAGACCTTTTCTAGCTACCACTAAAGCCTTTGTATTTCCCCTTGTAATTATGAGGTATTTGGACGTGTATAATGTTAAAACTGAGGGGGAGCTTACTGAGACCACTACTGAGTGAGATTTGGTGACTTAGTAGACTTTAATCAACTGTAGTTATTAGTTTAGTGAGAAGGTTAGGAGATGGTTGAGGCCTTATGAGGTAAGAAATCCTGGGATGGTAGAACTACCACCTGGGCAGAAAAGCAGCCATCACCACCTCCTCGAACACGTGCGAGTAGTTTGAGATCATAGTCTAGTGCTAGATTCGAGGCTGAGGTGTGTGCGTAGTTCGAGAACTAGATGACTATTTTTCTTTAGCTTAGGGACTTTATAGTTGATCTACATAGGAGGTGGGACTCTCATGAGTAGCGATTAACTGCATGGATGCAGCACTTCCTTGGACAGCCCAGAGGTACTTCTACAAGCCAGACCATGGGTGAGGCTAATCCAACAATTGATAATGAGGAGGATGATGACACTACTGAGGAGGCTGATGATTGAGATCCTTTTTTGATCGCTGTTATTTTTTAGCATTTTTTTTCTCTTTACATTTCATGACTTTTCTTAGGTCTTCTATTTTATTTTTTGTTTTACTTTTACGTTTAGTTTCCTTTTTTCTAGTTTTATGTGTGTTTTGTTTATTTTGTTTAGCTGGCTTATCATTATCAAGGAAACATGCTCTTTGGATGGAACTCAACTATTTTGTGGAAATTCATAGTTATGGAGAGTATCTCTTTTTCATGTTTTCTTCCCCTCTATTTTTCTTAGTCCCTTGGTTAGGCTTTAATTTTATATTTTGGGCCATTGAGGACAATGTTCAATTTAAGTATAGGGGAAGAGTTCAATGCTTTCAGCAAGTGCATCTTCTTGAAACTTCTTGAAATTTTGAGAATATTTGGGAAATTTTTTTCCGATTTTTGCATAAAATTGGCTTGGTTTGCTTATGATAAGGTTGTGATTTTCTTTTTAGCTTTGGATAGGGATTTATCATTCAATTTGTTGGATTTTGTTGAAGTAAACCTGTGTATTGAGTTGAATATTGCTAAGTCTTGAAAATTTAATTTAACATTGGTTATGTTTTAGTACACTACAAGAAAATTGTTAATCTGCCATGAAAATTTGCTATGAAAAAAATTCCGTGGCAATCTGCTATGTATTTACCACGAAATAAGACAAGATATAGCAAATTGTCATGGCAATATTGTTGGGGATATGCCCTAGAGTCAATTTGTACTTATACTATTGTCATTATGTTTTATATAATAATATGAGGCTTTCCTTTTCATGAATAGTGAGTTTTGTTTTGTGGTCATCAAGTACGTGACTTGATAGTAAAACCCTACAACGAATACAATGACTATTCTAAAACTGTCACTGATCAATTATTATTATTGGAATAATAATAAATTAAGATTAGTACGTTTGTGACTTGATGGCTATGTTTTACTGGCCATGGATATTTGTGATATCGAGTCAAGACATAAATAAATGTTAGAGAACATTATATTGGACATGACCCACTGTGAGAGTACTTCATGGAATATGTCATAAGTACTTTCTAGCCATAATAATATTGAAAATCCTTCGACCTAAATTCATCATAGTTTCCTACTTGATAAATTCTATATTTTGACATTGTCTAAAGTTGTCTTTAACCAGATAATAAATTAGACTACTGTTGGATATAGAATAAATCAAGGAGAGGAATATGATTGATTGTGAAGGAATTTGTCCCTCTCAATTATGGGAGAGATATCCATGGGCTCCTTGATAAGCTAGACTATTAAAAATGCATGGCCGTGCTCAAATATATCAATCTAAGATATTGATATCATTTGTTTGAACAGTCTACTATGAAATCAAGAAATAATTGATTCAGCTTAATAAGGATGATATGCTCCGTGCCTTATGCTTAATCTGGATATCGTGTGACAAAAGGACTAAATATAAAGTTATGGTTTGGTTCAAATAGATCACCGATCTTCATTTAACCTGGATAGTTATAATGTTTTACTAGAAACCGCTTATAACTTGTGTGCTATTTAAATATGATTTAGGCACAATGCCAGTGTTAAATGAACCTATAGGGTCACACAATAAGCGAACTTGTTAGGTTATTTTTCTGGTGACCAGATTCGATGAATCTGGAAATATATCTAAGTTAATCGTACTTAGAAAATTTACCAGATACAATGAATCTGGAAATATGTCAACATTCGATGTATCTGGATGATGTCCAGATTATAAGAATCTGACTCGGTAAATTAATTAGTTAAATTACCGAGATAATGGCAGAATCTTATCATATCAGTTTTAATTTAATTTGAATTTAAATTAGAATATAATAAGATATTATTAGGGTTGGACTCTAAGAGGTTCGGGGGTTTTTAAGAAAACCCTAGCCATCTTTTCAAGAGTCCAACTTTTCGGTTGAGAACATTCGTGCCATTCTCTACCAGAAGAGAAAAAAAACCTCTCAAACCCTAGGCGCTAGCACTCCCCGGGTATCGAGTGAGTTCGCGGTATGTATCCGATAGAGGACGTTCGCATACTGCAGCGTTTGGTGATTGTTCGGGTTGAACGTACAACAGCGCAATCAGAATCGAAGGATTTCGATTATAGCAACCATAGGTAATTCTTAAACCTTAGATCCTCTTAATCATTTCCTTGAGTCCTCGGGAGGGATTCGTGGATGTTTTTCGCGTTTAGGAGTCCACGAATTCTAACAAATATAACTGAGCAAATTTGTAGCTATTTGTCACAGACTTGCCACAGATATTATAGCAACTAGCGATGCAAAGATGTTCCCTCGCAGATCTGTAGCAAAAAAGAATATACAACAAGAAAAATGTGAATCTGCCACAGACTTTTGTCATGGAAAATTTTTCGTGGCAATCAGCGACGAATTTTGCCATAGAACAACAAAATATAAGCAACTTGCGAGGGAAAATATACCATAGCAAATTCGTGGCAATTTGCCACGGAATTGCGATGGAAATAGTAGCAAATAGCGATGAAAACATATTCATGGCAAATTGGTAGCAAAAAAAGGTACCAAAAAATTATGCCAAACATTAGCCACCGATGTGTTAGTCCATGGAAAATCCCTAGCAAATTGCGAGGGATTTGCCACGGATTTATTATTTTTCTTTTTTATTCTAATTTTTATTATATTTATTTTGATTAAAATGGTCAAATGTTTTATAAACATTTTATTTTTTTTCTCTAACTTATTTATTCTTAAAAAAGAATTGATATGAATTTAAAATAAAATGTAAAATTTTTGTGTGTAGAAATATATGTGTGTATTAAAATAAAAAATTTTAATGATATGATATATATATATATATATATATATATATATATATATATATTGACAACAAAAGCCATTGGAAATATTAGTGCAATTAACTATATTATCATTTAGAATATACAAAAAATATGTTAGGTAAAATAGTGATAAAAAAGAATAAGAAAATTTCATTAATTATTTTTCGTGGCAAATCCATGGCAATTTGCCTCGAATTATGTTAGTTAGTGGTAAATCCCTAGCAAATTGCGAGAGATTTTCCATGGATTTATTTTTTCTTTTTTATTCTAAAATTTATTATATTTATTTTTATTCCAAATATTTTGATTAAAATGGTCAAATGTTTTTAAACATTTTATTTTTTTATCCCTAACTTATTTTTTCTTGAAAAATAATTGATACGAATTTAAAATAGAATGTAATATTTTTGTGTGTAGAAATATATGTATGTATTAAAATAAAAAATTTTAAAGATATGATATATATATATATATATATATATATATATATATATATATATACAACGAAAGTCATTGGAAATATCAGTGCAATTAACTATATTACCATTTAGAATATACAAAAAATATGTTTGGTAAAATTGTGATAAAAAGAATAAGAAAATTTTTTATTAATTATTTTCCGTGGCAAATCCGTGGCAAATCCCTAGCAAATTGCGAGGGATTTGCCACGGATTTATTTTTTCCTTTTTTATTCTAATTTTATTATATTTATTCTGATAAAAATGGTCAAATGTTTTATAAACATTTTGTTTTTTTTATCTCTAACTTATTTATTCTTAAAAAATAATTGATACAAATTTAAAATAGAATGTAATATTTTTGTGCATAGAAATATATGTATGTATTAAAATAAAAAATTTTAAAGATATGATATATATATATATATATATATATATATATATATTTGACAACAAAAGTCATTGGAAATATCAGTGCAATTAACTATATTACCATTTAGAATATACAAAAAATTGTTAAGTAAAATAGTGATAAAAAAGAATTAAAAAATTTTATTAATTATTTTCCGTGTCAAATTGCCACGGATTTGCCATGGATTATGTTAGTCCGTGGCAAATCCCTAGCAAATTGTGAGGGATTTTCCACGGATTTATTTTTTTCTTTTTTATTCTAATTTTATTATATTTATTTTGATTAAAATGGTCAAATATTTTATAAATATTTTATTTTTTTATCTCTAACTTATTTATTCTTAAAAATAATTGATATGAATTTAAAATAGAGTGTACTATTTTTGTGTGTAGAAATATATGTGTATTAAAATAAAAAATTTTAATGATATGATATAATTTTTTTTGACAACAAAAGCCATTGGAAATATCAGTGCAATCAACTATATTACCATTTAGAATATACAAAAAATATGTTAGGTAATATAGTGATAAAAAAGAATAAGAAAATTTCATTAATTATTTTTCGTAGCAAATCTATGGCAATTTGCCATGGATTTGCCACGAAAAATAATTAATGAAATTTGCCACGGATTTGCAACAGATTATGTTAGTCTGTGGCAAATCCCTAGCAAATTGTAAGGGATTTGCCATGGATTTAATTTTTCCTTTTATTCTAATTTTTATTTTATTTATTTTTATTCCAAATATTTTGATTAAAATGGTCAAATGTTTTATAAACATTTTGTTCTTTTATCTCTAACTTATTTATTCTTGAAAAATAATTGATATGAATTTAAAATAGAATGCAATATTTTTGTGTGTAGAAATATATGTATGCATTAAAATAAAAAAATTTAAAGATATGATATAATTTTTTTTTTTATAACAAAAGTCATTGGAAATATCAGTGCAATTAACTGTATTACCATTTAGAATATACAAAAAATATGTTAGGTAAAATTGTGATAAAAAGAATAAAATTTTTCATTTATTATTTTTCGTGACAAATCTGTGGCAAACCACGGATTATGTTAGTCCATGGCAAATCCATAGCAAATTGCGAGGGATTTGCCACGGATTTATTTTTTCCTTTTTTATTCTAATTTTATTATATTTATTTTGGTTAAAATGATCAAATGATTTATAAATATTTTGTTTTTTATCTCTAACTTATTTATTCTTGAAAAAGAATTGATAAGAATTTTAAATAGAATGTACTATTTTTGTGTGTAGAAATATATGTGTGTATTAAAATAAAAAATTTTAATGATATGATATACTTTTTTTTTTTTTGACAACAAAAGCCATTGGAAATATTAGTGCAATTAACTATATTACCATTTAGAATATACAAAAAATATGTTAGGTAAAATAGTGATAAAAAAGAATAAGAAAATTTTATTAATTATTTTCCGTGTCAAATTGCCATGAATTTGTCAGGAATTATGTTAGTCCATGGCAAATCCCTAGCAAATTGCGTGGGATTTGCCATGGATTTATTTATTTTTTATTCTAATTTTTAATGTGTTTATTTTTATTCCATACATATTGATTAAAATGGTCAAATATTTTATAAACAATATGTTTTTTTTATCTTTAACTTATTTATTCTTGAAAACCAATTAATACGAATTTAAAATAGAATGTAATATTTTTGTGTGTACAAATATATGTATGTATTAAATTAAAAAATTTTAAAGATATGATACAATTTTTTTTTTTTTACAACAAAAGTCATTGGAAATATCAGTGCAATTAACTATATTACCATTTAGAATAAACAAAAAATATGTTAGGTAAAATTGTAATAAAAAGAATAAAAAATTTTCATTAATTATTTTATGTGGTAAATCCGTGGCAAATTGCCATGGATGTGCCACGGATTATGTTAGTCCATGGCAAATCCCTAGCAAATTGTGATGTATTTGCCACGGATTTATTTTTTCCTTTTTTTATTCTAATTTATTATATTTATTTTGATTAAAATGGTCAAATTTTGTATAAACATTTTTTTATCTCTAACTTATTTATTCTTGAAAAAGAATTGATAAGAATTTAAAATAGAATGTAATATTTTTGTGTATAGAAATATATGTGTATTAAAATAAAAAATTTTAAAGATGTGTTATAATTTTGTTTTTTTTTTTGACAACAAAAGTCATTGGAAATATCAGTGCAATTAACTATATTACCATTTAGAATATACAAAAATTAAGTTAGGTAAAATTGTAATAAAAAGAATAAGAAAATTTCATTAATTATTTTTCGTGGCAAATCCGTGACAAATTGCCATGAATTTGCCATGGTGTTAGTCCGTGGTAAATCCCTAGCAAATTGCGTGGGATTTGCCACGAATTTATTTTTTTCCCTTTTTATTCTAATCTTATTATATTTATTTTGATTAAAATCGTCAAATGTTTTATAAATATTTTTTAATCTCTAACTTATTTATTCTTAAAAAAAGAATTGATAAGAATTTAAAATAGAATGTAATATTTTTGTGTGTCAAAATATATATGTATTTAAAAAAATTCTAATGATATGATATAATTTTTTTTTACAACAAAAGCCATTGGAAATATTAGTGCAATTAATTATATTACCATTTAGAATATACAAAAATATGTTAGGTAAAATAGTGATAAAAAGAATAAGAAATTTTCATTAATTATTTTCCTTGGGAAATTGCCATGGATTTGCCACGGATTATGTTAGTCCATGGCAAATCCCTAGCAAATTGTGAGGGATTTTCCATGGATTTATTTTTTCTTTGTTATTCTAATTTTTATTCCATACATTTTGATTAAAATGGTCAAATATTTTATCAACATTTTTTAATTTCTAATTTATTTATTTTTGAAAAATAATTTATACGAATTAAAATAGAATGTAATATTTTTGTGTGTAGAAATATATGTGTTTTAAAATAAAAAATTATATATATATATATGTATATGAATATGTGTGTGTGTGTGTGTATGAATATATGAATATGTATATATATATATATATATGTTTGTGTGTGTGTGTGTGTAGTATATGAATATATATATGTATATATATATATATATATATATATATATAAATATCTAAATATATATATTTATATATGTATATGAATATGTGTATGTGTATATATATATATGAATAGATGAATATATATATATATATATATATGTCATGTGTGTGTGTGTATGTACGTAAATGAATGTGTGTGTGTATATATATTTATACATATACATATTCATATATTCTTATATATATATATATATATATATACATATGAATATCTAAATATATATTTATATATATATATATATGAATATGTGTGTGTATATGTGTGTGTGTGTATATATATATATATATATATATTGTTAGAATTCGTGGACTCCTAAACGCGGAAAATATCCACGAATCCCTCCCGAGGACCCAAGTAAACGATTAAGAAGATCTAAGGTTTAAGAATTACCTCTGGTTGCTGTAATCGAAATCCTTCGATTCTGATTGCGCTGTTGTACGTTCAACCTGAACAATCACCAGACACTACAGTATGCGAACGTCCTCTATCGGATACACACCGCGAACTCACTCGATACCCGGGGAGTGCTAGCGCCTAGGGTTTGAGAGGTTTCTTCTAGTAGAGAATGGCATGAATGTTATCAACCGAAAAATTGGACTTTTGAAAAGACGACTAGGGTTTTCTTAAAAACCCCGAACCTCTTAGAGTCCAACCCTAATAATATCTTATCATATTCTAATTTAAATTCAAATTAAATTAAAACTGATATGATAAGATTCTGCCATTATCTCGGTAATTTAACTAATTAATTTATCGAGTCAGATTCTTATAATCTGGATATCATTCAGATACATCGAATGTGGACATATTTTCAGATTCATTGTATCTAGTAGATTTTCTAAGTACGATTAACTTAGACATATTTCCAGATTCATCGAATCTGGTCACTAGAAAAATAACCTAACAAGTTCGCTTATTGTGTGACCCTATAGGTTCATTTAACACTGGAAGTGTGCCTAAATCATATTTGAATGGCCCACAAGTTATAAGCGGTTTCTAGCAAAACATTATAACTATCCAGGTTAAATGAAGATCGGTGATCTCATTGAACCAAAACTTAACTTTATATTTAGTCCTTTTGTCACACGATATCCAAATTAAGCATAAGGCACGGAGCATGTCATCCTTATTAAGCTTAATCAATTATTTCTTGATTTCATAGTAGACTGTTCAAACAAATGATATCAATATCTTAGATTGATATATTTGAGCACGGCCATGCATTTTAACAGTCTAACTTATCAAGAGGCCCGTTGATATCTCTCCCATAATTGAGAGGGATAAATTCCTTCACAATCAATCATATTCCTCTCCTCGATTTATTCTATATCCAACAGTAGTTTAATTTATTATCTAATTAAAGACAATTTTAGACAATGTCAAAATATAGAATTTATCAAGTAGGAAACTATGATGAATTTAGGTCAAAGGACTTTTACTATTGTTATGGCTAGAAAGTACTTATGACATGTTCCATGAAGTACTCTCACAGTGGGTCATATCCAATACAATGTTCTCTAACATTTATTTATGTTTTGACTTGATATCACAAATATCCATGACCAGTAAAACATAGCCATCCAGTCACAAACATACTAATGTTAATTTATTATTGTTCCAATAATAATAAACGATTAGGGACAGTTTTAGAATAGTCATTGTATTCATTGTAGGGTTTTACTATCAAGTCACGTACTTATGACCACAAAACAAAACTCACTACTAATGGAAAGGAAAGCCTCATATTATTATATAAAACATAATGATAATAGTATAAGTACAAATTGACTCTAGGGCATATCCCCAACATATATATATATATATATATATATATGTAAATGAATATGTGTGTGTGTATATATATGTAAATAAATGTGTGTGTGTGTGTGTGTGTGTGTGTGTGTATGAATATGCATCTGTATGTGATTATGAGTGTATATATATGTGTGTGTGTGTGTGTGTGTACTTAAATATATGTGGGGTGTGTGTATGTGTGTGGGGGGGGGTTATATTGTGTATGAATATATATATATATATATATAAGTATTTTGTTATAATACTTTTATTTTTAAAAAAATGACACAAAGATTGTTTAGAGTAGTTTAAATAAATAAATAAATAAAAGAATAGCATATCAATTGTCCTAACTCAGCAGCTAAACACAACATATACATTTCGGAGGTTATGGGTTCTAGTCTTACATTGTGCAATTCTTGAACAATTTAAGGCTGTGATCCGGTGTGGACGGTCCATGGAAGGAATTTTTAAATGAAGTATCCGTGGCAGATTGCCACGGATTTGCTACGGTTCCCTAGCAATATTTCTTCCTAAAAGGTGCTACCAACTTGAATAATCCGTGACAAATCTCTGGCAAATTGCCTAGGAAAAAAAAAAACTTTCTTGCAAAAAATGCTTAGCAACGAATGTATTTGCCATGGACCAATTCTGTCGCAAATCCGTGGCAAATCCCAATTTAGCCACGAATTTGTCCATGGCAAATTGGCAGATTTCGTGTAGTTATAGGGGAAAAATTAGCCCCCGATTTGCAATGGAAAATGTTCGTGGAAAAATGGTCAAATATTGATACAAACCTTCGTGAAAAATCCGTGGCAATTAATTACTTTCAAATTTATTTTGTGGTAAATCGTGGCAAATTGCCATGGATTTGCCACAGAATTAGTTAGGAAATACTTAATTCCGTGCCAAATCCGTGGCAATAAATTATCCATTTGTCATGGATAATTTATTTTCTAATTAATTTCATGGCAATGATTTGCCATGGATTTATTTTTTTATTCTATTTTTTATTATATTAATAATTTTTCCATACCTTAAAATTCCTAATCTTACATTTAGTTGATTCGAACAAATTTTTTTTCTTATTTGTAGTTAAAAATTTTCATTTCCTTCTATCTTTCTATTTTTATTTTGATAACAAAAGCCATTGGAAATATCAGGACAACTAACTATATTACCATTTAGAATATACAAAAATATGTTAGAAAAAAATAGTGATAAAAAGAACAAGAAAATTTTATTATGTGTTCTGTGGAAAATTCATGGCAATCTGCCATGGAATACCATTTTAATTTCATTAATTATTTTCCGTAACAAACCCATGACAATTTGCCACGGATTGTGTTAGTCTGTGGCAAATCCCTAGCAAAGTGCGAGGGATTTGCCATGAATTTATTTTTTCCATATTTATTCTAATTTTTATTACATAGATTTTGATTAAAGTGATCAAATGTTTTATAAACATTTTATTTTTTATCTCAAACTTATTTATTCTTGAAAAGAATTCATACAAATTTAAAATAGAATGTAATATTTTTGTGTGTCGAAATATATGTGTATATGAACATAAAATTTTTTAAAGATATAATATATATATTTTTTATTTTGACAACATAAGCCATTGGAAACATCAGTGCAATTAACTATATCACCATTTAGAATATGCAAAAAAATATGTTAGGTAAAATAGTGATATAAAAACAAGAAAATTTTATTATGTGTTCTGTAGCAATTGGCCACGGAATACAATTTTAATTTCATTAATTATTTTCCGTAGCAAATTCGTGGCAATTGGCCACGGATTGTATTAGTCCGTAGTAAATCCCTAGCAAATTGTGAGGGATTTGCCATGGATTTATTTTTTCTTTTTTATTCTAATTTTTATTTTTATTTTTATTCCATACATTTTGATTAAAATGGTCAAATATTTTATAAATATTTTTTATCTCTAACTTATTTATTCTTGAAAAAGAATTGATACGAATTTAAAATAGTATGTACTATTTTTGTGTGTCGAAATATATGTGTGTATTAAAATAATAAAAATTTTAAATTTTTTTTGAATATTTTAATATTTTTATTATAGAATGTAATATTTTAATATTTTAATTATTTTATTAAAAAAATAGAATACTTTGATTAAAAATTCTAAATTTAATAATTTTATTTTATTAAAAAATTAAAATAAGTGGATTTAAAAAAAATACTAAATTTACATTCAAAAAATGATTGTTTCAGTATCAAAGGCACCTATTTTTGTAAATGCCTTATGTTTTCAGTATTTTTGTAAATATTTTGTGGAATTACGTATCAAAATAAATCTAATTACTTTTAAATTTATGTATATGAATATGTGTGTGTGTATGAATATGAATATATGAATATATATATATATATTATATATATGTATATGTATATATGAATAATGAATATGTATATGAATATATATATATATATATATATGATGTGTGTGTGGGTTATATTGTATGAATATATATATATATATATATCAGTAAAAATGATAATATAATTGACAGTATATAAAATTACGTATCAAAATAAATCTAATTTCTTTTAAATTTATGTATATGAATATGTGTGTGTGTGTGTGTGTATGAATATGAATATATGAATATATATATATGTATATGTATATATGAATAATGAATATGTATATATATATATATGTATATGTATATATGAATAATGAATATGTATATATATATATATATATATATATATGTATATGAATATATATATATATATATATGTGTGTGTGTGTGTGTGTGTGGGTTATATTGTATGAATATATATATATATATATATATATATATCAGTAAAAATGATAATATAATTGACAGTATATAAAATTTAAAATTATGTAAATATACAAAATATTCTTTTATATTGAATAATATGGTTTTATATTGAATTTAATATGATTATTATATTTTGTTATAATACTTTTATTTTAAAAAAATGTACACAAAGATTGTTCAGAATAGTTTAAATAAATAAATAAAAAGGATAGCATCAACAATTGTCGTAGCTTAGTAGCTAAGCACAATATTCGTATTTCGGAGATCATGCATGTAACACCCCACTACTACGTACCCTAAAAGGGCGGGGATGTCGTCCCGTCCCGGAGGATAAGGGGTCTTTAAAATGAAGTATAAAATATAAAGGCAAACCCCAAAAGAATCAAACTTAGATAAATAGAAAAAACTCTTATTACATCAGGCTCAAAATGGAGCAATACAAAATAAAACAAATATCGTTCAAAAGCTTAAACAACAATTATCTCCTAGAACTAAAATGGAAAAATAGCAAAAGCTTCAACTATCACATGCCTCGCTTGCTCAGCATAGTCTATCTCCTGAAAACATGATATAAAACAGTGTGAGATTAAATCTCAGTAAGTCCTGTGTGTGCACATGGTATTTTAAACAGTTCGTGTATGCATAGAGAAAAATATTTGCAGAAATATTTGGCAAGTCATAAATAATTTCTCTTCTGCAAGGAGTGGGGTTTTCACATAATCGCACTTTATACAAAACAAATCATCCACTCGAATCAAGGTCATGTCACCACACGTTGGGCTTCATGAGGACAAGGCACCACACTTTGTGCACCTTGCCGGGACCAGATTGCCACACGTTGGGCGTTCTGATCAAGGTAAGTGTACAGCTCACCGAGTGAGATACTCCTCCTTCTCTACACCCAACAAAACCATCCGGGTGTCCATGTTGGGAAAATAAATAATACCTTACCAGGTACAAATGCTAGCTCGGACCGGCCTGACCAACCAATACTTTCGCCTTTTCAAGCAGAGCTCATCTTCTGGAGGTGGCCTTCTGCCAGAAGACGTACTCTAGCCTTCCATGACTAGTATTGTTAGCCTACCCCTATTGAGTACTCAACGATTATATTCGTCAATTCCTGATTCAAAATTTCCATACCTTGTCTTTGTACAACATGGTTTTCTTTAAAAGAGTTTTCTAAAAATTTAGGAGAAAGAATAGTTTTCTTGATAAAAACGTTAGTTTGACAAAATTGTTTAAAGAATAAATATTCACGTTTACAACCCAAGTAAACATAGTTTAACAATAGCTTCACAAAGCTTTACAACATAGACTTGCCGTCACAACATTTAACAAAAAAGTTTATGCAAGGACTTACTTGATATGCCTCAGACAAACAAGATAAAATCACAGCTTGTTTCCTTCAAATATCCTCCTGATCTAAAATCATATAATGTTATGATCAGGGTCTCAATCGATTCAAACATGCTCTAAACTCATTTATTCTCATAACAATTCACAATCCATTATCTAATTCCAAATAAATTATCCAATCCTCAAAGTCCATACACTATGACCATATATCCATCAAGGACATGAATAATATATCAAAAAGGTCTTGACTTGACCAACACAATCCATATCTATCATTATTACGATAAAATATAACATTGCCATCCATCGAACACGCTACTTAATTACTTGCCTCAAAATACCCATTCATCATGCTAATAGACATCATCAATCATATTAAACCTTAGTTCCGACATCAAGGGTAAGGATTCCCCTTGCAACAACCGGGTTAACAAGATCTATGGTGATCGTCCCGAGTTCGTTTGAGAAGAAGAGAAAAGCTGCCTTTTTTCCTTCCTTTTGGCCGAGAGTAGCTAAAGAGGATGAAATTAGCCTTTAGGTGGCGTGATTCAAGGGAAGGAAAAGAGAAGAATTTATAGAAGAAAGGAATCAAGAGGCTAAGATGGTTTTCGCTTACCTTAGGGTGTGATCGGTTTCTTGCTAGGAATTGCTCTTGTGATTTTCGAAAATTGCAGAAGAGTTCTTGCTGGAATTTTCATGTAGAATGGAGAGAGTAGTCGGCTACTGTGATTTAGGGTTAGAGAAGATTGGTTTAAGGTTAGATGGTGGTGCTAAAAAAGACTCCTAATGGCTTTAGATCTCTTGGACAGCAAGAGCGAGAAGTGCAGCTTGCTGTGCACCTTGTTGCTGCTGAATTTGGGAAGGTTTATGAGGGAAAAATATTCTGGACTTGTTCTCCTATGCTGGCCAAAATATTGCTCAAGAGAAGGGTTGTGTGTGTTCAGAGTTTTTGGCCAAAACAAGGAAGAGTTTGAGTAGGTTTTGACAACTAAAATTCTGTGCAGGAATGGCGTAAGTGCTGTGCGAAAATCACTGAACCAAACGGGAGAAATTCTGGACTGTTTTAGTTGTTGTTTTGCCACAATTCATAGAGAAAAGGTGAGGTTTTAGGTGCTGAAAATTGGCTTAATCAGCTGAGGGTTTTGGTATGTTTTGGTGTGCAGAATTTTCGTTTGATTTGGAGTGCAAAGCTGGCCGAAATTTCCTGTACAAAGCTGGCCGAATTTCTGGTTCATAAGCTAGCCGAAATTCTAGAATTTTAATGAGTACAACCTGGTTTTTGTGTGGCTAAGGTAATTTGAATTGATGAGGAGTTATCTAGGTGTTTTGAGCTAGGGTTTGAAGAGTTGGACTGCACCTAGGAGTGCAGGAATTTCGGACAGCTTGTGCTTGTACAAGGCTGCCGAAATTCTGCTGGAGAAGGGAGCAAAAACCTAGTTGAAGTAGGATTGAAATAAAATCTGATTTGCTAAAGGATTTAAGATAAGATTTCCTAGTATTGGAAGAGTTTGAGTTGAGCTAAAACTCCTTCAAAAGTGGCGGCACCTAGCTGGAAAATTTTTTTGGATTTTTAGCTAGGGTTCTAGGTTCAAAATCAACAAGGTATCTAACTAGAAAAATAACACTTTAATTCCAACTATCCATTACAAAATCTAGTAAGTTAAAATCAAGCTGGAATTTAATTATTCAGCTAAGGTTTTTCGAAAATCAAAGAGAACAAAAGCTAAAAATAAAAGTAAACTTTATTCACATAAAAAATCCTTGAATTTAGGAGATAAATATAGAGACTTATTTTCTTAGAAAAATGGCGCTGAAAATTCACTAGGATGGCTAGGGTCTTTTCGGCCAAAACATGGAGGAGTCTAGGAAAAAGAATTTTCAAAAAGAAAAACTAAGATTCGCAAGAGGTAAGATTTGAACTCGGGTCACCAAGAGAAATCGCCAACCTACCCGCTACTCCAATTCAACTCCAATGCTAATATCTCTAAGAAATTCTTTTCACCCTAATTCTCCTCCTTCCATCTCCTCTACTAAACTTCACTTAAACAACTCTCAAATAATGCAACAACACAATTATTTCTCACCAAATAAATCAAATGCAAGAGCAACTTTGAAAATCACATGCACCCATGCAAGAATAATTTTAAGATAGCACATGAAATGCGAAATGCTATGCAATGCATGACTTTTTTTCCCATAGTCAAAGATGGTTTTGGGCGGGGTATTACAATGCATTCGAGTCTTATGCTATACAATTCTTGCACAATTTAGGGGCTGTGATTTGGTGTGGCCGGTCCATGGATTGCTATGGTCCACAATTTAGGGGCTACGGACAGCTTATTTTCATATTACGTCCATGACAGATTGCGACATTTCCCACGGTTCCCTCATAATATTTCTCCCTAAAAGCTGCTACCAACTTGAACTATTGCTAGTAAATCCGTGGCATATTGCGACGGAAAAAGAGTTCCCTGGCAAAAAATGCTTAGCGACGAAGGTATTTGCCACGAACCAATTCTGTCATTGATCCGTGGCAAATTCTAGTTTAGCCACGGATTTGTCTGTGGCAAATTGGTAGTTTTCTTGTAGTGGTATTCCTCTCCTTAAGTTTGAGTATGGATGATATGATGAAATATGGGAAAAGTTGTTGATTAATTCTTGTTTAATGGTGTTTAAATTTGCTTTAACTTTGAGTTGTAAATAAGGATTGTAAGGAGAAAAAAGGTCTGGGAATGCAAAACGCATGTCTTCTGGCAAAAAACAATGTGTGAAAATGGAAAAAATGAGTGAAGGAAAAACGTGCTTTTATATTTGAAAAAAAAAAAAAAGAGAGAAGATCTGTGCTGAAAAGAGGGTCAATACGGAGAGAAGTAGCAAGTATTGTTCAGTGCACTTTCTCGGGACTGGGGGCTAATACGGTAAATGAAGAGGAAGCCATTCACTTGAAGCTATCAATTCCCTAAGTCTTCAAAAAAAAAAAAAAAAGAAAAGAAAAGAAAAGAAAAGAGTGGAGTGTTTCCTTATTTTGCTACTTGAGGTTATGCAAATTTGATTCTATGATGCTTGAAGAAGGTTAAATGACTTGACTTGTATGATTTATGTTGTATATGTTTTAGCTTAGAGGATAGAATAATTTTCTTGTACTGGGTATTAGCATGTTTAACTTAACTTTGAGAGTCTTAAAGATATTTAGTTTAACACATGAGTTTGCAAAAGTTCTTCTTAAAGGGTTGAATGAATGACGATGAGTTTTTGTTCACAGTTGAAGGAAAATTTTGGCTTTATTGTGGATGAACTTATGTTGAGATAGTTGTTTTATTTTGCCTTATCTTAAGAGTCAGTTTGATGACAAGCAAAGGCTTAAGTGTAGAGGAATCTGATAGGGCCTAATTTACCTATATTTTTCTAGTTATTTGAGGTTATTTTGTGATACTTTTGATTCAATAACTAGCCAATTCCCTTCCTATTTGATATTTTACCCGTGAGAAGTTTTTTTGATAATTTTATGTAGAAATTGATGAAATTGGAGTTAAAAAGGCAGAATTCCAGTAAATACCTAGCGCTGACCTAGAGAAGTTGTTGATTTCATTTAGAGATAGGGAAATTAATGAATTTCATGCCTTTATCACCTAGAGATAAGGATAATTATCAAGTACTTGTGTTCTATGCATCTTTAGTTGTTTTAGCGATATAGAGATGTCTATTAAATTAACTAAGAGATAGTGAAATCATAACTCGAGAGAGAGTGAATTTTACATTACACTTTCATGATGCCTAGATAAAAATTAATTGCGATACTTGCTAATAATTCATTATCATGTCTTCAAGGGTATCAATCTAATTACATGTTTTTTCTCTCCTTGAGTTGTGTATATTTTTATCTTTATTTTTACCTTTATTCTTTAATACTTTATTTGGTCGGTTAAACAATGACTGAAAGGTGACTAACGGTAGTTGTTTCTTGAGTATTGATTCTCATTAATTTCCTATACTATACTTAATGATGAGTATACTTGCTCATATGTGTGATTTGGGAATTATTGTTTTCAATTAAAACTTGATTATGAATGGACTTAAAATTGCATGATTTTTTATAACCTAAACTGACGCATTACTAATTTAAGTAGTCTATGAACAATACTTGTTGAACTTAATTCCTGCAATTATTTATAATTGATATGCATAACTCAATTTCATCAGCCATAGCTGTCATACAGTTATAACTTTTGGACATGTATATTGATAATAATTATCTATAGTTCTATTTTCAGAAATCACACTTTCTAATCTTATCAACCACTAAACATTTATCTTTGTCAAAATTAACATATATATTATCATCACATATCAATTTGATACTTATCATATTAGCCTCCAAACCATAACATGTAAAAGTATGAGTTTAGAAATACCTTAAATATTAAACATACCATTTCCAATCGCTTTGTTATTGAGCCATCACCAAAAGTAACATAACCACTATTTTTGTGTTCATAGTTGGTAAGAAACTCTTTTTTGCTTATCATATGCTTTGGGCATCTACTATTAAGATACCAAATGACTTCCATAGAAGTAGCTTTTAGAGAAACATCCACAACATGTACTTTGAATTCATCTTTTTTTATCCACACGTGTTTCGCCTTTGGTGCCTTTTACCTTTATTAAATTCAAGTTTAGTAGTCTTCCAACTATATTGTAGATCTTTGAATCTTTTCAAACAATTTTTCCATCTCTGACCTGTGAGAGAACAATATTCATGATAAACTGGGGCTTTTAGACTTAGGTTTAAATTTTCCCAATTGTCCATTTTTCTCAACAACTGTCAAATTCTATTTTTTTAGTCTTGTTAAACTTATCATAGCTAAGTCTAGTTTTGTCAAATGGATGTCTTCCGAAAGAAAGAATTTCATTCAATTTTGTTTTTCCAGAGTTTAGCCTTATAATGGATTTATCCGCATCTACTAACTTCCGATTAGTATCATGCAGCTTCTAATTACTAGCTTTCAAGTTTTTTTTCACCTGGTTGAACTTCATGTTGAAGTTTCTCAATCTCTTGTTGTTGTGAAATGTTTAATTGTTGAAGTCTCTAACTTTTTTTTTTTTTAGCGTTTTGTTTAATTCTACAATTTTGAGCTGTTTGTGTATGTTAGCTCATATTCTTTTATGAGTTTTTTCACCCGTTGCTTTTTCATCATCAAACTCATCAAGTTCTTCACAAATTTATTTCTTTAAATTACTTTCTTGATGAACTAAATCCTTATTAACAACGACATTATATGCAGCATTCCTTACTTGACCTTCGTTGTCATCTCCTTCAATATTGTTTTCATCAAGATACTCTTCATTCTCTTCACAATCACTTAGAGTTGTATTATAAGACTTATTTTCATCTTTCTCATAATGTTACCATATTCAATCTAAATGTGTCCATATCCTCTGCATTCTCTACACTTAGGTCCTTTCTGATCCACACATATTTCATATTTGGTACTTTTTTGCCTTTATCAAATTTAGGTATTGTAGCCTTTCGACCATATTGTAGATCTTTGAATCTTTTCAAATAGTTTTTCCACCTCTGACCTGTAAGAGAACAATAGTCATAATAAATAGGGGTATTTTAGACTTAGGTTTGAATTTTTCCCAATTGTCCATTTTTCTTCTTCGCAACTATCAAATTTTGTTTTTTTAGTCTTGTTAATCTCATCATAGCCAAATCTAGTTTTATCACATGAATGTCTTTTGAAAGAAATAATTTCATCCAATTTTGCTTTTGTAGAGTTTAGATTTTTAATAGATTTCTGAGCATCTGCTAACTTCATATTAGTATCATGCAGCTTTTAATTACTAGCTTTCAAGTTTTTTTCACCTTATTCAATCTCTTGTTGTTGTGGGCTGTTCAATTGTTGATGCCTTTGAACTTCATTTTTCAATGTTTTGTTCAATTTTACAACTTTGAGCCATTTTTAGTGCATTAACTCTTTTTTTTTTTTAAATGAGTTTTTCACCTATTGCTTCTTCATCATCAAACTTATCAAGTTCTTCATCAATCCCTTCCATAAAATTAATTTTTTCCTAAACTAAATCTTTATTAACCACAACATTGAATGCAACATTCCTTACTAGGAATGGCAATTTTCCCGCTTAAACCAAAGACCAGGACCGGTTGGGTAGGGAATTCCCCGATTTAAGTGAGACGAGATCGGGGGCAGGCTTTATTCCTCGGCTTGCCAACCGGGGATGGGGATTGCATGATCCCCGCCCCAGGCCCGGTATGACCTACGTATATTATATATATTATATTTTATATATAGATTATATATATATATATATATATATATATATGTAGATTATACACACACACACACACACACACATACATATATACACACACATACACACTTATATATAGGTCGATTATATATGTATACATAATATATGAATTATATATATATATGTATTATATGTATACATGCCATATGTATATATATACATACTACAAAAATTATTGGATAGATTATATATATTATATATGATTATATATGTGTATATAGGTAGATTATGTATGTATATAAAATAAAATAGAAGAGAAGAGAAAAGTAAAAAAGAAAAAGAAAAAAGAAAAAATTATCAATTATCAATTTTACTCTTTCTAATTTAGTGATACGATTAATACGTGAACCATTAGAAACCACCAAGTTTCCAAAATGATTAAAAAGTTTTGAATATAAACGTATCAAATGTAAAAAAAAAAAAAAAATCTTAAAAAAAAACCTTTAGAAATATTTCTGGGCCCAATCCGGCCCCCACTTCCCCATTTCCCTGCTGGGCCAAGATCAATGATTGTTTTATCTAGGCAGGCTAGGGATCGGGATCCCCATCTTTCCCTGCATCTAGAACAGACCAAGGACGGGAAAACGTGGGGTATGCAGGAGCCGGACTGGGATTTTTAGTCCCCGACCTAGCCCTGTTGCTATCCCTATTCCTTATGTGACCTTCATCACCATCTTCTTCGGTGTTGTTTTCATCAAAATACTTTTTATTCTCTTCACAATCACTCAAGGTTGTATTCTAAGACTTATTTTTCATCTTTGACAAAATGTTACCATATTCAATTTGAATGTGTCCATATGCTCTACATTCTCTACACTTAGGTTCCTTCAATCCATTCCTATTTTATGATGATTTCTACTTAGTAATGCTCTTTTGTTGAAATCTGAGTTTCTTGTTCAATGATATGTCGAATGATTTATTCTTCTTCTTTTGCCTTCGTAATAACTTGTTAAACCTCTTTGTCAAAAGCCAATTTCATTATCTTAGCCTTTATTCATATCAAAATAATCCTCAACTTTTAGAGAACTCATTTTTTCTTAAATTTTGACTAAGATTAAAAATTCATCTCATAGGTCTGCAAAGATTCTATAAGATCATCTAATCACAATTTTGACATATCATTGTGTTCCTCTATAGTAGCTACTTTAGTATGTAATCAAGATAGTAGAGATATTAAAGTCTTACATACCAATTTTTCTTCAGAATATATTTCTTCTAGTCAAAAAGCTTGATTTGTAATATCTCTCAATTTATTGCCAAATGCAGCAATGGTTTTATGCTCACCTATCCTTAGTTCTTCAAATTGTGTTGTCAACATATGCAATTTTAACATTATGACATTACTTGTTCCTTTATACACTATTCACAGTACTCCCCATGCATCTTTTGTAGCATCACATGTTGAAATCAATTTGAAATGATCAGGGGGTCAACAATAGTAAAAATTGTATTCAATGCTTTAGTATTTACATTGTTAATACAATGTTCAACGTCTGCCTATAAATCCATTGGCTTTAACTTTTTAGCTCCAATACTAGTATTTTCCATTGTTGGGGGCTTCCATCCATGTTCAACAGCTTGCCAAGCAAGAGTGTCAAGATTTTTTGAAGTTTTTCATTCTAGTTTTTCAATATGCATAATTTGCACCCTTCAACAACAGAGGTCGAATAATATATGTTCTTTCTTCCACTGATCTAGACATGGTACATCAAACCAACTTCTATGATCTCACTTGCTAAATTAATAGCAACTCTTACATAGTAAAATTGATCTGATATCAGTTGTGTGGTTTGGTTGTCAACCTCACGTGTTAGTGTTAAACTTTTCTTTTATAATTACGTGAGTTTGATAGACATAAATAAAAATTTCAACGAATACAAAAAATTGTTAATACAGTTCAACTGTCAACAAGCCTACGTTTGCAGGTCTTAGCTAGTAAAAATATCTATTAAAACTTTAGTAAAGTTACAAGAAATACACTTATCTCAATTATCAAGTGATACCTAATGGATTTTAACAGAATGCTCTCATAGTATTCTTTTGTATCAAACTCCCTAAAGACCTTTGATAGACCTAATTACCTCGACTGAACTCCTTTCAATTTTCATTACTATAGCACGGTAGTACTTTTTTTATACTAAAAAACTTCCTAGTGAAAAGGTAGTTAAGTTGAAAAATTGATTCAAATTCTTCTTGAAAATACAAATGTTGTAGCAGTCAACTTAAACCGTGAAGCATACTCAGGAGTGAGAATTGGTAAACTAATGAATATGTATGCTTTAGAAAACTCTCAGAATATATTCATAAATTCCTTTTTTATTGCCTTGATCCACCCGCTGATTGATTCTCTCATTTTTTATTCTTATCTCTTTCAATCGATGCTCCATAGTTATATATATAAGTTGCAATAGAGCATTGATTATTTCCTAACCAAATTAGGAGACTAGAAAAAGTTCACTCAAAGTTTCATAAATTATCGTAGCTTCAATCTCACTTGTATTCAATATAATCTTTAGCATATCTTTACCAAAATTCTTCCTAGATTTTTTGGATCCTCCTCCTAATTTAACTAGAGTGTTTCCAACATCAAACATTGCCAAAACTGATTTTAAGTAATTTCCAAAAGTGTTGCTTGTCAAAGAACCATGTTTGCAACATTGTCAAAGATTCTTGCAAAAGAGTTTTGTCAATCATTATGCCAGTTTCCTTAGCAGATAAAACTGCACCAGATCTTATTCATTCTCAGGCTCGTGATACCACAATAGCCAATCCGGCCATTAATCCCTCTATCTATGACCATCCCACATTAATTTTGAATACTACACCACCACATTCTACTTCATCACTAATCCTACTCCCATTTTTTTTTTTTTTTTTTGTCATGAGATCAACTCTTACATAGATGCCATTCCATGGTTATGCAAACTTAGGATGGTAATACAAAACCTAAAGTTATTTTTTTCTTTATATGGCATTGTTTCTAATACTCTTCCTTGGGAGCCCAAGTCTTTCCGTGAAGCACGTCAAGGATTCTCATTGGCAAGTAGCTATGTAGGAAGAGCTTAATGCCTTAGGCCACAATTAGACATGGACTCTTGTTTTCAATCGCATAGTATTAATGTCATTGGTTCTCCTTAGGGTTTTAAGGTCAAATAACATGCAAATATTTCATTCAAACGATATAATGCTCATTTAGTTGCACAAGGTTTCAGTCAGAGACCTAGTTTTGAGTGTGGTGATACCTACAGGCCTATGGTGAAACTTGCCACTATCCATACTATTCTTAGTTATGCTCTTTCATAAAATTAGCATATTCATTAGTTTGATATGCTTTCCTCCATGGCTTTCTCACTGAGATAATGTTTATTAAACAATCTCCTGGCTTCATTAGTACTACCCCTCTAGATTATATTTGTAAGCTCAATTGGGCTTTATATGGTCTAAAATAGTCTTCTTGTGCTTGCTCTCATCGGTTTACTTCTTTCATATGTTTTAAGAGTTTTGTTAACAGTAAAGCTAATTCCTCTATGTTTGTGTATCTCTAGGGCCAGGACATGGCTATTCTTCTTCTTTATATAGATGATATTGTTCTCACAGCTTCCTCCACGTCTTTATTACAATCCATTATTACTTCTTTACAACAAGAATTTGTTATTTTGAATTTGGATGACTTAAACTATTTTCTGGGCATTTCTATTTCTCTTTTTTCTTCTAGTCTATTTCTTTCTCAGTCCAAATATGCTTGGGAGCTTTTTAACCATTGCCATATGTCTACAGCAAACTCTGTTTCTACCCTAGTTGATTCCAAGCTATCATTAACTAGTAGTGATACTTTATCTAATACCACAGAGTATTGCGGTATTGTTGGTGCCTCTCAATATCTTACTTTTACCTGTCCTGCTCTAGCCTTTGCTGTTCAACAAGTCTGTTTATTCATGCATGCCCCTGAGATGAGTTATACAAAAGTTGTTAAATGGATTTTGTAGTATCTTAAAGGTACTATTGATTACAGACTATTACTTTCTCTAGGATCCCTAAATAAAATGGTAATCTATTCTGATGTTAATTGGGCGAGTTGTCCTGATGCTCGTTGATCCACTTCTGTTTATTATATGTTCTTTGGTCTGAATCTCATCTCTTTGTCCTTCAAATAGCAACTTATTATTTCTCGATCCAGTACTTAAGCCGAGTATCGGGCTATTGCGAGTGTTGTATTTGAAGTTTCATGGCTTCATTCACTACTATTTAAGATTGGCCATTGACTATCATTTGCGACTCTAGTTTTTTGTGACAAAGTTAGTGCTATTTTCCTTACATCTAATCGAGTCTAAAGCATGTGCACTAAATATGTTGAGATTGACCTTCATTTTTTGCACGGAAAAAGTGGCTATTGGGATCATTCGAGTTCTTCATATTCCTTCATCACTTCAATTTGTGGATGTCTTGACATAGGGTTTACCAAGTCTCTTGTTCTTCGAATTTTACTCCAATCTTAATAGAATTTTTCTAGTTATTTGAGGTCATTTTGTGATACTTTTGATGCAATAACTAGCCAAATCTCTTCCTATTTGATATTTTACCTGTGAAAAGTGTTTTTTTGTGATTTTGTACAGAAAGTGAAGAATTTGAAGCGAAATTGTAAAGTTCCAGTGGTGACACGACATTGGCCCACATAGTTGAGCAAGCAGGGGGTCACTTCTGGATGAACAGAGCAGAACAGAGAAGTTTTTATAGTAGTTAAAGTAGGACCCGACATCGGTCAGTCCGTATAAGCGGCACCGATTGTTACTATTCATGGCAGTAGGATTTTCTTTCAAATTAGAATTTGGCAATTGCAACTAAGATTTCTCTGGAAACTGAATTGGACACGAATTAGGACTCTTATATTGACTTTTTGGCAATCTAAACCCCTATAAGTACAAGAAATTAACATTCTTTAAATTAGTTTTCACGTTTAGAACTTACAAACCCATAGGAAACTTCTAGAGAAACACCAAGATTTAGAAGGATCGATGAAACTCTTGGAGAGGGACAAGACGATGATCAAGAAAGTTTCAAAGAAGAACAAAAATACTTACCTATCTATGAGTCTTTCCTTGGGAGCCCAAGTCTTTCCGTGAAGCACGTCAAGGATTCTCATTGGCAAGTAGCTATGTAGGAAGAGCTTAATGCCTTAGGCCACAATTAGACATGGACTCTTGTTTTCAATCGCATAGTATTAATGTCATTGGTTCTCCTTAGGGTTTTAAGGTCAAATAACATGCAAATATTTCATTCAAACGATATAATGCTCATTTAGTTGCACAAGGTTTCAGTCAGAGACCTAGTTTTGAGTGTGGTGATACCTACGGGTGAAACTTGCCACTATCCATACTATTCTTAGTTATGCTCTTTCATAAAATTAGCATATTCATTAGTTTGATATGCTTTCCTCCATGGCTTTCTCATTGAGATAATGTTTATTAAACAATCTCCTGGCTTCATTAGTACTACCCCTCTAGATTATATTTGTAAGCTCAATTGGGCTTTATATGGTCTAAAATAGTCTTCTTGTGCTTGCTCTCATCGGTTTACTTCTTTCATATGTTTTAAGAGTTTTGTTAACAGTAAAGCTAATTCCTCTATGTTTGTGTATCTCTAGGGCCAGGACATGGCTATTCTTCTTCTTTATATAGATGATATTGTTCTCACAGCTTCCTCCACGTCTTTATTACAATCCATTATTACTTCTTTACAACAAGAATTTGTTATTTTGAATTTGGATGACTTAAACTATTTTCTGGGCATTTCTATTTCTCTTTTTTCTTCTAGTCTATTTCTTTCTCAGTCCAAATATGCTTGGGAGCTTTTTAACCATTGCCATATGTCTACAGCAAACTCTGTTTCTACCCTAGTTGATTCCAAGCTATCATTAACTAGTAGTGATACTTTATCTAATACCACAGAGTATTGCGGTATTGTTGGTGCCTCTCAATATCTTACTTTTACCTGTCCTGCTCTAGCCTTTCTTTGTTCAACAAGTCTGTTTATTCATGCATGCCCCTGAGATGAGTTATACAAAAGTTGTTAAATGGATTTTGTAGTATCTTAAAGGTACTATTGATTACAGACTATTACTTTCTCTAGGATCCCTAAATAAAATGGTAATCTATTCTGATGTTAATTGGGCGAGTTGTCCTGATGCTCGTTGATCCACTTACGTTTATTATATGTTCTTTGGTCTGAATCTCATCTCTTTGTCCTTCAAATAGCAACTTATTATTTCTCGATCCAGTACTTAAGCCGAGTATCGGGCTATTGCGAGTGTTGTATTTGAAGTTTCATGGCTTCATTCACTACTATTTAAGATTGGCCATTGACTATCATTTGCGACTCTAGTTTTTTGTGACAAAGTTAGTGCTATTTTCCTTACATCTAATCGAGTCTAAAGCATGTGCACTAAATATGTTGAGATTGACCTTCATTTTTTGCACGGAAAAAGTGGCTATTGGGATCATTCGAGTTCTTCATATTCCTTCATCACTTCAATTTGTGGATGTCTTGACATAGGGTTTACCAAGTCTCTTGTTCTTCGAATTTTACTCCAATCTTAATAGAATTTTTCTAGTTATTTGAGGTCATTTTGTGATACTTTTGATGCAATAACTAGCCAAATCTCTTCCTATTTGATATTTTACCTGTGAAAAGTGTTTTTTTGTGATTTTGTACAGAAAGTGAAGAATTTGAAGCGAAATTGTAAAGTTCCGGTGGTGACACGACATTGGCCCACATAGTTGAGCAAGCGGGGGTCACTTACGGATGAACGAGAGCGAAACGAGAGAAGTTTTTATAGTAGTTAAAGTAGGACCCGACACGGTCAGTGCTGTATAAGCGGCACCGATTGTTACTATTCATGGCAGTAGGATTTTCTTTCAAATTAGAATTTGGCAATTGCAACTAAGATTTCTCTGGAAACTGAATTGGACACGAATTAGGACTCTTATATTGACTTTTTGGCAATCTAAACCCCTATAAGTACAAGAAATTAACATTCTTTAAATTAGTTTTCACGTTTAGAACTTACAAACCCATAGGAAACTTCTAGAGAAACACCAAGATTTAGAAGGATCGATGAAACTCTTGGAGAGGGACAAGACGATGATCAAGAAAGTTTCAAAGAAGAACAAAAATACTTACCTATCTATGAGTCTTTCCTTGGGAGCCCAAGTCTTTCCGTGAAGCACGTCAAGGATTCTCATTGGCAAGTAGCTATGTAGGAAGAGCTTAATGCCTTAGGCCACAATTAGACATGGACTCTTGTTTTCAATCGCATAGTATTAATGTCATTGGTTCTCCTTAGGGTTTTAAGGTCAAATAACATGCAAATATTTCATTCAAACGATATAATGCTCATTTAGTTGCACAAGGTTTCGATCGGAGACCTAGTTTTGAGTGTGGTGATACCTACGGCCTATGGTGAAACTTGCCACTATCCATACTATTCTTAGTTATGCTCTTTCATAAAATTAGCATATTCATTAGTTTGATATGCTTTCCTCCATGGCTTTCTCACTGAGATAATGTTTATTAAACAATCTCCTGGCTTCATTAGTACTACCCCTCTAGATTATATTTGTAAGCTCAATTGGGCTTTATATGGTCTAAAATAGTCTTCTTGTGCTTGCTCTCATCGGTTTACTTCTTTCATATGTTTTAAGAGTTTTGTTAACAGTAAAGCTAATTCCTCTATGTTTGTGTATCTCTAGGGCCGGGACATGGCTATTCTTCTTCTTTATATAGATGATATTGTTCTCACGACTTCCTCCACGTCTTTATTACAATCCATTATTACTTCTTTACAACAAGAATTTGTTATTTTGAATTTGGATGACTTAAACTATTTTCTGGGCATTTCTATTTCTCTTTTTTCTTCTAGTCTATTTCTTTCTCAGTCCAAATATGCTTGGGAGCTTTTTAACCATTGCCATATGTCTACAGCAAACTCTGTTTCTACCCTAGTTGATTCCAAGCTATCATTAACTAGTAGTGATACTTTATCTAATACCACGAGTATTGCGGTATTGTTGGTGCCTCTCAATATCTTACTTTTACTGTCTGCTCTAGCCTTTGCTGTTCAACAAGTCTGTTTATTCATGCATGCCCCTGAGATGAGTTATACAAAAGTTGTTAAATGGATTTTGTAGTATCTTAAAGGTACTATTGATTACGAGACTATTACTTTCTCTAGGATCCCTAAATAAAATGGTAATCTATTACGATGTTAATTGGGCGAGTTGTCCTGATGCTCGTTGATCCACTTACTGTTTATTATATGTTCTTTGGTCTGAATCTCATCTCTTTGTCCTTCAAATAGCAACTTATTATTTCTCGATCCGGTACTTAAGCCGAGTATCGGGCTATTGCGAGTGTTGTATTTGAAGTTTCATGGCTTCATTCACTACTATTTAAGATTGGCCATTGACTATCATTTGCGACTCTAGTTTTTTGTGACAAAGTTAGTGCTATTTTCCTTACATCTAATCGAGTCTAAAGCATGTGCACTAAATATGTTGAGATTGACCTTCATTTTTTGCACGGAAAAAGTGGCTATTGGGATCATTCGAGTTCTTCATATTCCTTCATCACTTCAATTTGTGGATGTCTTGACATAGGGTTTACCAAGTCTCTTGTTCTTCGAATTTTACTCCAATCTTAATAGAATTTTTCTAGTTATTTGAGGTCATTTTGTGATACTTTTGATGCAATAACTAGCCAAATCTCTTCCTATTTGATATTTTACCTGTGAAAAGTGTTTTTTTGTGATTTTGTACAGAAAGTGAAGAATTTGAAGCGAAATTGTAAAGTTCCAGTGGTGACACGACATTGGCCCACATAGTTGAGCAAGCAGGGGGTCACTTCTGGATGAACAGAGCAAAACAGAGAAGTTTTTATAGTAGTTAAAGTAGGACCCGACACTGACTGGTCTGTATAAACTGGCACCGATTGTTACTATTCATGGCAGTAGGATTTTCTTTCAAATTAGAATTTGGCAATTGCAACTAAGATTTCTCTGGAAAGCTGAATTGGACACGAATTAGGACTCTTATATTGACTTTTTGGCAATCTAAACCCCTATAAGTACAAGAAATTAACATTCTTTAAATTAGTTTTCACGTTTAGAACTTACAAACCCATAGGAAACTTCTAGAGAAACACCAAGATTTAGAAGGATCGATGAAACTCTTGGAGAGGGACAAGACGATGATCAAGAAAGTTTCAAAGAAGAACAAAAATACTTACCTATCTATGAGTCTTTCCTTGGGAGCCCAAGTCTTTCCGTGAAGCACGTCAAGGATTCTCATTGGCAAGTAGCTATGTAGGAAGAGCTTAATGCCTTAGGCCACAATTAGACATGGACTCTTGTTTTCAATCGCATAGTATTAATGTCATTGGTTCTCCTTAGGGTTTTAAGGTCAAATAACATGCAAATATTTCATTCAAACGATATAATGCTCATTTAGTTGCACAAGGTTTCAGTCAGAGACCTAGTTTTGAGTGTGGTGATACCTACAGGCCTATGGTGAAACTTGCCACTATCCATACTATTCTTAGTTATGCTCTTTCATAAAATTAGCATATTCATTAGTTTGATATGCTTTCCTCCATGGCTTTCTCACTGAGATAATGTTTATTAAACAATCTCCTGGCTTCATTAGTACTACCCCTCTAGATTATATTTGTAAGCTCAATTGGGCTTTATATGGTCTAAAATAGTCTTCTTGTGCTTGCTCTCATCGGTTTACTTCTTTCATATGTTTTAAGAGTTTTGTTAACAGTAAAGCTAATTCCTCTATGTTTGTGTATCTCTAGGGCCGGGACATGGCTATTCTTCTTCTTTATATAGATGATATTGTTCTCACGACTTCCTCCACGTCTTTATTACAATCCATTATTACTTCTTTACAACAAGAATTTGTTATTTTGAATTTGGATGACTTAAACTATTTTCTGGGCATTTCTATTTCTCTTTTTTCTTCTAGTCTATTTCTTTCTCAGTCCAAATATGCTTGGGAGCTTTTTAACCATTGCCATATGTCTACAGCAAACTCTGTTTCTACCCTAGTTGATTCCAAGCTATCATTAACTAGTAGTGATACTTTATCTAATACCACAGAGTATTGCGGTATTGTTGGTGCCTCTCAATATCTTACTTTTACCTGTCCTGCTCTAGCCTTTCTTTGTTCAACAAGTCTGTTTATTCATGCATGCCCCTGAGATGAGTTATACAAAAGTTGTTAAATGGATTTTGTAGTATCTTAAAGGTACTATTGATTACGAGACTATTACTTTCTCTAGGATCCCTAAATAAAATGGTAATCTATTACGATGTTAATTGGGCGAGTTGTCCTGATGCTCGTTGATCCACTTACGTTTATTATATGTTCTTTGGTCTGAATCTCATCTCTTTGTCCTTCAAATAGCAACTTATTATTTCTCGATCCAGTACTTAAGCCGAGTATCGGGCTATTGCGAGTGTTGTATTTGAAGTTTCATGGCTTCATTCACTACTATTTAAGATTGGCCATTGACTATCATTTGCGACTCTAGTTTTTTGTGACAAAGTTAGTGCTATTTTCCTTACATCTAATCGAGTCTAAAGCATGTGCACTAAATATGTTGAGATTGACCTTCATTTTTTGCACGGAAAAAGTGGCTATTGGGATCATTCGAGTTCTTCATATTCCTTCATCACTTCAATTTGTGGATGTCTTGACATAGGGTTTACCAAGTCTCTTGTTCTTCGAATTTTACTCCAATCTTAATAGAATTTTTCTAGTTATTTGAGGTCATTTTGTGATACTTTTGATGCAATAACTAGCCAAATCTCTTCCTATTTGATATTTTACCTGTGAAAAGTGTTTTTTTGTGATTTTGTACAGAAAGTGAAGAATTTGAAGCGAAATTGTAAAGTTCCAGTGGTGACACGACATTGGCCCACATAGTTGAGCAAGCAGGGGGTCACTTCTGGATGAACAGAGCAGAACAGAGAAGTTTTTATAGTAGTTAAAGTAGGACCCGACACTGACTGGTCTGTATAAACTGGCACCGATTGTTACTATTCATGGCAGTAGGATTTTCTTTCAAATTAGAATTTGGCAATTGCAACTAAGATTTCTCTCGAAAGCTGAATTGGACACGAATTAGGACTCTTATATTGACTTTTTGGCAATCTAAACCCCTATAAGTACAAGAAATTAACATTCTTTAAATTAGTTTTCACGTTTAGAACTTACAAACCCATAGGAAACTTCTAGAGAAACACCAAGATTTAGAAGGATCGATGAAACTCTTGGAGAGGGACAAGACGATGATCAAGAAAGTTTCAAAGAAGAACAAAAATACTTACCTATCTATGAGTCTTTCCTTGGGAGCCCAAGTCTTTCCGTGAAGCACGTCAAGGATTCTCATTGGCAAGTAGCTATGTAGGAAGAGCTTAATGCCTTAGGCCACAATTAGACATGGACTCTTGTTTTCAATCGCATAGTATTAATGTCATTGGTTCTCCTTAGGGTTTTAAGGTCAAATAACATGCAAATATTTCATTCAAACGATATAATGCTCATTTAGTTGCACAAGGTTTCGATCGGAGACCTAGTTTTGAGTGTGGTGATACCTACAGGCCTATGGTGAAACTTGCCACTATCCATACTATTCTTAGTTATGCTCTTTCATAAAATTAGCATATTCATTAGTTTGATATGCTTTCCTCCATGGCTTTCTCACTGAGATAATGTTTATTAAACAATCTCCTGGCTTCATTAGTACTACCCCTCTAGATTATATTTGTAAGCTCAATTGGGCTTTATATGGTCTAAAATAGTCTTCTTGTGCTTGCTCTCATCGGTTTACTTCTTTCATATGTTTTAAGAGTTTTGTTAACAGTAAAGCTAATTCCTCTATGTTTGTGTATCTCTAGGGCCAGGACATGGCTATTCTTCTTCTTTATATAGATGATATTGTTCTCACAGCTTCCTCCACGTCTTTATTACAATCCATTATTACTTCTTTACAACAAGAATTTGTTATTTTGAATTTGGATGACTTAAACTATTTTCTGGGCATTTCTATTTCTCTTTTTTCTTCTAGTCTATTTCTTTCTCAGTCCAAATATGCTTGGGAGCTTTTTAACCATTGCCATATGTCTACAGCAAACTCTGTTTCTACCCTAGTTGATTCCAAGCTATCATTAACTAGTAGTGATACTTTATCTAATACCACAGAGTATTGCGGTATTGTTGGTGCCTCTCAATATCTTACTTTTACTGTCTGCTCTAGCCTTTGCTGTTCAACAAGTCTGTTTATTCATGCATGCCCCTGAGATGAGTTATACAAAAGTTGTTAAATGGATTTTGTAGTATCTTAAAGGTACTATTGATTACAGACTATTACTTTCTCTAGGATCCCTAAATAAAATGGTAATCTATTCTGATGTTAATTGGGCGAGTTGTCCTGATGCTCGTTGATCCACTTACGTTTATTATATGTTCTTTGGTCTGAATCTCATCTCTTTGTCCTTCAAATAGCAACTTATTATTTCTCGATCCGAGTACTTAAGCCGAGTATCGGGCTATTGCGAGTGTTGTATTTGAAGTTTCATGGCTTCATTCACTACTATTTAAGATTGGCCATTGACTATCATTTGCGACTCTAGTTTTTTGTGACAAAGTTAGTGCTATTTTCCTTACATCTAATCGAGTCTAAAGCATGTGCACTAAATATGTTGAGATTGACCTTCATTTTTTGCACGGAAAAAGTGGCTATTGGGATCATTCGAGTTCTTCATATTCCTTCATCACTTCAATTTGTGGATGTCTTGACATAGGGTTTACCAAGTCTCTTGTTCTTCGAATTTTACTCCAATCTTAATAGAATTTTTCTAGTTATTTGAGGTCATTTTGTGATACTTTTGATGCAATAACTAGCCAAATCTCTTCCTATTTGATATTTTACCTGTGAAAAGTGTTTTTTTGTGATTTTGTACAGAAAGTGAAGAATTTGAAGCGAAATTGTAAAGTTCCGGTGGTGACACGACATTGGCCCACATAGTTGAGCAAGCGGGGGTCACTTACGGATGAACGAGAGCGAGAACGAGAGAAGTTTTTATAGTAGTTAAAGTAGGACCCGACACGGTCAGTGCTGTATAAGCGGCACCGATTGTTACTATTCATGGCAGTAGGATTTTCTTTCAAATTAGAATTTGGCAATTGCAACTAAGATTTCTCTGGAAACTGAATTGGACACGAATTAGGACTCTTATATTGACTTTTTGGCAATCTAAACCCCTATAAGTACAAGAAATTAACATTCTTTAAATTAGTTTTCACGTTTAGAACTTACAAACCCATAGGAAACTTCTAGAGAAACACCAAGATTTAGAAGGATCGATGAAACTCTTGGAGAGGGACAAGACGATGATCAAGAAAGTTTCAAAGAAGAACAAAAATACTTACCTATCTATGAGTCTTTCCTTGGGAGCCCAAGTCTTTCCGTGAAGCACGTCAAGGATTCTCATTGGCAAGTAGCTATGTAGGAAGAGCTTAATGCCTTAGGCCACAATTAGACATGGACTCTTGTTTTCAATCGCATAGTATTAATGTCATTGGTTCTCCTTAGGGTTTTAAGGTCAAATAACATGCAAATATTTCATTCAAACGATATAATGCTCATTTAGTTGCACAAGGTTTCAGTCAGAGACCTAGTTTTGAGTGTGGTGATACCTACAGCCTATGGTGAAACTTGCCACTATCCATACTATTCTTAGTTATGCTCTTTCATAAAATTAGCATATTCATTAGTTTGATATGCTTTCCTCCATGGCTTTCTCACTGAGATAATGTTTATTAAACAATCTCCTGGCTTCATTAGTACTACCCCTCTAGATTATATTTGTAAGCTCAATTGGGCTTTATATGGTCTAAAATAGTCTTCTTGTGCTTGCTCTCATCGGTTTACTTCTTTCATATGTTTTAAGAGTTTTGTTAACAGTAAAGCTAATTCCTCTATGTTTGTGTATCTCTAGGGCCGGGACATGGCTATTCTTCTTCTTTATATAGATGATATTGTTCTCACGACTTCCTCCACGTCTTTATTACAATCCATTATTACTTCTTTACAACAAGAATTTGTTATTTTGAATTTGGATGACTTAAACTATTTTCTGGGCATTTCTATTTCTCTTTTTTCTTCTAGTCTATTTCTTTCTCAGTCCAAATATGCTTGGGAGCTTTTTAACCATTGCCATATGTCTACAGCAAACTCTGTTTCTACCCTAGTTGATTCCAAGCTATCATTAACTAGTAGTGATACTTTATCTAATACCACGAGTATTGCGGTATTGTTGGTGCCTCTCAATATCTTACTTTTACTGTCTGCTCTAGCCTTTCTTTGTTCAACAAGTCTGTTTATTCATGCATGCCCCTGAGATGAGTTATACAAAAGTTGTTAAATGGATTTTGTAGTATCTTAAAGGTACTATTGATTACTGAGACTATTACTTTCTCTAGGATCCCTAAATAAAATGGTAATCTATTACGATGTTAATTGGGCGAGTTGTCCTGATGCTCGTTGATCCACTTACGTTTATTATATGTTCTTTGGTCTGAATCTCATCTCTTTGTCCTTCAAATAGCAACTTATTATTTCTCGATCCGGTACTTAAGCCGAGTATCGGGCTATTGCGAGTGTTGTATTTGAAGTTTCATGGCTTCATTCACTACTATTTAAGATTGGCCATTGACTATCATTTGCGACTCTAGTTTTTTGTGACAAAGTTAGTGCTATTTTCCTTACATCTAATCGAGTCTAAAGCATGTGCACTAAATATGTTGAGATTGACCTTCATTTTTTGCACGGAAAAAGTGGCTATTGGGATCATTCGAGTTCTTCATATTCCTTCATCACTTCAATTTGTGGATGTCTTGACATAGGGTTTACCAAGTCTCTTGTTCTTCGAATTTTACTCCAATCTTAATAGAATTTTTCTAGTTATTTGAGGTCATTTTGTGATACTTTTGATGCAATAACTAGCCAAATCTCTTCCTATTTGATATTTTACCTGTGAAAAGTGTTTTTTTGTGATTTTGTACGAGAAAGTGAAGAATTTGAAGCGAAATTGTAAAGTTCCGGTGGTGACACGACATTGGCCCACATAGTTGAGCAAGCGGGGGTCACTTACGGATGAACGAGAGCGAGAACGAGAGAAGTTTTTATAGTAGTTAAAGTAGGACCCGACAACGGTCAGTGCTGTATAAGCGGCACCGATTGTTACTATTCATGGCAGTAGGATTTTCTTTCAAATTAGAATTTGGCAATTGCAACTAAGATTTCTCTGGAAACTGAATTGGACACGAATTAGGACTCTTATATTGACTTTTTGGCAATCTAAACCCCTATAAGTACAAGAAATTAACATTCTTTAAATTAGTTTTCACGTTTAGAACTTACAAACCCATAGGAAACTTCTAGAGAAACACCAAGATTTAGAAGGATCGATGAAACTCTTGGAGAGGGACAAGACGATGATCAAGAAAGTTTCAAAGAAGAACAAAAATACTTACCTATCTATGAGTCTTTCCTTGGGAGCCCAAGTCTTTCCGTGAAGCACGTCAAGGATTCTCATTGGCAAGTAGCTATGTAGGAAGAGCTTAATGCCTTAGGCCACAATTAGACATGGACTCTTGTTTTCAATCGCATAGTATTAATGTCATTGGTTCTCCTTAGGGTTTTAAGGTCAAATAACATGCAAATATTTCATTCAAACGATATAATGCTCATTTAGTTGCACAAGGTTTCGATCGGAGACCTAGTTTTGAGTGTGGTGATACCTACGGCCTATGGTGAAACTTGCCACTATCCATACTATTCTTAGTTATGCTCTTTCATAAAATTAGCATATTCATTAGTTTGATATGCTTTCCTCCATGGCTTTCTCATTGAGATAATGTTTATTAAACAATCTCCTGGCTTCATTAGTACTACCCCTCTAGATTATATTTGTAAGCTCAATTGGGCTTTATATGGTCTAAAATAGTCTTCTTGTGCTTGCTCTCATCGGTTTACTTCTTTCATATGTTTTAAGAGTTTTGTTAACAGTAAAGCTAATTCCTCTATGTTTGTGTATCTCTAGGGCCGGGACATGGCTATTCTTCTTCTTTATATAGATGATATTGTTCTCACGACTTCCTCCACGTCTTTATTACAATCCATTATTACTTCTTTACAACAAGAATTTGTTATTTTGAATTTGGATGACTTAAACTATTTTCTGGGCATTTCTATTTCTCTTTTTTCTTCTAGTCTATTTCTTTCTCAGTCCAAATATGCTTGGGAGCTTTTTAACCATTGCCATATGTCTACAGCAAACTCTGTTTCTACCCTAGTTGATTCCAAGCTATCATTAACTAGTAGTGATACTTTATCTAATACCACGAGTATTGCGGTATTGTTGGTGCCTCTCAATATCTTACTTTTACTGTCTGCTCTAGCCTTTCTTTGTTCAACAAGTCTGTTTATTCATGCATGCCCCTGAGATGAGTTATACAAAAGTTGTTAAATGGATTTTGTAGTATCTTAAAGGTACTATTGATTACTGAGACTATTACTTTCTCTAGGATCCCTAAATAAAATGGTAATCTATTACGATGTTAATTGGGCGAGTTGTCCTGATGCTCGTTGATCCACTTCAGTTTATTATATGTTCTTTGGTCTGAATCTCATCTCTTTGTCCTTCAAATAGCAACTTATTATTTCTCGATCCAGTACTTAAGCCGAGTATCGGGCTATTGCGAGTGTTGTATTTGAAGTTTCATGGCTTCATTCACTACTATTTAAGATTGGCCATTGACTATCATTTGCGACTCTAGTTTTTTGTGACAAAGTTAGTGCTATTTTCCTTACATCTAATCGAGTCTAAAGCATGTGCACTAAATATGTTGAGATTGACCTTCATTTTTTGCACGGAAAAAGTGGCTATTGGGATCATTCGAGTTCTTCATATTCCTTCATCACTTCAATTTGTGGATGTCTTGACATAGGGTTTACCAAGTCTCTTGTTCTTCGAATTTTACTCCAATCTTAATAGAATTTTTCTAGTTATTTGAGGTCATTTTGTGATACTTTTGATGCAATAACTAGCCAAATCTCTTCCTATTTGATATTTTACCTGTGAAAAGTGTTTTTTTGTGATTTTGTACAGAAAGTGAAGAATTTGAAGCGAAATTGTAAAGTTCCGGTGGTGACACGACATTGGCCCACATAGTTGAGCAAGCGGGGGTCACTTACGGATGAACGAGAGCGAAACGAGAGAAGTTTTTATAGTAGTTAAAGTAGGACCCGACAACGGTCAGTGCTGTATAAGCGGCACCGATTGTTACTATTCATGGCGGTAGGATTTTCTTTCAAATTAGAATTTGGCAATTGCAACTAAGATTTCTCTGGAAAGCTGAATTGGACACGAATTAGGACTCTTATATTGACTTTTTGGCAATCTAAACCCCTATAAGTACAAGAAATTAACATTCTTTAAATTAGTTTTCACGTTTAGAACTTACAAACCCATAGGAAACTTCTAGAGAAACACCAAGATTTAGAAGGATCGATGAAACTCTTGGAGAGGGACAAGACGATGATCAAGAAAGTTTCAAAGAAGAACAAAAATACTTACCTATCTATGAGTCTTTCCTTGGGAGCCCAAGTCTTTCCGTGAAGCACGTCAAGGATTCTCATTGGCAAGTAGCTATGTAGGAAGAGCTTAATGCCTTAGGCCACAATTAGACATGGACTCTTGTTTTCAATCGCATAGTATTAATGTCATTGGTTCTCCTTAGGGTTTTAAGGTCAAATAACATGCAAATATTTCATTCAAACGATATAATGCTCATTTAGTTGCACAAGGTTTCAGTCAGAGACCTAGTTTTGAGTGTGGTGATACCTACAGGTGAAACTTGCCACTATCCATACTATTCTTAGTTATGCTCTTTCATAAAATTAGCATATTCATTAGTTTGATATGCTTTCCTCCATGGCTTTCTCACTGAGATAATGTTTATTAAACAATCTCCTGGCTTCATTAGTACTACCCCTCTAGATTATATTTGTAAGCTCAATTGGGCTTTATATGGTCTAAAATAGTCTTCTTGTGCTTGCTCTCATCGGTTTACTTCTTTCATATGTTTTAAGAGTTTTGTTAACAGTAAAGCTAATTCCTCTATGTTTGTGTATCTCTAGGGCCGGGACATGGCTATTCTTCTTCTTTATATAGATGATATTGTTCTCACGACTTCCTCCACGTCTTTATTACAATCCATTATTACTTCTTTACAACAAGAATTTGTTATTTTGAATTTGGATGACTTAAACTATTTTCTGGGCATTTCTATTTCTCTTTTTTCTTCTAGTCTATTTCTTTCTCAGTCCAAATATGCTTGGGAGCTTTTTAACCATTGCCATATGTCTACAGCAAACTCTGTTTCTACCCTAGTTGATTCCAAGCTATCATTAACTAGTAGTGATACTTTATCTAATACCACGAGTATTGCGGTATTGTTGGTGCCTCTCAATATCTTACTTTTACTGTCTGCTCTAGCCTTTCTTTGTTCAACAAGTCTGTTTATTCATGCATGCCCCTGAGATGAGTTATACAAAAGTTGTTAAATGGATTTTGTAGTATCTTAAAGGTACTATTGATTACGAGACTATTACTTTCTCTAGGATCCCTAAATAAAATGGTAATCTATTACGATGTTAATTGGGCGAGTTGTCCTGATGCTCGTTGATCCACTTACTGTTTATTATATGTTCTTTGGTCTGAATCTCATCTCTTTGTCCTTCAAATAGCAACTTATTATTTCTCGATCCGGTACTTAAGCCGAGTATCGGGCTATTGCGAGTGTTGTATTTGAAGTTTCATGGCTTCATTCACTACTATTTAAGATTGGCCATTGACTATCATTTGCGACTCTAGTTTTTTGTGACAAAGTTAGTGCTATTTTCCTTACATCTAATCGAGTCTAAAGCATGTGCACTAAATATGTTGAGATTGACCTTCATTTTTTGCACGGAAAAAGTGGCTATTGGGATCATTCGAGTTCTTCATATTCCTTCATCACTTCAATTTGTGGATGTCTTGACATAGGGTTTACCAAGTCTCTTGTTCTTCGAATTTTACTCCAATCTTAATAGAATTTTTCTAGTTATTTGAGGTCATTTTGTGATACTTTTGATGCAATAACTAGCCAAATCTCTTCCTATTTGATATTTTACTCGTGAAAAGTGTTTTTTTGTGATTTTGTACAGAAAGTGAAGAATTTGAAGCGAAATTGTAAAGTTCCAGTGGTGACACGACATTGGCCCACATAGTTGAGCAAGCAGGGGGTCACTTCTGGATGAACAGAGCAGAACAGAGAAGTTTTTATAGTAGTTAAAGTAGGACCCGACACTGACTGGTCTGTATAAACTGGCACCGATTGTTACTATTCATGGCAGTAGGATTTTCTTTCAAATTAGAATTTGGCAATTGCAACTAAGATTTCTCTGGAAACTGAATTGGACACGAATTAGGACTCTTATATTGACTTTTTGGCAATCTAAACCCCTATAAGTACAAGAAATTAACATTCTTTAAATTAGTTTTCACGTTTAGAACTTACAAACCCATAGGAAACTTCTAGAGAAACACCAAGATTTAGAAGGATCGATGAAACTCTTGGAGAGGGACAAGACGATGATCAAGAAAGTTTCAAAGAAGAACAAAAATACTTACCTATCTATGAGTCTTTCCTTGGGAGCCCAAGTCTTTCCGTGAAGCACGTCAAGGATTCTCATTGGCAAGTAGCTATGTAGGAAGAGCTTAATGCCTTAGGCCACAATTAGACATGGACTCTTGTTTTCAATCGCATAGTATTAATGTCATTGGTTCTCCTTAGGGTTTTAAGGTCAAATAACATGCAAATATTTCATTCAAACGATATAATGCTCATTTAGTTGCACAAGGTTTCAGTCAGAGACCTAGTTTTGAGTGTGGTGATACCTACAGGTGAAACTTGCCACTATCCATACTATTCTTAGTTATGCTCTTTCATAAAATTAGCATATTCATTAGTTTGATATGCTTTCCTCCATGGCTTTCTCACTGAGATAATGTTTATTAAACAATCTCCTGGCTTCATTAGTACTACCCCTCTAGATTATATTTGTAAGCTCAATTGGGCTTTATATGGTCTAAAATAGTCTTCTTGTGCTTGCTCTCATCGGTTTACTTCTTTCATATGTTTTAAGAGTTTTGTTAACAGTAAAGCTAATTCCTCTATGTTTGTGTATCTCTAGGGCCAGGACATGGCTATTCTTCTTCTTTATATAGATGATATTGTTCTCACAGCTTCCTCCACGTCTTTATTACAATCCATTATTACTTCTTTACAACAAGAATTTGTTATTTTGAATTTGGATGACTTAAACTATTTTCTGGGCATTTCTATTTCTCTTTTTTCTTCTAGTCTATTTCTTTCTCAGTCCAAATATGCTTGGGAGCTTTTTAACCATTGCCATATGTCTACAGCAAACTCTGTTTCTACCCTAGTTGATTCCAAGCTATCATTAACTAGTAGTGATACTTTATCTAATACCACAGAGTATTGCGGTATTGTTGGTGCCTCTCAATATCTTACTTTTACTGTCTGCTCTAGCCTTTGCTGTTCAACAAGTCTGTTTATTCATGCATGCCCCTGAGATGAGTTATACAAAAGTTGTTAAATGGATTTTGTAGTATCTTAAAGGTACTATTGATTACAGACTATTACTTTCTCTAGGATCCCTAAATAAAATGGTAATCTATTCTGATGTTAATTGGGCGAGTTGTCCTGATGCTCGTTGATCCACTTCTGTTTATTATATGTTCTTTGGTCTGAATCTCATCTCTTTGTCCTTCAAATAGCAACTTATTATTTCTCGATCCAGTACTTAAGCCGAGTATCGGGCTATTGCGAGTGTTGTATTTGAAGTTTCATGGCTTCATTCACTACTATTTAAGATTGGCCATTGACTATCATTTGCGACTCTAGTTTTTTGTGACAAAGTTAGTGCTATTTTCCTTACATCTAATCGAGTCTAAAGCATGTGCACTAAATATGTTGAGATTGACCTTCATTTTTTGCACGGAAAAAGTGGCTATTGGGATCATTCGAGTTCTTCATATTCCTTCATCACTTCAATTTGTGGATGTCTTGACATAGGGTTTACCAAGTCTCTTGTTCTTCGAATTTTACTCCAATCTTAATAGAATTTTTCTAGTTATTTGAGGTCATTTTGTGATACTTTTGATGCAATAACTAGCCAAATCTCTTCCTATTTGATATTTTACCTGTGAAAAGTGTTTTTTTGTGATTTTGTACAGAAAGTGAAGAATTTGAAGCGAAATTGTAAAGTTCCAGTGGTGACACGACATTGGCCCACATAGTTGAGCAAGCAGGGGGTCACTTCTGGATGAACAGAGCAGAACAGAGAAGTTTTTATAGTAGTTAAAGTAGGACCCGACACTGACTGGTCTGTATAAACTGGCACCGATTGTTACTATTCATGGCAGTAGGATTTTCTTTCAAATTAGAATTTGGCAATTGCAACTAAGATTTCTCTGGAAACTGAATTGGACACGAATTAGGACTCTTATATTGACTTTTTGGCAATCTAAACCCCTATAAGTACAAGAAATTAACATTCTTTAAATTAGTTTTCACGTTTAGAACTTACAAACCCATAGGAAACTTCTAGAGAAACACCAAGATTTAGAAGGATCGATGAAACTCTTGGAGAGGGACAAGACGATGATCAAGAAAGTTTCAAAGAAGAACAAAAATACTTACCTATCTATGAGTAGTTTCTTTTTCTTTTCTTTGTAATTTATTGTCAATTTGAGTTTTAATTATTTTAATTAGATTTAGAGGATTTTTTTGGATTCATGACTTTGTATTGATTTTAGTTATTTGATCAATTGATTGTTATTCTTGGTATTTGATTACTTGTTTTTCTTTGGTGGATTGATGAAGTTGAATTTCCTTTCTAATGGACTTGGGAAACGAAGTTAGAATTGAGTTCAATTTAATTAATTCTATATAATTGTTATCTTAACTAGATTGGGAAAGAAGGTTAAGAATTGAACTTAAGCAATCATAGGTTGGTCGATTTCACCCAAAGCATAGGGTCATTGGCTAATTTCATACTTTGATATTACCTAGAGTATAGGAATATTAGTTAAGGAATAAGTTTCATGCATCTTTTGGTTGCTTTGGTTTGATTGAGAAATCTACTAAATTTATTAGAAGATAGTGATTCCATAGATTGAGAAAGAAGTGGAGTCTATATTTTATTTCTTTATGGTGCCAAGATGATAATTAATTGTGATAATTGCTAATTAATCATTATTTTGTCTTCAAGTATTTCTATCTATTTACATGTCTTTTCTTCTTGTTTTCACTCCTTGATTATTCTTGTGACTTTTCTTATGTGAATTTGATCTATTCTCTAATATATTAGGTTCATAGCTTATGTACTTTTATTTTTTTATTTATTAGCTAAATAATAAAGATTTGGATAAAGTAAGGCGGGAGCCTAAATTTCTGTGGATTCGATAATTGCTATTCCCTATACTATATGATGGGTATGCTTGCCCATATGTGTTGTTTTAGTAGTTAGCATTTTTTAAAACTTAATTAAATTGTGGCCCCTTGTTGTTAATTTTTTCAATACTAAAAAAGACGCATCAAGTTTTTGGCACTGTTGTCGAGGATAGGCATTGTCGGAAACACTCGAGTCCTGTTAATTTACCTATTATTGTATCTATCTACTAACTTTTCTTTGTTTTTGTATGTTTCTTCTTGAGTTTTGTATTTTTGTATCTCTTAAATGTTTCTTGATTACTGACTTTTCTTTTGTTTTGTGAGTTTTGAGAAAAAAAAAAAAAAAATCATCATGGCAGGTTATTCATAGGTAAGTCTATGGCTATGGGAGCAAAATCAAAGGAGTTATGATAATAATAGATTGGTACAATTGCAAGGTGACGTTGATGGTTTGAGTGAGATGTCACTTAAAGCATCAATAAATTCTTTTATTAACAATGCAAACACTTCGATTAAGGGGTACAAAGAATCATCCCAATGAATGAGCTCTAAATGAACATAACTAGCAAAGTTAGTTGATGAGATCTACAATAGGGAATTGAAAATCATAGAAAAATAGGGGACACCATACAATAAGCAACCGACACCAATTGGGATACTTGAGGCAGAGCTGGCCTTATCCCAAAAACCTGAAACGATGACTTTTGAGCCTTCTTTGGCTCAAATTGGAGAACAACTATGCTTCTTGAGTGCCAAGGCCCATATATTTGAAAAAGAAAACCTCCAAGAAGAAGAGAAAGGCTATGAGGAATAATTGCACAATGTGAAAAGAGAAGTATTCGATTCTACTTTATGTGCTAATTTTCCTAATTTATTTTTGTCACATGATTTTTTAGGTACCTCTCAATTCTTGGAGAGCAATGTTGTGCATGATAATGTATAGAGTTTAACATACCTTAATGAGTTGGATTTTTCCACGATGCAGTATAAGAAATCCTTGGAAGATGTTGACAAATTTTACCCTTCACTCTATTTAAAGGAAGGTAACTTGGTATTTGTAGATGCATTACAAAGTAAAGACTTCTTGATCTTATCTTTAGAAAATCAAATATTCGGTTTAAAGGGATTTTAGTCGTGAAAAATCTTTTGAATGGAAAAATGGTTATTCCAAGATTGATGCATTCTTTAGATACCATGTGCATTCATATCTTGAAAAAAAATATTTGTGTGTTTAAAGGGATGTTAGAGACTGAGGTTTATATGTTTTGCTTTGTTGAGAAAAAATATTTTTATGAAAATTACCTTTTGCAAGAACCTCCCTTCTTTCTACATTTATCATTCCTCCTCTGTGCCTTAACCATTAATTTCTTTTACAAATGGATGATAAGAAAGCATGATGAGTTAAAGGAGCATCCATGTGTCTTGGTTTAACCTTGGATTTCTTTGCATCCTGGCTATTTTGGTCTTTTGTTGTTTGGTGTCTCCCCCTCTCCCCCCCTATAAGGAACATATTTTCTAGTTCAAGTGTGGGGAAGGGAGAGTTTTTTTTTTTTTTTAAATTTACTTTGTTAGGATTTTTATTAAGTCATATGCTTTATTTCTTTTATGTTAATAATTTCTTTGTACTTTATGAGTGTGTTGTTTTATAGACTTGAATAAATATTTCTTGAACAAACTCTTCTATTCTTCTCCAAGTTTTAAAATTTATTGGAGCATTATTGTACTTGGGGAGCATTGCTTAACTTTCTATCTCCTTTATCATTTTTGGTCCCTTTGGAGATGCTTTCTTGTGTTAATTTTTTGTTAATGAGGACATTGTCCAATTTAAGTGTGGGAGAGTGGTTTGTTAATATTCTTTGTCCAAGTTGTTAGCAATTTCGTTGGTGTTTCTTAAAATTTTGGGTTAATTTGGCTAAATTTTTGAAAATTTGAAAATTTAAATGTTTGAAAATTTTGGAGCTAAATTGCAATTTTTTTACTATTATCGTATTGTTATTGTTTTTCTTTTGGTATAAGAGTTTGGTTTAAGACTTATTTGGTTGAGTTTGGTTTTGTGTAAACTTATATATTTGGTGTGATATAAGCTAAGTCTTGAGACTTTGGATTAACCTTATTTACGTTTTAGTCGATGTTGTGACATTTTGTTTCTTAAGGATTGATGTTAATTTTGTAATGAAATATAAGTATGGAATTTTGGTTGATTTTGGGGCAATAGTTTTCTAAATTAGTCATTGTTCTGAATTTAAGTAAATAGGGACTAGAGTGGTAAAATCATGAGTGAAAAAAAAAGAAAGAAAGAAAAATAAAGAATCGAAAAAAAATGATAAACATCATGTAGGGAAAAACAAGGAGAGATTCCTACTGAAATGGGAGTCAATATGGAAAGAAGTAGCAAGTATTGTTCAGTGTACTCTCTTGAGGTTATCTTGAAGGCAGAAGGCAAAAGAAGAAAAAAAAGAGAGAGAAAAAACCAGAAATTAATGGGGCCAATACGGTGAGTGAATAGAAATCCATTCAATTGAGGCTATGAATTCCCAAGAAAAATATGGTGAGAATGTCTCTAGTTTGCTACTTAGACTGTAGTAGTTTGGAAGTCATAGAACTTGAATTGATTATTATTCCTAACTTTTATGAATTACAATGTTTGCATTCTTGACTTAAGGAATGGGGTGAAACACATTGAATGAATATGTACTTGTTTAACCCAATTTCAATGGCCTTAGTTATATTTAGCTTAATACATAAGTTTACATGAAATTTGCTTAGTTGAATAGGTAGTAGATTGAAATCTTGAACTAGAAGAAGGATAATATCTTTACTACAATGGCTATGTTCACTAAAATCCTCCTGTTCATAAGCTAGTTGCTTGGTGTTTAATTCTTGTTTGCTTAAGGACAAGCGAAGCTTAAGTGTGGGGAAATGTGATAGGGCCTAAATGTATCTATATTTTTTTAGTTATTTGAAGTCATTTTGTGATACTTTTGATACAATAACTAGTCAAATCCATTCCTATTTAATATTTTGCCTATGGAAAGTGTTTTTTTTATTTTGTGCAAGAATTAAAGAATTTGAAGCAAAATTGTAAAGTTCAAGTGGTGACACAGTGCCGGCCCACACAGCTGAGCCGGCCGGGGGTCACTTCTGGAAGAACAAAGGAGTTTCGGTAATAGTTTAAACATTTTAAGTTAGAATTGAGTTTAATTTAATTAATTCTATATAATTGTTATCTTAATTGGATTGAGAAAGAAGGTTAAGAATTGAACTTAAGTAATCAAATGTTGGTTGATTTCGCCTAGAGTATAGAGTCATTGGCTAATTTCATGCTTTGATATTGCCTAGAGTATAAGAATATTAGTTGAGGAATAAGTTTCATGCATCTTTTGGTTACTTTGGTTTGATTGAGAAGTTTGCTAAATTGACTAGAGGATAGTGATTTCATTGATTGGGAAAGAAATTGAGTCTATATTTTATTCCTTTATAGTGCTAAGATGATAATTAATAGTGATAATTGCTAATTAATCATTATTTTTTCTTCAAGTATTTCTATCTATTTATTGTCTTTTATCCTTATTCTCACTCCTTGATTATCCTTGTGACTTTTTTTTGGTGTGAATTTGATCTATTTTCTAGTATATTAGGTTAGCAAATTATTTACTTCTATTTCTTTATTTATTCGCTAAACAATAAAGATTTGGATAAAGTAAGGTGGGAGCCCAAATTTCTGTGAATTTGATACTTACTAGTCCCTATATTATATGATAGGTATACTTACCCGTATATATGGTCTTAGTAGTTAGTATTTTTTAAAACTTGGTTAAATTGTGGCTCCTTGTTGTTAATTTTTCTAACACTAAAAAAGACGCATCAATCGTTGTTGCCAAGAATCTACTCTTGATATGTATGCTTTTTGGTTGACACATTTTTATTGTGAATATTTGCTTGAGGACAAGCAAAAGCTTAAGTGTGGAGGTGTGATTTTTGATCATTACATGCATATTTTGCACAACATTTGAGGTTTAAATTTTTTAAATTAATTATAGATGGCTATTTACCTTCCTCATTTTCCTCTTAGTTGATGCAAATGAAAAAAGTTGAAACAAAAATAGAATTCAAGGAGAAAAAGATTGGAAAAAAGCAACATGGAAGACCTATGACGCCATCCCCCTCATACTGCACACAGCCGTGCAGAACCAGAAAATTATGAGTCAAGGATCTGGATGTTCATTGCACTATACATCCCATGGTGCATGACACCGTGCATGTCTAAAAGTCAGAAATAGCAAGGATCCTGAAGCCCGACGGCGCCTCGCAGTACGTTAGTCATGGCGCCATGCACGTTTCTAGCACATGAAGACTTTAAGAGCCATGACATCATTTCAAATGAAACCTAAAGCATCAGAGCATGCATGGCATCGTGCAACATCGTAGATGACACCCTATTTTGCAAATTTCAACGGTTTCAGCCACCCAACCTATAAATACTCTTTTTTTTTTTAAGATAAAAAGAGAAAGGAAAAAAAAAAAACACACACACACACACACACACACAAAAGGAAACTCTGAGAAAACATCTTGAAATCACAAGAGAAGATCAAAAAGAGAAGATCTAAGGTGAATTGAAAAGGAAAAATGAGCTCCTAAAGGAAGCTTGCAAAGAAGAGGAATGATCCTTATCTATGAGTTCTTCTTTTTAATTTTCTATAATTTGATTTTGTGATTGCTAAAATTATTTGATTTGAGTTGTAATTAAAGGGTTGTACCTTATATTACTCTTATATTTGATTGTTATTATTATTATTATTATTATTATTATTATTATTATTATTATTATTATTATTATTATTATCTATTTTGAGTAATTTATCACTTGAGTTTCATTAATTGGATTGAATTTTTAGGTAATACTCTTATATTGAACTTGAGAAAGAATGTATCAGATGGATTCCCTTCTATTTTGATCTAATAGATTTATTTTCCTTTGATAAACTTGAGAAATGATTTAGAGGATTTAGAACTTGGTTTTAAATGAGGTTATTGAGGTCACCTAGAGATAGGGACCTTTAGCATTTTGGCTTGGGTTTTGATTTTTCTAATTTTATATATCCTTAAGTTTGATTCTTGTGAATAGAGATATTCTTGGGTTAGGCTCATGGGTGGGAGATTCATTTTTTTAGAAAGAGTGAATTTTAATTTATTTGAGGAATCTTGTCAATACTTGAATTAGATATTGATTGATTGAATGATGGTTGATACTTGGATATAAATGGAGATTTCTCTCTAATTGCATGGCTAATCCCCTTTTCCTGCTTTAATTTTGCCATGGTGATCTTTTGACTTTGTCTTGAAAATTGAGTATAGCTTTCTTTGTAATATTCTTGGTCACTTGATTTGTGATTGTCAATTGTTTATATTTCTTTATTTTGATTGATTGGACAATGAAATTGGGAGAAAGTAGTGATAGTTGGCATCCTTTCTTTGGAATCTTTGATACTTACCAACTATACTCTATACTACATGATATGTATACTTGCCCAGAATGTGTGGGTATGTGAGTAAAATTAATATTTTATTCTAAAACTTTGTTGAGTGTTGAGTTTATTTTATTTACATGGCATAAACCTTACACCTATGCACATACACAACAACATGTAGCATTGCAATAAGCAAGAAGCAAGAAACAAAACATCCATAGCATCTTGAACAAGCATCATCAAACATCAACATAGGACCTAACACAAAATCTAATACCAAAACCACCAACCAACAACACTCCCCCTTATTGCAACAAATAGAGCCAAAGAGCATTAATGCTAAGATAAGTTAGAGCCAGTAAGAATGTTGCATAAAGTCATCTGATCATCTTGCACTTGGTGAACCTCCTTGAGTAAGACTTGAACTTGAGAAGTAAGAGAATCAACAGAGGCTTGAAGACGTTAAAGATGATCAATAACAGAGGATTGATTAGCCAATTTGGAGGATGAAGGCTTGAGAACACTAGCAAATTTCACAGAAGTTTGGCCTTCAACTCTAGAAGACTTCTTTAGCGGTGTCGGTGTAGCTACAGAAGTTTTCCACACAAATAGCTTGTTTAAAGGTGGGCGCAGAGTCTTCAAGTCCTTAACAATAGTATTAGTGAACAAATGAACATGACTTGGGTAAGCTCATAGATACTCAGTCAGTAGACAGTGATATGGAAGCAGCACAGTACTAGCAAAAGAGAGATAGCATAACAATCAATCTGCTGAGAAATGAGATCACCAAGATTAAATGGCATTCCTCTCTCTATCTTGTACAGTAGCACTACTCTCTCCTTTAACAAAATGGAGACATTATTAGGGGGCATTCAGTTGTAAAGAGGGATTTTATAGAGTAAGAAGTAAAACCCTTTCAACAGTGAGGATTTAAGATATCCATTTTCAGGACAACTATCAACTATTCCATTAGTCAGAACATTACACACATCCTTTAGATAAACTTTATCACCAAGACCTTCTATCTCATTCGAATAAGGAATCTCAAATATCTCTAACAAAGATGCAGGAGTAAATGCAATTAAGGCTCCTCGTACAAAAACACATTGATAAAACGGGTCTTTACTATTTATAATTGTTAGCTTCATATTAGTATAGAAATCCCTTACCAGAATATCATTGTACTCTTCAATGTAATCCACTGTTCCCAACAGACCTGTATCCAATAGAACTTACGTAGGCCAAGATTAGTAAACTTTGATAGGCCAATCTTCCTTTCTTCCAACACACCTTTACTGGAAATGGCCTGAAACTGTATCTCGCTTGCACCATCACAAAATTTGTGTAACTCAATACCATCTTGTTGTGTTTTTTACCTTCTGATAGTCTCTTATTTTTTCTAGCTAGATTATCTAGTCTTTCTTTTTGTTGTTCTCTTCTTGTCATCCATAACTTCTAGCTCATCCTTAGGCTCCGTCCCAGGTGCCCCAACTTCAGAGATGGTCTTTTTCTTGTCCTGTTTCTGACTAAGTCCGTCCTTACTTTGAGAGTCAGAAATAACATAATTATCATAAATCTCATTCCCCAACTGTTTTGTTGTCGAAATTTGTTTGACAGATGTCCCTGTATCACGATAATCAACTTTATACTTCCCTATCGTTGAGAACAGTTTCTCTCTTCTTTCTAAAACACTTTGCAATTGACCAGAGATAGACATTATTTAAGCACATGTATTAGCATAGGATCTATAGAGTATATGTGATAAAAAAATGCCTGAGATAGCTTATAGGAATCCTCTTTCCATTGCGGAGATTTAGATGCCACTACTGAATCAAGATCGCTTTCTCAGCGTTAATCTCATTTGGACTAGAGAGGGGTCTACAACAAAAGATGATACTTCAACAATACTAACATTAACCCATTTTTCTTCTTCACCACTAAATTTTCAGGAATAGAAAACCTACACCCTACTTGTCGTTCAATATTGTCCTTAAGAACATAACACTTAGTAAATTGTGAAACATCTCTAAACAACAAGACAATATCTCAATATGTATTAACAAAGACATCAGAAATGACAAAAGAAGTTAGGTTTTGAGATATTAATACCCATATCTGTAGTTGTTGCTACATTCTGTACAGAATCATCATTAGAAGATGGTTGTTTCTCCAAAAAATCGATAGCAGCCAAGGAGCGTCTCATTCATTAGGGTTAGCAGTTGTCAGAGTGTATTGCAGCAGCTGCAGTAATGTGTTTGCCCTTTTGTAAAATGAGCAGAGAATCAAGCACGAATAATCTTGAAAAGATTTGACCTCTCTTGAAATCTTGCAACTCTTTGTATTCTAGTCATTACCTTAATATTTCTGTGAGAGTTTCGGAAAGGGCACAATCTTCTGTGACATTTAATTGGTGCAAGTTCTCCTTTTTGCAAAGTTGTAGTTACATCACAACTTCTGCATGCCTGCAACATATCTTTAATTGTATCCAAAATAGTAATTTTTTTTATATATTATAAATGAAAAGAATAAAAACATAGTTACAAAAGTAATTTAACACAGAAGCTCTTAGTGTCAAGGTAAACAAACCTCTAATTCTTTCCGAAATTCTTCAAACTGTGTAGCATCCAAAAGCTTGGTGAATATGTCAGCAGGTTGTTTCTGAGTGCTCACATATTTTATCTTCACAACCTATTGTTTTACAAGATCTCTGATGAAGTGATGCTTGATATCAATGTGCTTTGTTCTGCTATATTGGATTGGGTTCTTTGAATATCAATAGCACTTGTATTGTTACAATAGATAACCAATTCCTGTTAATTGACATTATAATATTCCAATATTTATTTCATCCATAACAGCTGAGTACAACATCTGCCCGTTGCAATATATTATGCTTCTGTGATTGATAGTGATATACAATTCTATTTCTTACTATACCATGACACAAGATTGTTTCCTGAATAAAAACATCCTCTATATGTACTTTTACGATCATCATAATTTCTTGCACAATCAGCATCACTATATCTAAATAAGTGCAAACTTGAATCCTTACTAAAGTAAATACTATAGTTTGGCATACAACTCACGTACTTTAGAATTCTCTTAACTGACTTTAAATGTAATTCTTTAGGACATGCTTGGTATCTTGCACAAATAATAACACTACAATAAATATCAGAACGACTAGTTGTAAGATATTACAACCTACCTATCATACTTCTATACATGTGTTGATCCACTTCTCGTCTATCGTCATCCTTTGTTATCTTTTGTGCAGCACTTATAGGTGTACTGACTGCCATTGTTGTAGTCATGTTGAACTTTTTGACTAGACTATTAACATATTTTATCTGTGACACAAAAATGCTGTCTTTTGTCTATGTAATCTGTAAATGAAGGAAAAAGGTTAACTCACCAACCATGCTCATTTCAAACTCAGTTTGCATAAGTTCAACAAAATCTTTTGACATCTATCTTGATATTGAATTGAACACGATATCATCGACATAGATTTGTGCAACAATAAAATTCTTTCCAAATTTTCTAACAAACATTGTCTTGTCAGCTCCTCCTCGCTGATAACCTCTTCTGAGCAAATAATTTGTAAGTCTTTCATATCATACTCTTAGTGCTTGCTTTAGACTATAGAGTGCTTTTTTTAGTCTGTACACATGGTCCGGAAATTCCGGATTGATAAACCCTTTGGGTTATTCAACATAGGTTTCTTCATGCAAAAACTCATTTAGGAATGCACTATTCACACCCATTTGTTGAAGGAAAAAATTCTTTGCACAAGCAACTACTAGTAATAGTCTGGCTGATTCTAGCTTGCTAAAGGTGCAAATGTCTCATCAAAATCAACTCCTTCTACTTAGGTATATCCTTGTGCAACAAGCCTTACTTTATTCCTTGTTATGTCCCCATGCTTATCTATTTTATTTCGAAATACCTACTAGGTACAAATAATATTAACATTCTCCTATCTTTGTACAAGCTCCCAGATATTATTTCTCTCAAACTGTTGCAGTTCCTTTTGCATAGCAACAATCTAGTATTCATCTGTCAATACAAGCATACTTTACCATCTCTTTGTAATTGACCTTTGGTATATCCCTTGTTCTTTTTGATTTATTCACATTGCCAATGATCAAACTAGTTGGACAATACTTCTTTACTTTGGTTGATGGTGCTTTTTCCTGAACTTCCCCTTGCTCTATGATTGGTTCAACATGTTATACATCAATAACCTTATCTGTTGAGATAGTCTTATCAGTGGTCTGCACAGGCTCATTATCATCTACTTTAAACTCTTTCTATTTTTCACTTTCTAAAGAGATATCATTTACAACTACATTGATTAACTCTATAACAACTTGTGTTCTTTTGTTGTACACTTGGAAGGCTCTACTGTTGTTAGAGTACCCAAGAAAGATTCCTTCATCACTTTTTTTTGTCAAAATTTTTTGACTGTTCCCTATCATTCAGAATATAACACTTACTCTGAAATACATGAAAGTAACTCAATTATGACTTGTGACCATTCCAAATCTCATAAGTTGTTTTCTCGGTATGGGGCCTGAAGTATGTTTAATTGATAATGTATGTTGTTGTTTTATTGCCTCTGCCCAATATTTATGGGATAATTCCTTGCATTCAACATTACTCGAGCCATTTCCTGAATGGTTTTATTTTTCCTTTTGACCACACCATTCTGTTGTGGTGTTTTTTATGAAGAAAATTCCTGGCGGATTCTATTCTTAACACAGAGTTCGATGAACAAGCTATTGTCAAACTCTTTCCTATGATCACTTCGCATTATTTTTTATCTTTGCACCTTTTAAAGTCTGTACTACCATAAATAATCTCTGGAATGCCTCAAACACATTTGATTTTTGTCCTAGAAATTTACCCAAGTAAATCTTGAAAAATAATCAACACATACTAATACATACCTTTTACCACCAATACTCTCCGTTTGAGTAGGTCCGAACAAATCTATGTGAATAAGTTCAAGAATTGATACTGTGTTAATTTGTTGAAGTCCCACTTATGACACTTTGATTTGTTTGCTACTCTGACATGTATCACATATACTCTTGCTAACTTTAATAAGTTTAGGCAAACCATGAACAGCTTCTGTTGAACTTTGAAGTTCTAACTGATGATAATTAACATGTCCCAATTTTTGATACCATAGTTCAACATATCAACTTTAGATGACATACACTTATGAGAGTTTGCCATGCATATTTGATAGCAATTATCGGTCGTTCTGTCTCCAGAGATTACACAATTTCTAGTGTCATCAATAACAAGACATTTAGCTTTGTCAAACTTAACAAGCATGTTTTCATCTCACAATTGACTAATGCTTATCAAATTTACTTTCAATCTGTCTACATGCAGAGTTATGAGTTTTGACATACCTTTGATATTCAATATACTTGTGCCAACAACTTTGTTTTTAGAACCATCACCAAACATAACAGAACCACTACTTTTAGATTCATAATCAGCCAGAAGCTCCCTTATTCCTATCATATGCCTTGAACATCCATTGTACCATGTGTCCTCTATTGAGGCTTTGAGAGACATGTGAATTACATTTGCTAAGAATTCTTTTTTTATCCAAAGACGTTTCACTCGTGGGGATTTTTTACTTTTATTAAACTTTGACTTTATATCGTTCCTTCTATGTTGCATGTCTTTAAGTCTTTTTAGGCACATCTTCCACCTGTGACTTGCAAGAGAACAATAGTTACATTGAATAGTTAACTTTCTAGGCTTTTCTTTATACTTCCTTAGTTGATCTTTTTTCCTAGCAACTGGCATATCAGCATGATAGATAACAGCACTTTTGTTGAACTTATTGTAACCTAGCCCGTCTTATCATATGGTGACTTTCTGAATGCTAGCACTTCATTCAATTTTGCCTTTCCAGTGTTCAGCCTCTTTATTGCTGATTCAACATTCATCAATAGATGGTTTGCTGTGAGTAACTATTGATTTTTTAGCTCCAATTTCTTCTTCTTTTGATCAAGTTCACTTTCAAATGCATTTAATTTCTGACCCTAATCACTAAGAAGTTGATTGAGCTCTACAACTTGTTTCTTTAATTATTTGATTTGCTTCACACTTTCGTGCCATTTTGAGTATAGCAATTCATATTCATCTAAAAGTGCCTTAGGAGTTATCTCTTCATCATCACTATCAATCATAATCCCTTCATTATCAGTGGCCACTTCTTTGATTATTGCATTGAATGACCGGCATCATCTCTTTAATCAGTACTCAAATTTTATGGAAAATCCTATGTTTCATCCTCATTGTCACTCAACGTGGTGTTGTAGGGTATGTTCTTCAATTTGTTTCTTAAATTTCCACAATCAATACGAATATATTTGATTCCACCATATTCATGACACTTTGGTCCTTTTAGAGGATTTTTATTTTCTGTTGATTTTTGTTTAGTGTATGCTCTTTTTTGAAATTTCGAATTTCTTGTTGAATGGTCTGCTGAAAGGTTTTTTCATTTTGTTACGCTTCCTCAGCATTCTGTTGAACTTTCTTGTCAACAAAATTATATCCTTATCAAAAGTATCATCCGATTCTTCTCTGGCTTTAAATGCAATTCTTTTTTCTTTAGATTTTGTCTAAGATTGCAGATTCATTTCATATGTCTGAAGAGAACCTATTAATTCATCCAATTGCATTGCTAACACACCTCAACACTCTTCAATAGCTGCTACTTTTGGTTGAAATCTTGATGGTAAGGATCTCAACATCTTTCAAACTAGTCTTTCTTCTGAATAAACCTTACCAAGATGATATATCTGGTTTGCATTATCTCTTATCTTGTTTCCAAATATGGCTACAGTTTTATGTTCACCCATCTTTAACTCCTCAAATTGAGTTGTCTGCAATTGTCTTTTAGATCTCTGAACCATACTAGCGCCTTCAAATATTATTTGTAATTTATTCCATGCCTCCTTACCAGACTCATAAATGGAGATCAACTTATATTCTTCTTGACCAACTGCAGAAAAAGTAGTATTTAAAGCCTTAGCATTAGCATTTGCAAGTTGACATTTCTCACTTGTCCATTTAGAAATTGGTTTCTCCTCGGATGTTTCAACACCAGTACCCGTCTTTGTTGGTGGTTTCCACTCAACTTCAATAGCCTTCCATGCAGTAATATCCTGATTTCGAATAAAAATTCTCATCTTGATCTTCCAATATGTATAATTTGTGCTTTTCAACAATGGTGGTCTCGTGATAGAGTTTCCTTCATCTACTGGTCTAGACATGATTTCCTACCTAACTTCCAAGATCTCACCTACTAAATTAATAGCAACTCCAATGCGGTGACCAAAGCTTTAATACCACTTGTTAGGTTTGGCTTGTCATTTTCCTGGGTTTTTGTAAAATTCTCCTATGATAATGCATTGGTTTGACAAATAAGAAATAAAACGTTTAAATTCTCCTATTGAAATGATGTTTGAAGAAGGCACGACCTTGCAGGCCAAGAAGCACACACGAACCGTGCCAGGTTTATTATGAGAAAACCCCATCTTCAGTACTACTTGATGCACGCTCGTGTATCAATGTGTGCAAGGCTTGTTCCAAGTGTTGCAAGAACAGGCGGTGCTACTTACCTCATGCCAAGCTGCGCCAATCCTTTTTAGCAAATTTCCTCTATTTTCAGCACTTCAAACTATACTCCTTTGACCTCCAATGCATTCCCACGTGTTTCCTTTACTTTCCTTATGCATTTGTGGACACAATTAGCTTCTTTTAAACTTCCTTTGATCACCCACTTTTTTATAATCCTCTTGACTCTTGGCTTGTAGGCTTTGTAAGCTTGAATTCCTCCATGAAATCCCTTGTTCCTTGATGTTATCTTAGAAGCCATGGAATGTGTGTTTACTTTCTATCTTCCTTCTTTAGATGAGCCAATAATTTTGGACGGATTTCAATCATTTTGGCCCCTAGTAGAATATTGAAATGGGAGCTTCATTAATTAATAGTGAGATTAGTCTAGTGATTCATGAGTCCAAAAGAGCAATATAATAAATATGGAAGGAAATATATTATCAAAGAATGTGCAAACAAAATTTTTTACACTATAAATAACATAATATACATAAGCAAAAATCATGTGTACATATCTCATTGATTGTAATCTAATGGACAAGACGCCACTCATCCCTTCAGACCATTACTAGAATGTACTATCGAGCTTCAACAATTGTGAGACTCATAGAGTTAACAGAATGTGCAGCTTCCTGAGATCTGCCTGTAAAAGCTGGTAGTTTGGGACGAGGAAGCTCTGAAATTTCACTATTAAGCATTGAAAGTACGGCAGAGACATTTGGTCTATCTTTAGCAAATTCTTGCACGCACAGTAGTCCTACATGAACATATCTCAGGATCTCCATCTCAATGTTCGGTTCAAAAATCGATGGATCGATCACTTTTACTGCTTCACCTTCATTCCACAATCTCCAGGCCTGAAAATGTTGAAGCGTTGAATTTAGAAAATTTGACCATATATGCATAATGCATCAGGGAATTTAATAGGCAGGCAGCTAACTTACATATCTTAGAAGGCTTAGCTCATTCTCGTCATGAGAAAAGCTAGTGTTTCTACTTCCACTTACTATCTCTAGTAAGAGCACCCCAAAGCTGTAGACATCTGATTTTTCTGAGAATATCCCTTCCATTGCATATTCTGGGGACATATAGCCACTGTATCACATCATTAGGTGCAAAACAGACAAATCTGGAGTTATATAATATTCATTGATGGCGTTAGGAAAGAGGACAAAAAAGAAAAGGCTTCAGAATTGTCCATGATTGAATAAAATAGCAGAAAGAGTAGTTTACACTTACTATGTTCCTACTACTCTTCTTGTACCAGCTTCATCTTGGTTGCCACCAAAAATCCTTGCCAATCCAAAATCTGAAATTTTTGGGTTCAGATTTTCATCCAAGAGAATGTTACTTGCTTTCAGATCTCTATGAATAATTTTCAATCTTGAATCTCTGTGAAGATAAATGAGGCCTCTTCCAATCCCCTCAACAATGAGCGCACGTCTTCTCCAATTGAGTAGAACTTGTTTTGCTGAATCTAAAAATATTGATGACAAAATGAATTCTAATTAAAACTATCTGAAAGAATAACTGCTATGGTATGCAATTCCTTGACTGATGTCCTTAGAATGATAAATTTGTGAATTGGAATAAAAATAATGAAAAATATGTTATCATCAACTAACCAAAGAGATAGGTATCCAAGCTTCCGTTTGGCATGTATTCATAGATTAGCATTTTTTCTTCTCTTTCAACACAGCAGCCCAGGAGCCTAACAAGATTACGATGCTGGAGTTTAGAAATTAACACAACTTCATTCATAAACTCCTCAATCCCTTGACTAGAAGATTTTGAAAGCCTTTTCACTGCAATTACCTGACCATCTGCTAGCTTTCCCTGCATATACCAGATTAGTAAACTTTTCCACAACCACCACTGCATCATGCAATTCCTCAGAAACTAGCAGTACATTAAAGAATTTGGATTACCATGTAGACTTGTCCAAAACCACCTTTCCCTAGCTTATTCCTTGAGTAGAAATGGTCTGTTGCATAAGCCAATGTTTCATAGCTATACAAGGGTAGCTCTTCAAATGCAAATTGTTTCAAGCTGCTCGTGTTTATGCTTTCCTTTTGATGCACTTTTGCAGCTTCAATCAATGAGAACTCATCATCTTTATTTTTTCCTGATTTATAAACAGACTTGTGGTAACTACAGGAAGATTAATGATAACATTTGTAGAAAAGTGAAGCAATATTCAGTTCTTACCTCTGTGTTTAGCCAACCACTTCCAGAAAATGTATGCAGTGACTGCAACAGAAAGGAACCCTACAACTGCTCCACTAGCAATAATCGCGGTCTTGTCCTTCTTATTATCTGCAGGTCCAAAAATAGTCATGGCTTATCAGAGAATAAACCAGGTAAGCAGACATAGGCTTGATTCCAAACAACTCAATACTATTCTGATGTAGAAATAACCTACTAAGAACAGATTCAGGGTAGCTCAAAAGCTAAATATCAATCACAAAAAATGGCAGCTTAAGTTCAAAACTGACACAGTAAATTAATGATTGGAAAATCATCGTCAAAACCAGTGCAGAAGAAGTATATTACCAAGTTCAGAATTAGCCACGCGTATATATAGATCTGCTCCACCGGAGGAGAACTGCTGTATGTCAATTAGGGGATCACCCCAGTACATACATCCAATGCCTTTATGATAGGCATAAGCTATACACGAACAAGTCTTCGAGCAGAAACTATTACATTCATAATCTGAAGCATCTTTCCACTCACCAAAATCTGGCATTCTGACACTTGTGAGCCTCAGATATCCATCCAGTTGTCCCCCTTGACCAGTTGAATTTTTTCTCTCACACTGCAGGGAAGTCCTCCTTATGCAGCCGCCAGTCCAGTTTCCTCTATTCCATTCAGCATCGTCCCTTGGCTGAAACCCTTTCAAACATGTACAAATTGGCGAATTCTGTAAATTACAACTCCCAAAGGGTCCACATTTGCCATACTCACCACATTGGTTTTGTATTGTGGACCATGAAATATTCCAATCTTTTTGCCCTTCTCGCCACTTCTTCCCCAGGAAATATCCATCGGAAGTCAACTGCAGGTATCTCAATGTCCCTTTATTTGAATCTGTAAAGGTGAAATATGGTGAATCTGTGCCGCTATCTATAATATTAAATCCACCCAAATAAAAAGAACGCATCTCTTGTATTCCAGAAAACGCACTCCCATCCCATGGACCACTGCGCCAGCGAGGTTTGCCTTTATCCCAAATGAAAATCTGTGCAATTGGAATAGTTACAAGGCCAGCCGAGAAATTTCCAGTTGATGGATCAGAGGGACTACTCCATGAAGTCAAATTTTCAGTTGTACTAATTCTCATCCTTTGCAAAAAGGAGTCCGTGGGTATCTGAAAACTTTCCCATATGATTCTTCCACTGTAATTTTCTGTCAAGACTAAATTCCCGGTTTCCAAGAGCTGTGCAGTTGAATTCCTGACAGAATCTGAAACATAGGATGACCACAAGATCTCTTTCTGCCCATTCAAGACAACCAGATTTCCACCTTCTGAGATTGTGAAAGTTCCAGCAGAATCATTCAGAGGCTTGTTTCGGTTGGCTACCCAAATAACAGTCTGTACAGGAACGTTATTATACACGATTCCCACATAGCGATTAGTGGTGTTTGCGGGACTGAAAAAGCATAATTTGAAGGTTTGGTTTGGGGAGACTATTGTCTCAGGATCTATAAGAGGCTGAGTGATTGTAATATTATCGATGCCAATACAAACCCCAAAACAACAAGAAACCAGCAGAAGAAGAAAGAACTGAAAGAAAAGCTGTTGTTTTGCCTTTTCCATTCACTCTTCCAGGTTGAGATTTGACAAATTCCCTTAGTTCAGCGATGCCATAAACCTTCTAAAGTGTTTGTTCATTCCTTTCACTGCTACAACATTTCTCTTTCTGGGTAGGAGATATTACCTGGAAAGGCAGAAAGCGGTCAGATCAGAATATTCATAGGCACATTGACAAAAATGGGTCAGAACCCATTTAATTTAACCCACCGAAAATGGTTTCAAATTGAGACCCTGGGCGTGCCATGGGTTCCTTGCCTCTGCATAGGAACAAATCAGGTTTTTGACCAAAAGGGATTCTCTTTGAAATCTCCCGCTGCAATTGGATTCAAACTCCGAGATATCCCTGTGTAGGGGTTCCACGCATCTGGCGAAAGGCTGATACCTCACATCTACCATACGTGAGGACTTCTATTCATTGTCAGCCCCTTTCGTCGATAAAAAAAGTGACTTCGCATCTGGTAGACGCGAGACCTATCAGAGAATCTTCTGCCCGCTTCACGGGGGTCATCTTCTTCTTCCTCTTTTCAGAGATTCGTCTACTTCACAAGTGTTGTCAATGGATAAAGGAGTCTGGGCCACACAGTTGATTTACATCTTCTTAATGCCTCTCTGCCATTTTTTCTCAAGGCCATTTTTTCCCTCTGCTATTTCTCTTCACCTCTGTGTTCGCCTTGTTGTTGGAGAGTCACCGTTGCTGCTGGATAGTCGTTGCCTTGCAAGTTTCTTGGAGTCAGAGGAGCCAACCATTACAGTTTTTTTTTTTTTTTTTAAATAAGAAGATAGATTTGATAGTTGAATTATACATTTAATTCTTGTACACTTCTTATGCCTCTCCAATGTATTGAATTGTGGTATTGGGATTTAAAAGATTTGATATTGGTTTAGTGGAGGATTGTGTATTTTATCAAGATATTATTTTAGTGAATTGTTATTTTATCATATTACAGTGAATATATAAATTGCTTAGATATATATTTTGTAAAATATGAAATTGTAAAAGTTGCTGTTGTTGTTTATTTTGGTGAGCATTTGCTGTAGTTTATTTTGGTTAGCATGAAATTATTGCAATTTCAGACTGGAATTTAGGTGAGATGCAGGAGCGCTCCATTTTTTCAAATGAAATGATTAATTTCTTTTCAAGTGAAATGGGAAAAAAAAACATATAGTGAATTTAGAATAAATTACAAATTATTTTCAAATACAAAAATTTAGAATTAAAAAATTATATTGAATTTAGAATAAAAAATAATAAATGATGTTGGGCTGGAATTGTCTAATGATCATGTCTGGAACTTTCAATTTAATCCATTTGAAATACACATTGAAGCACATAGATATAGTGTTATCCATCCTTATAGAATTTTCAAACATTAAATTTGGATACAATTAAAAGACCTATTCTTATTTTTTTTTAGATACAATTAAATTTGAAATATTAATATTTTAAAACAAATCTAAAATTTTCAAATATTTGAGAATTTAAATATTTTGAAATAGTCATTTGAATTAAATAATTATTATGTAATTAATATTAATTTCTTTAAATCAAAAATAAAAATAAAATTTTATATACAACTTGAGGAAGGACTTAATTTTGAATATTGAATATTAAGAAGATAGTTAAATTTCTTTTTCAAAATTTTTTAAATATATTTTATGAAATAAAAATTAAATAAAAATATTTCTCTAAATAAATTAACATGAAGATTAATAAAATTTTTCGTGCAATTTACAATAATAAATTTGTAATGTCCGGCAATGAAAAAAATTAATTTATCCATTCAAGTATTCAGTTTCAAATAAAACAAAAAAACAAATTAATGTTGAGTGAAAGATTAAAAAAATAAATTTGTATAAATAATTAAAATTTAAAAAATAATAATTATTGCGGCAAAAATATTCCAACAAAAAAACAACCATGTCACTCACCTCGCATCTGGGTAACACGAGATATGTGTTCCTCTGCAGACGCGAGGTGAAGTACCTTGCGCCCAGCAGATGCGAGGTAGTCACCATTTTTGCCGAAAGCCATCTACACCACTCCTCGCGTTTGCTAGACACATCCAGTAAAAGTGAGGAACCCCCTCAAGGGGGTACCTTCGAATTTAAACTCATTGTCGTTGGGGATTCCAAAGGGAATATCTTTTGGTCAAAAACTCGGAACGATCCACACTCACGGCCGGTCAAAAGCTTTTCTCAAATCCAATTTTTCACTTATTATTCGAAATTAGTTAAATTATAAATTATTTAATTAAAATATAAAGAGATTATAAATTAGATAATTAATATTTAAATTTAAATACTATTTTAGATAATTGAGACTATAAATTTAGATAGTTGAGATTTTAAATTTTTATATTATTTGTAAATAATTGATATCTAAAATTAATTGTAATTAATATCATAAATTAAATTTAACTTAAAAGATAAAAATTTATTTCCAAATTCATTATAAAAAATTAATTGCAATTAAAATACATATTATTTATTACAATCAAATTTAAATTAATAATTTTTAATTGTGAATTATTTAAATTTATATAGGACCTTTTAATGTATTTTGTGTTATATTAAAATATTAATTCTTTTTAATAAAAATTTAGAAAGTTATAAAAATGAAATAAAACAAGGAAAGAGAGGAAAAAGAAAATGTAAAAACGCATAAAAGTGTAGAAATGAAAGAAGGAAATAAAGGAAAAAAGAAAATGCAAAAAATAAAGAAGAAAGAAATGAAAAAATGAAAGAAGCACAAAAAAGAAGAGAAAAGGAAATGAACAGGAATTGTTACACTTCGCGTCCGGCAGATGACAGGAACGCTGCCACTGTCGGATGCGAGGAATGCCGTGCATCGCAATTGATTCCAAGGAACCCATAGCACGCCCAGGGTCTCAATTTGAACCCATTTTCGGAGGGTCAAATGGTTTCGAACCCATTTTTGTCAATCCCCTATTTCACAGATAACAACCACCATTAGTGGCCGACACACGACGGAGGTAGAGGCTTTTTTTTTTTTTTTTTTAATCTTAACTAATTGTACGACATTAAATTATAAATTATAAAGTGTTATAAAATTAGGGTAGTGTTAGAATAAAATCTTCACACTACACACTAATAAACAAAATAATGGTGTGTTACAAGCTTAGAGAATAGCTCTATTTATAGAGCTCTAATTAGTGGATTACATCATGACATACATCATCTTCCACTAATCTTAATTAATGGTGTCTCCACTAAATGGTGGACATCCATAAAAATCTTCTAATAATTCACATAAATCCATAATTAGTGGAGCCTCCACTAATTAATAAAGATTCCAATAATTCATAATACTCCCCCTTGGATGTCCATCCATTACATAAAGAATATGCCTCGTTAAAACCTTACTAGATAAAAACCCAGTGGGAAAAAAATCTAGTGAAGGAAAAAGAGTACACTATTCTATATGTCCATTTATTACTCCCCCTGATGAGATGATTCCTTTAAATCTTTAAACCGACGCATACCGATTTTATATTTCAACTTTTCAAATGTTGCAGTCGGTAAAGTCTTCGTGAAAATATCTGCGAGGTTATCACATGACCGAATTTGTAGCACATCAATTTCACATTTTTTCTGGAGTTCACGAGTAAAGAAGAATTTTGGTGAAATATGTTTTGTCCGATCTCCTTTAATATATCCTCCTCGTAATTGAGCTATGCAAGCTGCATTGTCTTCATAAAGAGGAGTTAGAATACCTTTGATTGATGATAATCCACAACTTTCTCGGATATAATGAATCATGGATCTTAGCCATACACATTCTCGACTTGCTTCATGAATGGCTATAATTTCAGCATGATTTGAAGAAGTAGCTGCTATAGATTGTTTCGTAGAACGCCATGATATAGCAGTATTTCCACATGTAAATAGATAGCCCGTTTGAGAACGTGCTTTATGTGGATCGGATAAATAACCAGACATCTGCATAACCTATCAATGTTGGATCTGGTTTTATTTGAATAAAATAATCCGAGATCAATTGTACCTTGGAGATATCGAATGACTTGTTTAATTCCATTCCAATGTCGTTGTGTTGGTGAAGAACTAAATCTTGCTAATAAATTGACAGACAAAAGCAATATCGAGTCGTGTATTATTAGCAAGATACATCAATGCACCAATTGCACTGAGATATGGTACTTCAGGACCAAGGAGTTCTTCATCATTTTCTTGAGGTCGGAAAGGATCTTTATCCACATTTAATGATCGCACGATCATTGGAATACTCAATGGATGTGCTTTGTCCATGTAAAATCTTTTTAGCACTTTTGCTGTATATGTTGATTGATGAATAAATGTTCCACTCTCCAAATGTTCAATTTGTAAACCAAGGCAAAATTTGGTTTTACCAAAATCCTTGATTTCAAATTCTCTTTTTAAATAATCAATTGTTTCTTAGAGCTCTTCAGGAGTTCCAATAAGATTAATATCATCAACATATATAGCTAATATCACAAATTTAGAACCAGATTTCTTAATAAAAACGCATGGACATACCTGGTCATTTTTAAATCCCGCTTTCAATAAATATTCACTAAGACGTGTAAACCACATGCGCTCAAATTGCTTCGAGGCCATATAATGATTTACGCAACTTGATGGAATAATTTTCACGAGGATAATGTTTATATGCTTCAGGCATCCGAAATCCTTCGAGGATTTTCATGTCAATATCATTTTCTAAATTTCCATACAAGTAGCGAGTGACAACATCTAATAGGCGCATATCTATCTTTTCATGTCTTGCCAAGCTGATAAGATATCGGAGTGTAATAGCATCAACAACAGGAGAATAAGTTTCATCATAATCAATACCTGGTCTTTGTGAAAAACCTTGGGCTACTAATCGCGCTTTATATCGAACGATTTCACTCTTTTCATTGCGTTTTCGCACAAATATCAATTTGTAGCCAACAGGTTTTATACCTTCTGGTGTTCGGACTGCAGGTCCGAAGACTTCACGTTTTGCCGGTGCATTTAACTTCGATTGAATCGCATCTTTCCATTGCAGCCAATCTTTTCTATGCCTGACATTCATCAATCGATATTGGTTCGGGATCATCATTATCCTGTGTAACATCAAGAGATATATTGTATGCAAATATATTATCAATAACAGTTTCTATCCGATTCCAACTTCTACCGGAAGTGGTATAATTGATAGAAATTTCAGTGTTACTTTCATCAACTTCTGGTTCTTTGTCATCAGTTCTCTCTTGGTCTTTATCATTCTTTTCTTCAATATGATCTTCTGGATCATTTAATCCTCTTTTCTTTCAAGGATTTTTATCTTTAGAACTAAGAGGTCGGCCATGCTTCTGGCATGCTTTTGGCTTAGCAGCTATATGTAAAATCTTTTGTTCTGTTGGAACTTCAATTAGAATAAGAGCATTTATAACTGGCATATGCGATTTTGTTACTCTTCTAGAGTCAACAAAAGTGTTTGGCATTTGATTTGCAATGCTTTACAAATGAATTATCTTTTGAACTTCAAGTTCACACGCGCTTGTATGTGGATTAAGATAATTTAATGATGTTGTCTAATCACGATCTTTCTTGTACTGTTTCTATTCTCCCCCTAATTTAGGGAATAATGATTTCACAAGAGAATAAGAAAAGAAATATAAGAAAATGATGACAAGTAGGAAATGCCAAGAAAAATATCTCCTTTTTTTTTTTCACTCTTCCCGGTACCGACTTTTCCTCTTCCTCTCTTGTCTTTTCTTCTCCTCCGACCCTCTACCTACCATCTACCTCTTCTTCTTCCTCATACAGATATATATATATATATATATATATATGTATCGATATGTAAACATCAAAAACAAAAATCACAAAGCAGATATGGAGACTCGTAATTCATTTGAGACATGGTCAAATTTTGACTTAGTTTCTGCAGCAGATGTTGATGTATTTTCATTTCCAAACCAACCGCTTCTACCTAATTCGAACACAGAAGATTTTGATATGTTTTCCTTTCCAAACCAACGGCTTCTGCCTAATTCGAACGCAGAAGATTTTGATATTTTTTCCTTTTCAAACCAACCGCTTCTGTCTAATTCGAACGCAGAAGATTTTGATATGTTTTCCTTTCCAAACCAACCACTTCCTCCTAATTTCAGGTGAGATACCTTTGATGGCTTCCATTTGTTTTTAGTGTGCTTGATAATGAAATTAAACTCTCTTTTGGTTTGTTTTTTTTATGTAAATCAGTGGAAGTTTTGAACATACTACTTTGGACCAAGTTGATCTGCTCCTACAAGAGACTGCTTTTGATACTATTCCTCTTGATACTATTCCTTTGAATGAGGATATGCTTGTGCATGATCCTTTCTACTCTCTAATGGATTTTGAACAAAGCCAGAATATGTTTCCAGGTTATTATACATTTAAACATGGATTTTGAATGGTATTACCTCTACTGATATTATTTTCTTTTTCTAGGAGAAATAATGAGTGGTCTTGGCAGCGAAGTTGGAGTAAGTACTCATGAAATGCATAATATCGAAGTTCAAGATATTATTGCAGACAAAATTCCTGGGGAGAAGAAGATGATTAAGAGGCAGAGAGAGAAGAATGGCAATAACTCTCAAACACTATCAAGAGAAACAATTTCGCAGTACTTTTACCTACCAATCATGAGCGCAGCCAAAGAACTGAATATTGGCATAACCCGTCTCAAGAAAAGATGTAGGGAGTTAGGAATTCGTCGATGGCCTCACAGGAAATTGGTGAGCTTGGAGACCATAATCAAGAATGTTCAGGTTCTCTCTCATACATACTTATAATTTGTAAGTATGAAACTATGAAAGATTTATAAGTAAATAACCGATGATATCACTTCGATTACAGGATATGCAAAATAAAGAAGAAGGAGGACATATGGCTGAGAAGAAATTACAAGAAGCCATTGCGATACTGGAATGTGAAAAACAGTTGGTGGAAGAAAGTCCTAATACGCAGTTAGAGGACCAAACACATAAATTGAGACAAGCATGCTTCAAGGCCAAATATAATAAGAAATATAATAAACTTAAGGAGATCATAAAATCTCAAGACTCATTTCGCAGTAATTTTACGGCTACTTCTGCTGCTAGTCTCGATGCTGGCTCAAAAGGGAAAGAAAATGAGGAGGATGTCGAAAAAGAGGAGCTGAAGTCCATAATTACTAATTGTTTGTCGTCCTCTAATGTAAATATTGAAAAAGAACAATTACAAACCTTCATCTTACATTTGTCAGCTCAATTACAAAAGAGCAACTATAAGCATGTATCATCAAGTTCATATGAACACGAGTGCTATGAATAAAAGATGTGATGCTTATTATTAATGGAAATATCTTTTTCCCTTATTATCTTTTCTGTTCCACTTCGGTGGCCGATATTTCTCGTGATAAGGGAAATATCGAGTGTGTCCATGACCATAACCACGGCCATCGCCACAACTGCGACTATAACGATGGCTTCTACTGGAGCCAACAGCATTCACTTCTGGGAGTGCTGTTGAGTCAGTTCATCTGGCTTCATGATTTCTCAATAATAACTCATGTTAAAGCTGTCAATTTTGGATACCCTTTTTCTCGATATTGTTACTGTAGAACATGAAAAATGGAGAATGTCTTCTCCAATATAACTTCATCGATAACTTTTTCTCCGTAAAATTTTTAACTAAGATGTAGTTTTATACATCACGGAGTTCACGGTTTTACAATCTTGCAACTTCGGGTGCAACCATTCATACCGTGCAGTGGGTAGTACGACCATCTTCAGGTGGTCAAATCTTTCTTTTTATCCACATGACATATGGATCTCCTTTTTTTTAGCATTTAGATGCATTTTTGTATAACATATAAATTTTTTTTTTCAGAAATATCAAGGGTTACAAATTCGAATTTAGCGAGATCAATAAATGCGTACCTGTCTTCTAGCTTTGGTAACGGCAGAAACTCGTGCTTAGTCTTCTGGCTTTTGTACCGGTAGAGACTCGTGCTAATAACGTGTTATAAAATTAGGGTAGTGTTAGAATAAAATCTTCACACTACACACTAATAAAACTCTAACTATTTTGCACAAGAATTTCTCTCTTTCTTTTCTCTCACAATTTTCTCTAATCTTTCTTTCACTAATCTTTCTTTCACAAAATAATGGTGTGTTACAAGCTTAGAGAATAGCTCTATTTATAGAGCTCTAATTAGTGGATTACATCATGGCATACATCATCTTCCACTAATCTTAATTAGTGGTGTCTCCACTAAATGGTGGACATCCATAAAAATCTTCTAATAATTCACATAAATCCATAATTAGTGGAGCCTCCACTAATTAATAAAGATTCCAATAATTCATAATATAAAGTATATATATATTATACTATTAGACTCCTTCCAAATCTACTTAATTATTATCCTTTTTTTATTTACTAAATTCTAAACTTATACTCTATCCATTTCAAAATAGATATTCATAAAATTTTTTTATTTTGTTTCAAAATAAATATTCATATACATATTTTTAGAACTAATATTTAGTTTTTTCGTAATTTACCCCATTATTTCAAAGTTAACTATACAACTTCTCAAAAAAATTTTCATTCTTAAGAATTTTTACCAATTAATAACTAGCGTGCATTTAATATGGGTAAAATAGAAAGTTTACTTGAATTGTAATATTATTTTCTACGCCCTTAATCTGTATACAAATAGTTTCATGAATATCTATTTTGAAATAGGGGGAGTAGTATTTATTGGTCCACCAAAACACTTGTTTGAAACATATTTATCTTATTTAACCATTTTCTCAAACTTGTTTGAAACTTTTTTGCCCATTTCAACGCTCTTTCATCAACCAAATAACAAACAAGTCTTCTGTCCTTTCTGCAAGTGTATATTATATATAGAATAGTAGTCCCTTAAATCCTAATATCTTTATTGGTGAGTATAGTTATTTTTCTCTTTCTTTTCTATTTTTATTAATTTGTTAAATTTGTTTATTTTTCTTTAAGTTCTTAGCTTTTGTTTTTTATTTTTTATCTTAAATTATTACTATTGTTGTTGTTGATACAACCTATGTGAATAATAAGCACTTTTGATTTTGGCGCTCTTAAAGTTTGAACCTTTTCTTACTTAGCCGAAACGGCAGATTCCCCTGCTACTTTACAATATCTCGCTCCTTATACAGGAGCAACTCTGGCTGAATATTTTATGTATCGTGAAAGACATGCTTCAATCATTTATGGTGATCCTTCAAAACAAGCACAAGCTTATCGTCAAATATCTCTTCTATTACGAAGACTACCTAGACGTGAAGCTTATCTAGGTGATGTTTTTTATTTACATTGACGTCTTTTGGAAAGAGCCGCTAAATTAAGTTCAATGATATGATACTTATTTGCTCCTCCTAAATATTTGATCTTACATCCGCCCCTGACAACTATTGCAGATAACTCTCATTATGACTATTTTTCGTATGCTTTTTGAGTTTATAACACCTTCTTGTAGTATTTTTTTTTTTTTTACTAAAGATAATACATTCACAGAAAAGAAACAAGTTATACAAAGGAATTACACAATATATAATAATAGAAAAAAAATATCACACATTCTAACCTTATGCGGGTAAAGTACAAGAGACAAAAAATAAAATAAACATACAATAATTTTTCTTATAGCTGCCATATCAAAATTTACTAATAACTTTGGTATGAGAAGTCCACAAGGAATCCAAACTCAGCATCATAAGCCTTGAACAGCGATTTAGAAGACTCTAGGCTTATTAATGTTCTTGAAAATAGCTTAGAAAAAGGAAGAGAATTGGAAACAGGGCTCAAAGTAATGTTGGGTAAGTCAACCTCTTTGAGTAATAAAGAAAGTATGCCAGAGAAGTGTAAATCTAGATTAAAAAAAAAAGTCAAAAGAGAAGAGATTGTGGTTTATGAACAAATAAGGAGCGAAATCACCAAAAGAGAGAAAGAAGAAGGGAGATCATACAAGATTTAAGCTCCGAACAAAGTCAGGGATCAGATCTAGCCATAAGTGGTAGAAATGCTGGAGGAAGACGAAGTAAAGGGAAAAGGTAGAGTGAAGTTTTTCAATCTACACCTTTCAGCAAATGTGAAGCGGACACTATTGATTAGTTAGGTCTAGCATTATCATGTGGGCTGGCCTGCACGGTTTCGAACAGGGCTAGGCCGGTCCCATGCTAATGTGGGCCGAGCCCAGGGCCAAAAACCGTGGGCCCGGCACGGCCCGAGCTCTAGGTCCTTGAGGCCACCTGGCCTGGGCCTATCCTTTCTCCTTCCTTTTTTTTTTTTCACTTAACTCAATAAAAGTAATGATATTGATTTGGATTCATTATATCTAAATAAAAACAATCAATTAAAATTCAAATAAAAGTTTTTAAAAAATAAAATATTAACAAATAAGGAAATAAGAGAATTGAAAAATATAAATAACTTGTAAATTAATTTGAAAATTAAACATATAACTAAAACAAATAAGCAATTAATAAAACTAAAAAAATAAGAGTGTAAGATTAAAAAATATTAACTAGTTGATGGTCAAGAACAATAACATTTTGTGGAGCTTTACTTCTTGTCTTTTTCAAGACTTGAACTATCCACTATTTCGCTACTTAATAATCTTTCAAAATATAAAGACTTTGTTTGAAGAATTAAAAAAATAAAAAAATAAATTCTATTCTAACACTTTTTGTAGAGGAAATAAAGAGATTTGAGAATTATGAGAGAAAGAGGAATGAAAATAAGAGAGTTGGAGAGAATTGGAGAGACCTTGAGAGAGTTAGAGAGAATTTGGTGAGTTTTAGGGTGAATTGAGGGGTATTTGTAGAATTTTGAGGGGTTAAGTGGAGAATATAACTGTTAAGGGTCCAAAAGTTAATATATATATATATATATATATATATATATATATATATATATATATATATATATTTCTTAAGCAATGAGAGGCCCAAAAAAAAAAAAAATGAATGCTCTTCAAGGCAGGCCAGCCCGCAAGGCCTCGGCGTGGGCTGGCCCGGACCGGCCTACTACAGTGTGGCCAGTTTGACTCGCGCCGGCCCACTTGCCAATGCTAGTTAGGTCTATAGCACTTGTGTTCTTTATGGCAAGTGAGATTTTTACGGTGTCGTTTTCAAACCACGATGATAATGAGTTGAATCCCATGATAACTCAAAGCTAACTTTTTAACTAATTACCAAGACAATTGTCTAATTTAAATAAAAAGAATAACTCTTCAGTAACTACGATCACAACTGGTAGATAAAAAGAAATAACCTTAGAATGCTTGAACTCAAAAGCTTTCAACAATATAAATAATAATTTAATAAAAATAATTATTGCCTCAAATTGCATCGTACGACCTCAATTCATCCTTAGTAATCATCCCATAATTCATTATTGTTGTCTATGATTCATCATTCGTATATAGAATGAGAAAATAATAGAATAAGTTAATCAATTACTCAGCAGATATAGAATAAATATTTATATATTCGTGTTATATAATATTTATATTTAATAAAAAATAATAACATATGCTCTTTTTAGAAATCCCATATATATGCACATATTAAAAAAATATAAATTTAATAACTTGTACTTGAATTAACAAATTTAGAAGTTTTAAAATATTCTCAATTTAAAAGAATTTCAAATAATGTAATACTTTTTTTTTAAATAGCCTTGCATAATTGAATATTAGAGTTATGCTCTAGGACTAATCCATTTGTGTAATATATTTTATACATTTATTTAATAAAGACATTCTTTATCTTTTATCTTTTTCATTTCTGTATAAATATAAAATTGATAGATAAAATCCACAGCATAATGTACGGTGTTAAGGAAATTGTGATAGAGATTATGATGTGCAGTATTTGTGCTTAAATCATCCTTAGTCATAATATTAATGAGACGAGAAGTCATTAATGTATCAAAACTAGCACGTGTTAAACTTATTGATTGGATCAAGTGGTGGTTCTTATATCTATGGGTATTGTGATACTCAAAGTTAATACGTGAATACTTATTACATGAACAAGTATATTAGATAACCTAACTATGAGATAATCATATGGACTATTTAGTACCAGTGATAGAATTTCACTATAGCAATTGTATAAGTATTTTTAGACTTGAGATCTCTAAAGTACTTTGTTTATTGAACATGGTACTTTGATTCTAACCTTTGAAGTCTCATCTGGGACCACCTATAGGATAGATATTAGGTACAATGTAAAGTAAATGAAAATAGTTAAGAAAGTCAATATAGGATTTATCACTCTTAATAGTAGGGGCGTATTTCTCACGGCCACTTATATGGAATCATTATTCGAAAAGTCATTGGCCAAGGTGACTATGTGTTGGAAATAATTCCAATTGATACACATGTTGAGTAATGGATTCTGAAACAAGTACTAATAAATTCAGGTTACAATTAATTATATTCTATTAGAAGTTGGCGCTAATTCCATACACTAAAACCGAATGAGTTTTAGTATGACAAATGGAGTTTATTGCACTGATATTGTGCTATTGAAAGGTTCATGTCAAGCTACTTGATTTTTTGAACTTTTGGATAGTCATAATGCATTGCTAGATGTTGTTCATCATCTGCTAAATATGGATTTATTAATTAGAGAATTAATAAATTAATCCTAATTAGAATTAATAAGTTAATTCTAATTATTAATTCTACTATGATTAGTATTAATTCATATTTTGCTATTAATTGATTAGAAAATCTAATAGGTCACACACAATAGAGGGATTAGTATTCATGATATTATATCATAGTATTATTGGGTTAATTTGTTTGAAGAAATAATAATTATAGGCTAGTTAAAAAGTGTTATAATTAGTTGTGTGAAATTGTAATTATGTAAAGATTTGTGATTGAATTATAAACCAATTATAATTCAATGGGCCTTATTGAAATTATGGATGGAAATCTCTAAGATTTCACTTTTAAGCATTAATAGTATGGCAGAGACACTTAGTCTATCTTTAGCAAATTCTTGCATGCACAGTTATATCCTACATGAACATATCTTAGGATCTCCATTTCAATGCTCAGATCAAAGATTGATGGATCTATCAATTTCACTTCTTCGCCTTCATTTCATAATTTCTAGGCATGAAAATGTTGAAAGGGTAAATTTAGAGAGTTTCATTCACTATGCCTTGGGGAATTTAGAATGCAATCAGATAACTTACATATCTTAGAATGCTTAGCTCATTCTTATCCTGATAAAAGCTAGAGTTTCTCCTTCCAATGACTATCTTTAGTGACAATGCCCTAAAGCTATAGATATCTGATTTTTTCTGAGAATATCCCTTCCACTGCATATTCCAAGGACATATAGCTACAACATCACAACATTTAGGAGAAAAACATACAAATATGAATTTATAGAATGTTCATTGATGGTGTTAGGAAAGGGTTACAAAAAGAAAAGGATTCTGAATTTTTCATGATTGAAAAAGCTAGCACAAAAAAGCATTTTGTATTTGCTATGTTCCTACTACCATACTTGTATCAACTTCATCTTAGTTGTCACCAAAAACCCTTGCCAATCCAAAATTTGAAATTTTTGGGTTCAGATTTTCATCTATGAGAATGTTGCTTGCTTTCAGATCTCTATGAATATTTTTCAATCTTGAATCTCTGTGAAGATAAAGGAGACCTCTTCCAATCCCCACAATAATAAGGGCACATCTCCTCCATTCAAGTACATTTTGTTTTGTTGAATCTAAAAATTTTGCTGACAAAAAAAGTTCAGTTAAAACTTTCCAAAAGGATAAATGCATGTTATGGTATGTAATTCTCTAACTGATGTCCTTAGAATAATAATTTTGTGGAGTTGGAACAAAAATAATGAAAAATATGTTATCATCAACTAACCAAAGAGATAGGTATCCAAACTTTTATTTGGCATGTATTTGTAGATTAGCATTTTTTTTTCTTTTCTTTTGACATAGTAGCCAATAAGTCTAACAAGATTACGATGCTAGAGTTTAGATATTATCACAACTTTATTCATAAATGTTAGGGATAGGTCCCAAGAACAAACCAAAACCCTAATAGAAAAACCACACAAGACAATAACAAAGAAATAATAATAATAACAACAACAACAACAACAACAACAACAACAATACGGAGAAAAATAAATAATGAGAAAGGAAATAAAAGAGAGAGATACAAGAACTTACGTGGTTCGGTCAAATGACCTACGTCTACGGGTAGAGGTAGAACAAAACTTCACTATGAAAAAGATATTTTTACAAGGTTTTAGGAAAGTGTTTCTAAGCCATTAAATATCAATAATGCAAAACAAGAGAATCCTAAAAGAAATAAAGCTTAAACAAGCTAGAAGAACTCTTGTTGGTGTTGTTAATACAAAAAACTAAATTAAGTCTTAATTTAAAGGCATAAGAGGCGGTGGTTTTCAAGTTGATTTCTGCTATGGGGCACACTTATATGGATGCAAGACATTCATAACAAATCTCTATCTTGACTTGCATCCCAAACTCAAATATAGCAGTTTTACTCCACCTTCTCCTCAAAAGTCCAAAGACCATCAATCACGAATAGTGAACGCCAATCAAGCCTAGGCACTCCTTGAACGGCTTATGAACTCCAACTATTTCTTCTACAACTGACAATGCATATACCACTAAATTTGCATATCTTTGTGGTGGTCGAATCTCTCTTCTTGGTCTATTCTTGGTTATGGAATATTCTTCTTCTTTATTTTCTTCATCACTGTGAATTGAATTTTGCTGAACTGAAGAGATCAAATTAGAAGGGCCAAAACTGCTAATTGCAAGCTCCACATGCTCCTGCATACCATCTTCATCTGCACAAGAACTCGAAGACTCCCTTTTGGAATTTAACATAGACAACTCACCAAATGTAACGTCTCTGCTAATTACAATTTTTGGTGGTTTGGGATCGGACACAATAATTTGTATCATTTCACCACAAAAGTATACCCAAGGAAAATACATTTTTTAACTTTAGACTCTAATTTTCCATTATTTACATGCATGTATGCTGGACACCCAAAAACTTTCAAATTACAGTAATTAGCAAATGTACCTGACCAAAATTCCTCAGGAGTCTTGAAATCAAGAGTTGCAGAAGGACTGCAGTTAACAATATACCAAGCTGTAGAAACTGTCTCTACCCAAAAATCCTTTGTGAACCCTATATTTGAAATCATACAACATACTCTTTCTAAAAGAGTGCTGTTCATACGTCCTGCAATACCGTTTTGCTGAGGCGTCATTCTCACTATATGGTGCCGAACAATTCCTTCATTTTTACCAAATTTATCAAATTCTTTTTCACAAAATTCCATGCTATTATCCCTCATCAACCACTTTATCTATTTACCTGTCTATTTCTCAATAAAAACTTTCCACTATTTAAAGGTTAGGTAAACATCACTCATATTTTTTAGAAAATAAATACAAACTTTCCTTGAATAATCGTCAATGAAAGTCAACAAGTACCTAGTACCACCTTTAGAAGGAATACGGGATGGACCCCAAAGATCTAAATGAATATAAGCTAAAATACCTTTAGTCTGGCGAATTGCTAGTGAGATGAAGTTGACTATTTTTTACTTCCCAAAAATACAATGCTCATAGAAGTCTAGTACCCCGGTATTTTGTCCATCCAAAAGGCATCTCTTGCAAAACATGCGTAGATCTTTCTCACGAATGTGCCCCAAATGCATATGCCACAATTTAGTGATGTCAGTATCAAACAAATTTGATGTAGAAACTACAACAGAACCCGTGATAGTAGTTCTCTGTAAAATATATAAGCTACTAGACCTGCAACCTTTTATGACAACAAGAGCACCTTTACTAACTTTCATAACTTTCAAATTTTGACCTACTATCGGTCACAAAGAAAGTATTTCTTTCACTCTCATCTGCTACAACACTAGCTTCGGCAGTATCAGTAGATTTTTTTTATGCCTATCCTTATTTTTTAACTTGAAGCATTCAGACTTAATATGCCCCCTTTTATGACAATAATTGCAAACTAAATTTTTATGTCTGGATTTTGATTTATTATTGCCACAATTTCTATTTTCGGATCTATCCTTGGCTACCAAACCTTTAGCTTGAATTCCACTAACCTCCCTAATTAAATCTCTATCAATATTTTCTTTTGATTTCAAGACAGATTTAGTTTCATGATATCAGATAGTTTCTTTTCTATACATTAAAATATCTCGAAAATGCTTTAAAAGTTGGGAAAGGAATACAACAATAAAATGGTCTAATCCTTATTATCTATTTTCACATCAATATTACTCAAATTCATAATAAGAGAATTAAACGTATCAAGATATGAAGTAATAGATGTACCTTCAGCCATCCGAAGAGTAAACAAAGTTTGTTTCAAATAGAGCTGATTTTCTACTGTCTTATTCATATATAAAGCCTTCAAATTTTCCCACATAACTTTGGCTAAATTCTTAGAAGTAGCTTCTTTTAAAATATTATTGGAGAGATTTAGAATAATACATGATCTCGCCCTTTTATCCAGGTCTTCAAATGCTGCTACTGTCATCTCTGCTGGCTTCTCCTTTATTCCTTTCAAGGCTCAGTCAACCCCGTCTTGAATTAAAATGACCTCCATTTTGAGTTGCCACATGCCGAAGTTGACTCCCCAATCGAATTTCTCCACTTTAGTCTTTGTTATCGTCATTGCTACAAAGTTAATAACTAATAACTCTAATACCAGTTTGTTAGGTATAGGTCCCAGGAACAAACCAAAACTCTAATGGCAAAACCACATAAGACGATAACAAAGAAATAATAATAATAATAATAACAACAATAATACGGAGAAAAATAAATAACGAGAAAATAAATAAAAGAAAAAGACACAAGAACTTACGTAGTTTGATCAAATGACTTAACTCTATGGGCAGAAATCACTGGAATAGACTTCTTACCCTGCTCTCTTCCCTAATTCTGAAAATGAAAAGCTCTTCTACCCAGAATCACAAATTGCACCCTCTTCTCCCAACAATCTACTAAAGCATGGTTCTTAGTTAACCAATTCATACCCAAGATGACGTCGAAATCCACCACGTTAATCTGTATCAGATTAGCTTCTAACTCCTCCTTACCAATACTCACTCGACACCCTTTATGAATCAGGTTAGAGACTAATACCTTGTCATTAGGAACAGACACCCTATAAGGATTGGCTAAACAGGTAGGGATTGTCTTGAGGGTCTTAGTAAATTTACGGGATATAAATGAATGAGATGTGCCACAATCAAACAAAACCACAACAAGCACTGAGTTAATCAAAATTGTACCTGTCACCACATCGTCTGATGCATCTACCTCCTCACGGGTGAGGGTGAACATTCGCGCATTGGACCTCTGCTGCTATCCTCCGGCCCTGGGTGGCCTTGAACTGACCCCTGCTTGCCTCGACCCCTGAGATAACTCTAGACACTAACCAATTTTATGACCATACTTTCCACACTATAAACAACTTCCAGTAGCCCATCTACACTTTCCTAGATGCTTCCTACCACACGTGTTGCAATCCTTCCAAATTGAGTTCGCGTTTGACGCTGAAGACCCTACAACACTATCGGTACGGGGCCCTGAAACAACTGGTCTCAAAACATTCGCCATCGCCCTCCTTTTGGCGTCTATAAAACCTAGGGGTAGAGCCTTAGGTCCTTGCCCCAAATGGAATCTAGGCCAACCTACCTCGACACTCTGCCCAAAGTTGTGCACTGGTGTAGGACCTTGCTTCTGACTCACTGCTGACCGGGTGCCTTGCCCCTACTCAAACTGTGATCTCGGTCTCTTCCTGTCCCTCTCGGAGTCTGTCTGTCTGAATTCTGTTTCTATATCCAAACTCCTCTGATAGGCCTCCTTATAGATGCTAGGCCTAATTACTGATAACCTTCCTCTAATTCTAGCTTGCGGTCTACGAACAAACCTATTCGTCCTCGAGATAAGGTCTCACATGACAACTGAAGTATACTTTCCCAAAGCGTTAAACTGGAATGCATAATCCGTTACACTCATCTACTCAGTCTGCACTAGCTCAAAGAATTGGTTCTCCTTTTCCATCTTAAAGGTATCTGGGAAGTACTATTCTAGAAAGATCTCTCTGAACTTCTCCCAAGTGAACGGCTCCGTCCCTTGACTGTAGATAGGTTTCACACCTTTCCACCATCTCAGTGCTTCCCCTACTAAGAATGGAACAACCACCTTTGGCTTGACATCTTCTAGCACCTTCATGGTCTCAAAATGATGCTCCAATTCCTCAATCCACTCTTCAACTCTACCCAACCCACTTACACCATTGAATGTTCGGAGCCCCATTTTCTTCATGCGCTCATACAACAATCTTGCTCTTGAATTATTCCTCTGATACCTACGCTCCTCATCCCATTGGAGCCGTTGTTGCTCCTCTTGAAGTCTAAGCTGCTCCTGCTGAACTCTCATCTGTTCCTGCTGCAGTAGCTGCTGGCTCTGCAGTGCCTGAGCCACCATCGCCAAAGCTGTAGGCATGTCCAATGGTGTGCTAGTCCCTGGCATAGCTGATTTGATGAAAAGGGGCACTCCTGTTAGCATAGTGACTTGGGTGGTCCTGAAGTAACTAGCGGCGGTACAAATGGTAGAGGTGGAGGCAGACTGACCGCCACATGCGGTACACCAGAAACCTTACGCGGTGCTGAAATGTGGCGGAGAAACTCGCACCCCAAACTGCCCGACTTGCCTGGCCCTGAGCCTGCGCAACTACCCTATCCCTATCACTGTTACCAACACCCTCCTGAACTGCTCTTCTATTTCCTCTTGCCATTGCTAGCTCTTCAAGATGCACGTGCTAGAACAATCAAATAAATAAAGAAAAATATAAATGAATCAATACATCACCAAACAGTCAAAACAATCGAAAGTACTTCTCTTACTTCTACCTATCTCATAACTCAAACTTCAATGCGAATCTTAATTCCTAACTTAATTAATTCACTAAAAATTTGAACTTAGAGGATCAAAATCTATTTCTCTGATACCACTAAATATCATGCCTCGAGTTCGGGGATGACCTGGCAGCACTCTAAAAATAGAGTACTGAACCCATAACAGAACAAAACGGACAACTCCCAAAATTGCTTAATCAATCCCAATTATAATTGAACCTCAAAATACAAATTCTTCATATTCAATCACAATATAAACCAGAGAAAATTCTGTCTTTAACATTAACAAAATCTATCATCATTCATCTATTGAAAATTGAGAATAAAATGAGAAGTTTAGAAACCTTCAAGTAACTATTACACAAGTCTTCCTCAAACCACTCGTCTAATTCTTCCTCTTCTAACTGATGGCCTGCTAAAATGGTAGTAAAAAAGGGGTGAGCTCACTAGCTCAGTAAGGAAATTATAGCTTTTCTTGGATTGAACATGCTATACATACATATACATTTATAAAACATTTGTTCAAATCAGCTTTCAAATTATTGTAGTACCCAACATATAGGGTTTCAGAACATCCTCTTGGTGGGTTGGGCACACGATATGAAAATCTCGAAAACTCGCACAAGGAAACAAGAGGGGAAATGAGGAACAATGAACTCTTAGTGTTACCCAATATCGCATCAAAAGGGCATAACTGACACATGAATATTGAACCGGTGCTGTTTATTCAATGAGAATAATGACAAACACATCAGGGGAACAAAAAATGCTTGAACAAAGGGAAAATCGAGGCCGGAACCGAACAAAGGGGACCCGGTGCCAGGTTGGGGAAGCCCGGTGCTAGCCAGCTGAAGCTGGTGATTCTAGAGTGGGGTTGGCGCCAGTGGGGGTAGCGAAGCTGGCGCTGGTCTGCTTTGGATTGACGAAATGGTTCCGAAATTCAGAGCAGAATAGGGTACAATTTGGCTAGTTTTTTAGGTTTTTCAAGATTAACAACACCCAAAAGAACAACAGGAAAGAGAACACAACCAACCACCAAGTTTTAACAAAGCATAATTGAACTCACACACCCAAAACATAACTGAATGATAACATATTACAGAATCTGAGACATGATTGAGTGCAAGGTTTCAGTTTACTGATATCAGCTCCTAACTATTATATCCCTTTAGGAGAAAGGCCTGAACTGAAACTAGATACTGTATCCCTCTAGCAAGAGCCTTATAACTAAAACTTAGGTATTATATCCCCTAGCCAAGGGCCTTATAACAGAGATTAGGAATTCCCCCAAAACCAACTCAAGCATCAATCAATTTTCATAACACAATACTGACTCAAAACAGAATTTACTTTGCACGATTTCATCCACACAACTACAATACTTAAAGCATTAAACATACATCATGCTCAACCCGATTTAGTAATACGAAAATAACATTCATTGGCAAAAGGTTCATAATTTGATATTCGAAAACCAGAAAATCAAAAAAAGCGGAAAAATCATAAATCCCTTACCAGACAATTCAGAGACCCAATAAATCCACAAAACACAACCAAAGTTTTTAACCGCCTACAAGAACCCAAAAATATAATCAATTACCACCCCCTAACTAATCCCCAAATCAAACCCTTACGCCCAATTTAACAATAATCAAGCCCTAGGCGCAAATTAACCCAAACCAAAGCATAAATATCGAAGACGTACCAAGATTCAAAACATCTGGCACAACCTTTTCACTAGGTTCTTCTCTCCTGCTGATTTCTCCTTTCTCCAAAGCTCTCTCTTGTAGGGAGTTTTTGTCTGCCAGAAAACAACGTACGTTAGACCCAGAATGTAACCGATCCCCCTTATTAGACTAAAGACCCTCTTATAAATCTAATTATAAAATAACCCTAAAATTGTTCCCCATATATTAAATTAACCCCTAAACACATGGGCTAAACCCACCAACACATCCATAAAAAGAAAGCCCAATAACGAGTTGGGTTGGGGGCTCATAAAAATAATGAGAAAAGAATTAAAAGAGAGATACAAGAATTACATAATTCGATCAAATGGTCTATGTATCCATGTGGAATATAAGGTATCTCTTAACAAATATCTACCTTGCCTTGAATCCCAAATCCAAATATAGCATTTATTTTACCTCATCTTCTCCACAAAAGTTCAAAAACTATAAATTACGAATAGTGAATACCAATCAAGTCCAACCTTTGCTTGAACTTGTAGACAGAAAGGGGTTTTATAAGTATGTCAACATAATTATCTTTTGGTATAAATCTTCTAAATAAGAATTTTTCCCTTAACAATAATATCTTGAATGAAATGTAACTTCACATCAATATACTCCGTCTTCTCATAATATCCATGCCCTCTAGTCAAATGTATAGTCTTTTAATTGTCACAATAAATAGGAAATATAACTTTATATAGACTAAGTTGCCAAATAAAACTTTCAACCTCAAAACTTCTTTGATTATCTTGGTCAAAGTCAAATATTCTACTTTCAATTATGTGATGCGATCAAATGATGAAAATAGAACAAAATTTCACTATAAAGAATATAATGTACAAACTTTATACAATTTCCTGTAATACAAAGCAAGAAAACCACAAGAACAAATTCTTACAACAAGTTACAAAACTCTCATCTTGTGCACCTGTCACAATACAAAGCCAAACGAATCCCTATACTTATAGGAAACGTAAGGTGATGGAAATGTTTTGGCAATCTATGTGGATGCAAGACATCTCTCAACAGTGCTGGCAGCGACTACTGTCATATCCTTTTTATTATCTGCGTAGCAATGACTACTTGATGCATTCAAGTGAACAGAGGAATTGCAATACCAGTGCCCGAGAAATGTCTTTACCAAGTTCACAATGAACCAGACAAACCCATAAATCTGCTCCAGCACATGGGAACTGTTGTTGAACAATTAACTTGCCACTCCAAAGCATACATCCAAGGCCTTTAAAATATGCATAGGCGACACTGGAGCAATCTTCCAAGCATATAGTATCACGATTGTCCTGAATATTTGATTTCTGCTCAGCAAAATCTTGCACCTTCATTCTTTCGAGCTTCACGCGTCCGTCTTGACTACCAGCGCTGTTTCTCACACACTGCAACAGTTTCCTTCTTGTGCAGCCAGCGGTCTAGTTTCCCTTATCCCTTCCAAAAGGTCCACATTTTCCATGTTTGCATTGTTTGTGTCCAGAGAATTTTGTCACCTCCCAATCTCTTTTTCCTTCATTCCAAGACTTCAGCAGTATGGTTCTTTTAAAGAATCATTTGATTGATACACCAAAAAAATAATGTTATGGAATTTAAACTTAAGAAAGTAAATGCATAGAATATGATCCTAGATATATTACATTTTTTATTTTGAATATTCAAGAAATATTGAAGGAAAGTACTATAAGGTAACTTTTTAATATTTAAAAATAAAGTACTATACACACAAAAAATTTAAAAAATAAATATCTTTTATATTATTGTACAATTTAATTATATTTTTTTCCTTTCAAGTGATTATAGTAAATGAAAATCACACAAATAGTGTTCTTACATCTTTAGAAACAAATTTTATTTTATTTTATTTAATATTATAATTATTATTTATGTTGGGTACAAATTTTAATGTTGATAAAAAAATTAATTTTTATCAAATTAAAGTATTCATAAAAAGCAATAATTTTTTTTTTTTCATATAAGTTATATAATCATGATATGATTTTTTTAAAATTAAAAGCTTACAATTATTTTACTTAAAGAGTTGAGTGTTTTAATTTTTTATAAAAAGATATTATAGTTGGGAATATAAAATTTTTTAATGCACTACTAGGCTAGGCAAAGTATAAAAGAAGAAAGATAAGTAATGAAAAATATATAGATACGAATAAATTTCTTATTTATCTTTATTTGACTTTCAATAATGATTTATTTTCTCAGTATTTACAATTATTTTCTTAAATCTCAAAATCAAGTTCCTTCTCCAGAACATAAAAAATTAACTAAATATTGAATTTTTAAAATGATAAATATGATTATTCTCCTATCTTAAGCCCTATGTAGTGAGAACTGCCTCTAGAATCATACGCCGTCTAGTTGATCTTGGGTTTGATCTCTAAGTATCGGTCTAACAAGAACGGTTTTTAATCTATATGAGATTAGAATAAAAATTGTGAATGGTATTATAATGATAGACCTAAATATCTACTATCAATTTAAAATATATATTTTTTCCTAATAAGGATTGACAGCCAAATAATTGATCATAGGTACTGCCAGATAAATCTATGTTCACGCTCGGATCCACGGCACAGTGCATGACATTTCCATTATGATTCTTCCATTTTCTCACAAGACTAAGTTGCCGGAAACCAACAGCCTTGCAGTACAATTTGTCGAAACGTTTGAAACATTGGATGACCACAAAATCTCATTTTGCCCATTCAAGGCCACAAGATTTCCATATTCTGAGACTGCAAAAGTTCCAACCGGCTATGTGTTTTCATTTTCTTAGTACTTTCGCGATGGAAATTTTGGTTTTCTGTTCCCACTTTTTTCCAATATGGCAGGCTATGTTTTTTTTTCAAAATTACATAAGGGGACTTGAGTTGGCCATTTGCCTACGACCACACCTGTGGTAGAATATTGTTGACCGGGGAGTCATTTTCTCTTGTATGAGGAAAAGGACGACTGGAGGAGATTGAGGAGAAGGATAGATAGTCCTTACGTATTGTTGTTGTCAAAACAAGGAGCCGATGCAAATGGGGATCGGCTTTATTTTCGATAAACACAAATGATCTGATATGGTGAAATAGAAAATGGTATCAAATCTCTTTTGAATCAGGGACCGGGTTCCTTAAACTTACTATAGAAAGGGTTCAAGAAAGTCAGCTGAAAATGCTCAACGGAAGGACTTTTCTGGGGTAATAGACTGATACTTGTATTAACTTGCTTAAAGGAAAGTACAAAAAAGGGTCTAATATTCGAAAGTAGAACAGAAAGCCGTAAGGAAAAATTGGAAATAAAGTTGTAAAGGAAAGCTATAACAAAGCGGTAAGAAAGCTTTAAGGAATTGAAACCCTAGATTAAAAAGCTCTAAATGACGACAAAGTAGAAGAAATTAAATATTGTTGGTTGATGGTTTGATTGATGATTTCGGTTCTGGGCAATGCTCCCATTTTATACTTGTTGTAATCGAGCCACTAATAGATCATGGAGTTTCTTTCGGCCAAAGAGTGCTCCCAACGGTCGTGCAAAATTCTTGCGCCGAAAGATCAGGAATTTGTTTTCCTTCTTATCGGCTCCGTGGTGCCGATGTTGACCATGACTGTCAGCTGCTTGAAATGTTGACTTTATCGGCTCGTCCCAACTTATCGAATCAGCATCGGCTCAAAGTAACCATTGTGTCAGTTCGGCAAAGTTGATGTCAACACATGCCCCCCTAAGTCCCGTTGTTTCAGCGGGCACGAGTCAGCGAAACGATGGGAATCGTACAACTATTAATGGCAGCCGTTCTTTTTCTGACAAAATCAAAACGTCCCGAACGTTGTGGAATATTTGTGATGCCTCGGCCTTAGAACCCGCGAACAGCCCAATTTCAAACTTCCTTTTAAATAGCAGTAGTCCCCAATCGGAACTCCTCATTTCCTACGACTTCTATCTTCTTCAGAATTCTACTACTTGAGTAATTCATCGATCCTTTATCTTTTTGCCATAATTTCCTATGAACTGCAAATTTTCTTTCGGTAAAAAGACAACATTGCGATGGCAACCCCTACCGATAAAAACATTCTGTCCCCGATCCAAGCCGATGCTAACCTGTTTGCCTTGAGCCCACGTCTCTTGCCTGCAGAAGTTACCGCTGAACACCTGCGGTTTGTTTTACCTGCCGATTTTAGTTTCCCTCTGCAACAGGATACTTTTACAACCACCAATCTTCCCTCCTCTTTTCGTCACTGGCCTCGCAAGCTCAAGAACTGCAGAGAATGGCGGGACCGTTGTTATGCCCGATTTGGGGCCATCTGGGAGCAATGGGGAATTTCGGACGCCATCATGATGACCAACTTCGAGATGGCGTTTGACCGTAATCTGTTCGCCGCTGTTCTTCCCTTTTGGTCCTCGACGATAAACGGTTTCATCTTTTCACACGGGATGTTTTCCCCTACCATTCTTGACATCTGCACCATCCTTGGCTTTCGATGTGAAGGCGATGAGATTTCGAGGCTCCATCATGAAGAAAACTTACCAGCCATTGAGGTTCGTCTGGACAAGGCCTCCTCTTCATATGGCAACTTCATCAATGCTCAAAGAGGGGTGGAGGATACTCCTTTAAGCCAAGAACAAGCGGCCTTCCTATGGCTTTGGTTATATAAGTATATTGTCTGCTACCATTCTGTCGGTGTCAGCAACGAGTACCGATACTATGTATCGGCTCTCTTACGGAGGAAAAGTCACTGTGACCTTGCCTCTCTGGTCCTCGCCTTAGTCTATCATACCATAAATCAGCTGATGACTGCCCTTGCCGCTGGGGAAGATCCGACCAACCTTGGGGGCCCGCTTTGGATTGCCCAACTTTGGCTGTACCAGTATCCGCCCAACTTTGGCGTTAGTCGAATCACAGGAGCCTAGGCAAACCCTTCCGAACGAGCGACCGGCTATCGGCTGCTTCGGGTCCCCATGAACACTGTTTCTGCCGAAACCATCATCTCGCATTTTTACCAATGTCGAGACTTCCATTTTGATATTTTCTTTTCATATGCTGCTCGCAAAGAAGGCCCCTTTTGGTTGAAAAGCTTGTCGGAAAGCCCCGAAGCAACACAAGAAACTCTATGAGCTCGAATTCTGTGTCCTCGAGAAATTCTTCTAGGGGCCAAGCCTGGAGCTCGAAGTGCTAAGACCTCTTGTGAAAGGTACAACCCCCACTGCTTCTCCCTCCAATTTGGGCTAATACAAGACATCCCCATAGATCCAGGGCACATTTTTTCTTTCTCAGTGATACCGGTTCTATCGGCTGAAGACGTACAAACTTTAGCCGAAAGCACCCAGGCCATCCTGAGGTCTTTTGAATTTAAAACCTTCCAAGTGGTATTGGAGACTTCTCCGAATTTTAATTTATGGTGGAGACTACTGAGTGGAGCCCTGTTCTCTACTCCCATAGGTGTCTGGCTTCTGCGGATTCTTGGGCCGACCACCTCTTTGCCTAAACCACCATCTGCTAAGAAATAAAAATAAGTAAAACACCCTGTAAGTCCTATAATAATGTCGGCCTTACATACTCCCTTGGTGCAGAAAACTACTGCTACTGCTCTCGCTGTCCCGGAGGAGGAGGAAAAAGAAGTTGAGGTCCCGTCCCTGTTCCGTCGATCAAAAAGGAAGCATGAAACACCAACTCCTCCCATTTCCAAGGTTTACTTCTGTCAATTCTTTTTTTTTTTTTTTTTAGGCTTCCCTAATGTTCAATGTTTATCTAATTATCAGCACAATCTTTTCTGCAGAAGCACAAACAAGGGATAGGTCGTCCCGTTATCATCGACACTTCTTCTGACTCAGAGGAAGACATTCCGCTCCGATCTTTAGCCGAAAGGGCGGCTGAAAGAACTATTCCCCCGATGACAGATACCCCGGCGGTGGAGGCTACGGCTCCTCTTCCAGCGGCTAACGTGTCGGCTTCCCCACCAGTGGCAAACCTTCCATCGGCTGAGCTACCGACTCCAATAAGTCCATCCTCTATTCCGCCAAGGCCTGAAAAACCACCAGTGGCCGATGTCATCGAAACAACTCTGCCTCCCCCTAGCCAGGGAATTGGAGAAGCTACTACTCCCCTACCGATACTGACGTTGGCCTCGGCGCTGGACTTTCTTGATGGTCTCATCGGGGCTTCCTTACCTGTTGAGAGGTCCACCCTTGATAATATGAGTTGCGCCCTTCTGCGGATTGTACAATCAGCCGACCCAGACATGCCCCCTATGCTTCGGGACTTGGTAATTGGGTGTCTGGGGCAAATGCGCTTCACTGGTCGCTTCTTCTTTAACACGCAGCGCCGTCGAGATGAAGCTCATGACCAGCTAGAGCTTCTAAAACTGCATCGAGAAAATGCAGCATTTGCAGAGAAAGATCACCGGGAATCCATGGGTCATCTTACGCTTCTGCGAGCTGACATTGCGGGGGGAATGGGGAAGATTGAACGGCTCGAACATCAATTATCAAAACTCCATGAAGAACTTGTCTCTGAGAAAAAGGCCTTGGAGCAACAGCTTGAATCAGAGAAAGGACTCCAGGAAATAGTCAAAGCCATTGATAACTCCCTTCTCAAGCATAATGATGAACGGCTAATGCTGGAGGTGGAAGAGGAATTACTCAAAGCTGAACTATCAAACTCAACCGTCCTACTAAATGAGATGAAGTCCAGGTAGGACCGTTTTGTGGCTGAACTGAACAAGTCTCTACACTCTTCGACTACTGACGAAGCAGGTCTTTCTGGAACTCAAACTGAGGAAACCGCCATTTCGACGGCCAAAACAGGGGTTCAAAAGATATGCACTGACGAGGTGGCCCTGCCCCCCGAAGGAGGAACAGAAACTGAGGCTGAGATGGCTGGAACAGAGCTCCCAGTTCCTAATCCGTAGCCAACAGAAACCGCCATGATGGCTAGCCAAGCGTCCACCGAATCAGAAGACCCTGATCGGCTAGCGATTGTTCCTTATCAGCCAATGCTGTTGCCCAACGCCCCTTCTGATGATAGCTGATTTCTTTTGTAATGACATTTATGGCTATCTGGTCGGCCTCTTGTGATCAATTCAATATATCAGAACAAAATTTTCTGCTCAAGATGATTTTCTCTCTCTTTTTTTTTTTTTTACTCTCTAGTCCCTTCCCAGAACGCCAGATAGTACCATTTCAAGAACTTACCGTTAATTGCTTTACTTGCTTCCTTTCTATCGGGTGTCATTAGGCGGTAAGCTCCTCCATAAAAAACTTGTGTTACTAAGAATGGGCCTTCCCAGGATGCGGACCACTTGCCGTACTTAAGATCTTTTGGTGCAATGGGGAGAATAGTCTTCCATACCATGTCTCCTTCTTGAAAACTTCTTTCACGGACTTTCCGATTATACGCCCTTGCTACCTTCTCCTTGTGTTGTTTTATATTCTCCAGGGCAACCCACTGGTCCATCTCAACTTGGTTTAAGCTCAGGGCCAAAGCTGTCTGATAATTTTCAGTCATTAGACTATGCTGGTAGGCTATTCGGGCTGATTGCAATGATATCTCAACAGGTAACACAGCATCCTACCCGTAAGTTAGTCTAAACGGAGTAAAACCAGTAGCAGTTTTAGCAGCATTTCTATAGGCCCATAACACTTCTTGTAATGTCTCATGCCATCTTCTTGGATTGTCTTCTACTGCCTTGCGGATCATGCCGATTAATGTTTTGTTCATTGCCTCTACTTGTTCGTTGGCCTGTGCATAATAAGGAGAAGAGTGAAGCAACTTAACTTTAAACTGTGTTAGGAAATTACGTACCTGGTCCCCTGTAAACACCGTTCCTTGATCCGTTGTTATTGTCTCTGGGATTCCAAAACGGAATAGAATATTTTGTTGGAGAAAGTTGATGACCTCTGTTTGTGTCACTTTGGTCAATGGTTGCGCCTCTACCCACTTGGTGAAGTAATCCGTTGCCACCAATATGAATGTGTGTCTTTTTGCTGAAGGTGGATAAATTTTTCCGATAATGTCCAGGGCCCATCTACGGAAAGGCCATGGTTTAATGATCGGATGCAATTCCGTAGAAGGAGAATGCAATAAAAGGCCATGCTTTTGGCAAGCTTTACAGCCAACCGCATAAGCATTACAATTTATAATCATTGATGGCCAAAAAAAACCATGACGTTGAAGCATCCTTTTCAGTTTTAGGCCCGCTTGATGTGCTCCACATAAGCCTTCGTGCACCTCTGCCATAGCCCACAAGGCTTCTTCCTTGGAGAGACACTTTAAAAGAACTCTGGTGTGACTCTACCAGAATAAATCCTTGCCTATCAATGTAAAGCTGAGGGCCTTTCGTTTCACATCTCGAGACGCTTGTCCAGTCGGGTTTCTTAAATAAGTGACAATCTCCTGTCGCCAATCCTCCTGATACTCTGTCTCCACTATCTATTGGCACATTATTGCTTTCTTAAAACCTGAAGCCAGCTGAGCTAAATCATTAGCACTTTGATTTTCTGATCTGGGAACATGGGTTAGAATGACCTCCTGGAAATGCTGAAGGAGCCCATTTACCTCCTGTAACCTATCTGACAGAAACGGGTTAGCACATTTATAATTTCCTAATACTTGTCGGATAACCACTTGAGAATCCCCTACAATTCTGACTACTCGAGCTTCTAGTGCTTTCAAAATCCGTAATCCTAACAAAGGGCGTCATATTTCGCCTGATTATTAGTTGTCTCCTTCTTTAACTCAAAGTGGATCTTACCCTGCTGTCCATTCGAAGATTCAATAACCAGACCAATACCAGCCTTCTATTTGGTACTTGAGCCATCAAATTGTAAAACCCATGGCTTTAAAGAAACGTACCTCTACGGCTTGTTTCCATCCATTTGTGGTATCTCTAGAAAAGGATGTTCGGCTAAAAAATCTGCAATAGCCTGTCTTTTTACAGCCCTCAGTGGCACATAAGTTAGAGAAAAAGTATGTAATTTGACCGCTCATTCAGTAAAGGGCGATTCAACTAGAGTTTGATTAAATCTACCTTACATAGGATATGTACTTACCTAAATGACAAGTAATGCTCCAACTTTGTGCATCCATAGTGGAGAGATAAACATAGCTTTCAATAGGGGTGTACCTGGTCTCTGTATCCGATAGATTCCGACTAAGGTAGTATACTGCTCTTTCTATCCCTCGTTGGTCATCCTGAGTCAATAAACTGCCGATAGATCCTTCCGTAGATGAGATATATAACTTCATGGGAGACCAGTTATGTGGAGGAGCTAACACCGGTGGATGTGATAAAGCTACATTTATTTGATCAAATGCTACCTGATGCTCAGGCTGCCAGATAAATTCTTGAGATAACTTTAATCGTAACAGAGAAGAAAATACATTCTGTTTATCTGCAGTGTTTGCCAAAAAAACGCCGTAGAAAATTGATCTTTCCCAAGAAACTTTGTAGCTCTTTCTTCGTCTGAGGCAGTCTTGCTTGTAGAATATCCCGGGCCTTATTCTGATCTATCTCAATCCCCCTTTGGTGTACTAAAAACCCAAGGAAATTCCCGGCCATAACTCCAAAGGCACACTTAGTCGGATTGATCTTCAAATGGTGCTGACGCATCCGGAGGAACGCTTGTTCCAAATCAACTAAGTGTTGTAGGAACATGGGGGATTTTACGACCAAGTCGTCTATGTAGACCTCCATGGTGCTGCCGATAAGGTTGCGGAAGATGAGGTTCATGGCCCGTTGAAAGGTGGCCCCAGCATTCTTCAAACCAAATGGCATGACCACCCATTCGAATAAGTCGATAGATCCCGGGCAATGGAACGTCGTTTTGTGTGTATCCTCTTCAGCTATGAATATCTGGTTATGCCCTGAATAACCATTCATGAAGCTAAAAAACTGGTTACCCTCAGCGGAATCTACTAACATATCTGTCATTAGCATAGCATACTCATCCTTCGGAGTGGCCAAGTTCACGTTTCTGAAGTCTATGCAGACACGCAGTTGACCGTTCTTCTTAATGACCGGCACGATGTTAGATATCCATTCTGCATATCGGCAGGTACGAATAAACCCACATCGAAGTAACCTTTCTACCTCCTCCTGATCCTGGGTAGCAATGCAGGATTAAAACGTCTTACCGGTTGTTTATGGGGTTTAAAGCCTTCTTTCACAGGTAGGCGATGTTCCACAATGCTTCGGTCCAAACCTGGCATTTCATGATAGTCCCACGCAAAGCAATCTTTGTATCTGCAGATTAGATAGGTTATCTTATCCCTTTGCTCAATAGTCAAATGTAAACTAACCTTGGCTGTTCTGTTCTCCCCCGCTTCTCCTATGTCTACTTCTATTAATGGATCTTGAGCAATGAAGCCAGGAGCTCGTCGGACCTCTGGATCTTCAGGTCGTAGGCCGCTTGGTTCCTCAGTGGTGATCAAGTTATAGGCCATTGTTAGCTTGGCGTATTGGCTTGGATCAATGGTCGGATGATAAAACAGAATTTCGTCATTTCGGCTGAAAACGGATTAGGATCGGGTGGGATTTGCTCTACCCGTTCTCCATCCCATATCAGCATCATCTGGTGTAAAGTGGACGGTATGCAACGGTTTGCATGAATCCAATTCCTGCCCAATAAAATGGAATAAGTTGGCTTCGCATCAATTATAAAAAAGACCGTTTTACTGGTTTTGGACCCGACTGTGACTTCACAGGTGATAACGCCTTTTGCCGCAACTGCTTCTCCAGTGAAATTAATCATCTGTACATTGATAGGAGACAAATTCAACTTACCATTTCCCAACCATTTCAAGGTAGAGAAAGGCATTACGTTTAAGACAACTCCACCATCAACAAAAATCTGAGTAAGTGGCTTACCGTTGATATGTGCTTTGATGTACAGGGGCCTGAGATGGTTAACACTTTGGGCTGTCGGAATGGGAAAGAGCATCCCCTCTGGGGGAATTTTGTCATCAACCAACTCCACTGCAACTCTTTCTTCTGCAAGAAAACCCTCTTCCATGGACTCTTGACGAGAGGTGGCTCAGAAACTTGATGGCAAGATACTGAGCATGTTTTGGCCATTATCAGGGGCTAATTGTTCTTCAACCCAGGTATCAACTAGTCGCCTTTATTGTGCCCGCTTCTGCTGTTCTCGTCTTTTTTGGGACTTCCACGGTCAGAAACAGAGGCCAGGCAGAAATGTTCCCTCTTGGGGTACCTACACTGTTAATTTCCCTTTTTTGCCATGGAAATGTGCTGCAAAAGAGGGAGGAGATAAACGGGTAAAAACTGACAGTTTACCATCCAATCTCTGGAATGCTTCCCTTATCCCCCCAGGCTTGTTGTTTCCTGCATGCTCTTCTTGCTTCCCAAACATTGTTTGCAGCCTGTGTGCATCGGCTATCGGAAATGGATCTGTGTCTACCAAAGTCTTTTCCTTTTTATCTGCAAACTTCAATCTTCTGATCCCTTTTGTTTTATTGCCAAAAGGTCAGCGATGGAAACTTTCGGTATCGGTTTAAAGAAACGTTGGTAAAATATTCTTTCCATGTCAGCCCATGAGTATACAGAATTATGAACTAGATTGGCATACCATGTGAATGCTGCTCCTGTCAAAGACAATGAAAACAGTTGTAATTTATGTCATTCATTGTTTCCCAACTCACCGCATTGTGATGTGAATCTTCCAATGTGTTCTATGGTGGACTTATTATCTTCACCAGAAAATGTTGAGAACTCCAGCAGCTTGTAGCCTCGAGGGAGTACTGCTATGGAATCCACCCACTCAGGGTAAGATTTTTGGTATACGAGCCGATCCCGTGACTGCCGTCAGAATGTTTCCGTTACCATATCCACCGGCTGGTACGGCTGTCGAAACTGAGGTGAAGGACTTTGCATGATAGGTCGGGGACCTTGCCCCGTGGAAGGCTCAGTACTTCCGATCCCCTGCCCTGGGTTAGTCGCTGTGATTGCCGGATATAAAGGAGGGTAAGGAACAAAGTAATTTAGCTGTCCCCTAAAAGGTGGCATGTTTCCCCTAACAAAGGTTGGAGCTGCTTCATAAGTCGTTGGTAACCCTGTCGTTGGGCTCGGACTCCTGCCTGGAAACATTTCAGCTGGCAACATGTTTCAAGCCACCATTCCTAGAACTTGATGCCCCCCGGTAGCAGGGAAGGACATTTCTCTTTGCAGGAGGTGCACTGAGCCATGAAAGGGTGCACCATCAGCCAACGGCATGGGGTATGCAGGTGCCATGTTCGTCCCTTGTGCAGGGTAACCCGATGGCTGAGTGAAGGTTTGCATATTTTGCCTCTATTCAAATTGTTGAAGCTCATTCTGAAGCAGGGGTCAAAAAATAGTAGCAAATTGTGGGATAAGACCCTGTAAAAGCTTGCCAGTACATTGTTCCATAGTATGTCGAATGGCAGTCAGTAAGGTGGACGTCGAGTGAGACACTGGTGGTGGGGGCGAGGACTGACACCCTTGCTCCACAGAAGTACCCTGAGTACAACTAGTAGTAGTAACCAAAGGATCAAAGACTCCCCGGAGAGCACGGATTGGGGGTCACTCGGATGACTCTGGTGGCTGCTGTGAATTGTTTGCCATCGATCGTCCTAACCGTAATAACATGCGAACACAAACCTCTGGTCCCACTGGGTGTGCCAATCTGTGTTGTTGTCAAAATAAGGAGCCGATGCAAATGGGGATCGATTTTATTTCCGATAAACACAAACGATCCGATATGGTGAAACAGAAAATGGTATCAGAACTCTTTTGAATCAGGGACCGGGTTCCTTAAACTTACTATAGAAAGGGTTCAAGAAATTCAGCTGAAAATGCTCAACGGAAGGACTTTTCTTGGGTAATAGACTGATACTTGTATTAACTTGCTTAAAGGAAAGTACAAAAAAGGGTCTAATATTCGAAAGTAGAACAGAAAGCTGTAAGGAAAATTTGGAAATAAAGCTATAAAGGA